>BMAU01020209.1:0-29583 GCA_019973935.1 Trichonephila clavipes | reverse complement strand
AAATTTGTTTACAAAACCTTAACGAGGCTCGGTGGTCTGGGGGTATGATTCTCGCCGGGTGCGAGGGTCCCGGGTTCAATTCCCGTTCGAGCCCACTGTGCTTAACTGTTTTTAAGGAAAAAAGTTGGCTGTTCCTCTTGTGTCTTTTTCTACTGAATTTGATAACCCAGGAGTAAACAAGGAATTATTTTCTTTCCAAATATTGAAAATTTATAATTGCAATCCGCTTGGAATCTCTTTTAAATGCTTGGAAAAGAATGATACAACGTTGCTCAGTGGTCTAGGGGTATCATTCTCGCTTTGGGTCCGAGACGTCCACGGTTCAGAATCCGGAAATTTCTTTTTACTTCATCCAAGTATAACAGCAATATTAAAACGATAAAACTACCAACGCAAAGAATGCGAAAAAGATCTTTATTATATTGGAACAATATTTTTCAAGACGTTCCATCAGAATGTTTGTTTAATATATTGCTTTCTACAGTAAAGTTCACAAATTTGTTTACAGACTTTAACGATGCTCGGTGGTCTAGGGGTATGATTCTCGCTCAGGGTGCGAGAGGCCCCGTGTTCAATTCCAGGTCGAGCCCAATGTGCTAAACCGTTACGAAGGGAACATTTTACTGTTCCTCTTGTGTTCATTTCAACAGAATTTGATAACCCAGGAGTAAATAAGGAATTATTTTCTTTTAAATTCATTGAAAAATTATAATTGCATTCTTCTTGGCACCTCTTTTTAGTGCTTGGATCAGACGGATGTGACACGGCTCGGTGGTCTAGGGGTATGATTCTCGCTTCGGGTGCGAGAGGTCCCGGGTTCAATTCCTGTTCGAGCCCACTGTGCTTAACTGTTTTTAAGGAAAAAAGTTTGCTGTTCCTCTTGTGTCTTTTTCTACTGAATTTGATAACCCAGGAGTAAACAAGGAATTATTTTCTTTCCAAATATTGAAAAGTTATAATTGCAATCCGCTTGGAATCTTTTTTAAATGCTTGGATAAGAATGATACGACGTTGCTCAGTGGTCTAGGGGTATGATTCTCGCATTTGGTCCGAGACGTCCACGGTTCAGAATCCGGGAATTACTTTTTACTTCATCCAAGTATAACAGCAATACTACGGTGACAAATTCTGGGCATATGGCTCGCGAAGCGAGCCTCCATCCCATATCTTAAAAATATATGAGGAACGACTGTGGGCTGTATCCTGCTAGCATGTAGGAAGCAGCTGATTGGTCGAGCCAATCGTTGGTGTATTTTCCTGGGTCGTGCGGATTTCTGTGATCATGGCTGAGAGCTGAAAGGAAGCTCTCTTATTGGTGCATGGCGGGAGATGAAATTGACTCTCATAGGCTGCTCAAGTCTCTCAAAAGAGAAAATTAAGACTAAAGGGGAGGGGCAAGTCCGGATGGTGGGGATACGACAAAATTTAAGATGAAAAATAAAGATAAATATAGAAATAATAAATTTAGCAACAGTTGTGCAACAATGCACTGGCTATTAAAATTATGGCGGATTGTAAGAGTCGAGAAGAATTCTTCTCGGTCTTTTAGTAGAATCATGAGGAGTATAGGTATTTAAGTTAATCATATTGCTATTATTAGTGAATTGCAGAGAGTTAAAGAACTTTTTAGCTATTTTCTGGATATAGAATTTAAAACTTTTGATTTTAATAGCTTTCCGAATGTCGTCGTTTCTCATGTACCTTGAGGCTTTAACGATCATTCGGATTGTTGAATTTTGTAAAGTATCTAAGATATTGATATTAGTTTTAGCGGCGTATCCCCACACTGGGCACCCATAAGATAAAATGGGACGCATAACGGCTGTGAATAAAAGCACTTTATTATCTCTAGATAAATCCGAATTCCGGCCAATTAGGGGGAAAAGTTTAAACATTAATTTCCGGAATTTTTGACGCGTGTTTTGAATGTGTGTTTTCCAAGTGAGATTTTTATCAAAAGTAATACCAAGGTATTTAGTACTTTGAGACCATGGGATTGTAGTGTTGTACATTTTAGGTGGTGGTGGAATTTTACGTTTTTTAGTGAATAAAACGGCGGCGGAATTTTCAACATTAATGCTGATTTTCCACCGGTCGTAATATTTTTCAAGCAATTTGAGGTGTTTGTTTAGAGCAAAAGTGACTGATGTGATTCTCTTAAATGTAGTGTGCACAGCTGTATCGTCTGCATACATGTTTAGTTTAGTGAGAGAGTATTCTGGTATGTCGTTAATGTAAAGATTAAACAGCAGGGGTCCAAGCAGACTGCCCCAGTGCTGCTCCACAGTTAATAAATTTAGTTGTAGACAAGGTATCCTTGACACGAACCTGATAAGAGCGATTAGAGTTGTACGAGTGAAGCAGAAAAACGAGCGGAGGAGGAATTTTATAATTTATAAGTTTATAAGTAAGACCAGTAAGCCACACACGGTCGAAGGCTTTCTGGATATCCAGAAATACTGCGCCGGTGCTCTTTTTTACTTTGAAAGCCCTCTGAGATTGCTTCCGTTAGATTCAAAAGTGGGTGTAGGGTAGAGAGTTTATTTGTAAAACCATACTGATTAGGGTTGATATATATTGTTAGTATAGAGAAATTCTTTGAGTCTAGTCAGGATAATAGATTCTGTGATTTTACTTAAGGTGGAAAGTAAGGAAATTGGTCGATAACTAGAAGGAATATTTTTATTTTTACCTGGCTTAAGGATAGGAAAAATAATGGCTTCTTTCAAGCTTTAGGAAAGTAATTGAGAGTTAAAATCTTATTAATTAGAATTGTTAGAATGAGAATAGCTTTGAGGGGAGAAATTTTTAGTCATTCGATTACTAATGCCATCTTTACCTGGCGCTTTTTTAGAGTTAGATTTCTTAATATAGCTAATAATCTCAGAGGGATAGGCAGTTTCAGTAGTAGTGGAAGTAGGAAGGGAGAGGAAGGAGTTAACCGTATTATTAATTAACTCATCGACGTCATCAAAATCATTATTAGGGTCTAGAATTTTCGGTGAAATTGTCAAGAATAGAATCGGCCAGGATATTCGCTTTTTGTGTATCTGTAACAGCTGTGCCGGAGGAACAGTTTAACGGTGGAATGTCGGAACGCTTATTTTTGAGGAATTTTTGTACCGCCCATAGACTATTGTCTTGTGTGTCAAGTGCTTTTAGTCTGGCTGTCCAATTTTTCATTACTATATTTACGAAGTTCATTTTTGACATTTTTTTTGTGCTTAATTGTAAAGTGTTTGTAGTGTGGATCGAGAGTTCTGTGATATAAATTTCTGTATTGGTTTTTCTGCTTAATAAGATTGTGAATATGCGGCGGAGTGTAGCTTTTTGCGGAGAGTTTCTATTGGTCGGGAGGCGTGGCTATGGGCGGCGCGGACCGTTTCAGTGAACTCTGAAATTTTTTGGTCGATATCTGTGTTAGTTTTAATAGAATTTGGGTGATAATCAATTAGAGAAAGCTTAGTATTAAGATGCTTAGAGAAGAGCGGCCAGTTTGTATGAACAGCTCTGGGATTAGGAGTATCTTTTTTAAGTTTAAGAGTGAAATTAAGAAGAACTGGGTTGTGATCGGATGATAGATCATGAAGGGAGTTAATGGTATATGGGTAGTAGAAATTTCTAATAACAGCGATGTCTAAGGTGTTAGCAGAGTTAATCCCGAACCTCGTAGGAGAGTCGGGGTAGGCAATGTATAAATTAGTCATATTAACAAAGTCAAGGAGGCGTACACCTCTAGAAGAGTTAGTATTACAATTCCAGGCAGTATGTGGGGCATTGAAGTCGCCAAATAAAACACAGTTACTGCTGGTTTGAATGAGGTTTTCAATATCAATTGTGAAGGTGTATTCGTCCGATCTCGGCGGTATATAAATACTGACAATCGAGATGGGATCGTGATCTATGGGAGTTAGTATTACAATGGTAGCTTCGATAGTTTGCATGGATGGAGTAGGAAGTGAGTAGTGTTTAATAGAGTTTTTAATGAGAATTAGAGTTCCACCGAAGGCCCTGTAGTTTTCGTTTGATGTCGGTCTGTCGTTTCTGTAACATATGTAATTAGCTATGTTTATGTTGTGTGATGGTCTCAAATGTGTTTCTTGAATTAAGATTAGGTCTGGGGAGTGCTTTTCTATAAAAATTTTAAGTTCAGTTATTTTATCAAGTAAGCCGTTTGCGTTCCAAGAACACAAACTGAGACCGATTGGGGACTTATTGATCATTATCAACGTTACAAGATGCCTCTATTAGGCCGTACATTTGATTTGCATCCTCTTGTGCGGAATTAACAGTATCGAAATTATTTGCTATTGCTGGAGTAGTATTCATAGCGTTTAGTAGTTGTATTAGACATTGCACTGTAGTTGAGAGAAGTGCTTTGATATCACTGTTATTATTAGTGATTGGAGCGTTTAGGTTTAGATTGGTAGCTTGAGTAGTGCTAATTTGTGGGTTTACATTATGATTTTGGATGGATGGGGTTTGAATAACGGTCTCAGTTTGGCGAGAAGTCTCAGGTCTTCGTGGCGCCATCTGTTGTGGTTTTTTGTTCGTATTTGCTGGTTTCCCTGTTGTTGCTTGTGCGTATGAGAGGTTGGGTCTAATTAGACTGTTATACAAATTATAGTGTAGCTATTGCGGTTTACTTTAGCAGTGCCCTTAGGGGGCTTAGGAAAACAGGGGCAGCCGTACCAGTTGGCCATGTGGCCGTACACCTGACAGTTAATGCAGAATTTTGTTTCCAATCTCTGCTTTATGGGGCAATCTTTAGTAAGGTGTTCTTCACCGCATTTAAGACAGCGGGGTTTGAGGTAGCAATTGTCTGCGTTATGGTGAAAGTTGTTGCAGGAGAAGCACTGCGTGACTCCTCTGCCGTTGTATCCGTTGACAGTAATGTTAAGATGCGCAAGAGTTTTAAGATCGAAAATTTTTAGGTTTTCTATGGTGCGGGGAAGAGTTACTTGAAAAATAGGTAATAATTGTTTGGTCCTACGACCAACTAGCTGAGTGACTCTGTCAGGTTCGAATCCTTCTTTTTCCAGGTCCTTTTTAATTTCTTCAGGGTTAGCTTTTTTGGGGAATCCCTTAATTACGACTTTAATCGGGCGTTCATTTTTAGGGGTAATTACATAAAATCGGTATCCTAGTTCAATAAGAGTTTGTCTTACGATTCTGTTTTGTTCTGTCGTATTTGAATATAATTTAATATACTCTCCTGTGGTTTTAAGTCTTAGATGCGGGTAGATCTTTTTGATGGTGTCTACCTGGACACGATAGTTTTCGTCGGTTTTAAGCATGAGAGGGGGTGGGAGTGCGTTGCTGCCGTTATTCTGATTGGCTGTGGTAGTCGGTTCAGAGTTTTTCGCGGCAGACGAAGCCAGTTGACCTGAGACTTGTTTAATTATGACATTGGGGAGAAGGGAGAATTGATTTTCAATTCCAATCTCTTGGGAATCCTGCAAGATAGCTTTACGAGCAGTTTTTCTAGTCGGGGGAAATTCAAAATCGTCATCATCTTTTCGTTTTAGCTGAGTGTTTCTCCTAGTGGGAGAAGGTGGGGGTGTATTTTTAGGGGTAGACTTAGGCGAGACATGATGCGAGCAGCCTGGGTTGGTACAGGGGGGGAGGGAGAGAGTCAAAGTCACTCACCGCTTGCTGCAAAGAGCTTTGGACGTCCTGGTATTCGTTCCAAGCAAGTTCATACAGCGTATCACTTTCGTGGTGTCCTTTATCTTGTCTCAGGAGGGAGACAGTCCTTTCCTTTTCACTGCAAATAATCTGAAGACGTCTTAAATAAATCTTCATCAAAGTGAGCTCCTCGCATGGTGTGGGAGCAGTACCGTTCGATGCGGATGAAAGAGGTGATTGTGGGGTAAAATCCATATCGGTGTGATTGTCCAATGCCATGTCCGTGTCGTGAATCCAAGTGAGCAATAAATGGAGAAAGTGCTAAATAACTGTCTACCCAGATAGCACTGAAAAGTGCTGTACCCAGATATTAGTGAGGTGAGAGCGGTAAGTGTACGTGGTATGCTGAATTGGGGCGTATAGATGACGCATCCAATTCGGTAGAGGGAGATCTCTTGCGGGCCACTGTCAAGAGCGGCGACCAGTCAACCTCTACAGTCCGAGTCAGATACGGTTCTTAATGATAACAGCAATATATAAACGATAAAACTACAAACGCAAAGAATGCGAAAAAGATCTTTAGTATATTGGAACAATATTTTTGCAAGACGTTCCATCAGAATGTTTGGTTAATATATTGCTTTCTACAGTTAAGTTCACAAATTTGTTTACAAACCTTAAGAGGTCACAGGGGTGTTAATCTTGGATTTTTTCGAATCTTCGAAAAAAAATATATGTTGTTCCTCATTTTCTTTTGAACATTTTGATACCAACCATGTGATAGTACTACAAAAACTTCGAAAGTTATTCGAAAAATTCCAAACAGCAATTTAGTAATAACAATGTTTAAATGGCTACATGCCACACCCACTTTTTCTTGATTTCCGCATACGTTTTATTTTTCTGTTTTTAAAAAGCCTCATGAAATATTTTAAACACTTGCTTAATTGAGAAGGAAGCTTGCAACTCAACACACGCTTTTTTAATGTGTTTTGATTCCGTTTTGGTTATGCTAGCACGTTGTTTGCAATAACTTATCGAAATTCAAAACAGCGTTGTTTAAAACCGTTTATCAAAATTGAAAACAATTGAAAATTCTCGATTGAAATGGAAAATACTCATCGTAGACCTTCAGGTAAACGTCCTAAGAAAAGAAGATTTAGAGGGAATGAATTCATGAAGGTATGTTCTCATATATATGTTGCAGAAAGGAAAGATAAAAGTAAGTGTGCTTCCAGTAATAAAATCTCAGGAATTCAGACTTCATTAAAGTTAAATCTTGTTAAGGTAAGTGAAAAAAAAAAAACTTCAAAGGATATCGTATTTTTGATTTTATTTCAACTTTTAGCTCTATTTTATCAGTATCATGTTGTTTAAAATGTCATAAACCATTAACAATTAATGAAAAGTCCACTGGTGGTTTATGTTCGAATTTTGAAATACGTTGTAAAAACTGTAGGAGTGTTTGTACTTTTTCAAGCTGTGAAAACACTGGGAATAAAAATAATGCTCCAGAAATTAACAGAAGATCTATTTTAACAATGAGATGCATAGGCCAAGGTTTAGAGTCATTAAAAACCTTTTGTGCTGTAATGAGTCTTCCTAATCCTGTTGAACAAAAATCATATGATGTTATTAATAATAAACTTTCACGTGTTATGAAGGAAGTCGCTGAAGAAAGCATGAAAAGGGAAGCTGTCGAAGAAAATTCTTCGTCACCTGATAACCTTTTAACGGTAAGTGGTGATGGTACCTGGAAAACAAGAGGACATTCATCGTTGATTGGAGTATGTACTGTAATAGGGGCGGAAACAGGTAAGGTTTTGGATAGGGAAGTGTTGTCCTCATTTTGCAAAGGATGCGACAGTTATAAAGGGGTAAAGTTTGGTATCAAGTACAATAAATGGCAAAGAGCGCATAAGATTTCATGTAGAAAAAATTATTCTGGCTCTGCTGGTAAGATGGAGGTGGATGGGATGTTGAGGATTTTTAATCGATCAGAAAAGCTTTACAACCTGAAATATTCGAACTACATAGGAGATGGCGACACAAAAACATTCAATGCCCTTTCTGAAAACAAGCCATACGGCGATGACCATCTTATTCAGATAATAGAATGTGTAGGCCATGTGCAAAAGAGAATGGGTACAAGACTTAGGAAGCTTAAATTAGTATATAGTAAAAAGAAATTATCTGATGGTAAAACTATTGGCGGTAAAGGTACGTTAACTGGTAGTTTAATTGATAAACTTGCGCATTACTATGGTAATGCTATTCGATGCAATTCTTCTAGTGCAGTGTTTCTCAAAGTGTGGGGCGCGCCCCTTGGGGGGGGGGCGCGAGCGTATTGAAAATTTAAAGATTTTTTTAAAAAAAAATAACCGGAAAGAGAAGTAAAACAAAATGCTTTCTTCCATAATAAAAAAAAATACACACAACAACACTGACATAATTTATGTTTATTATCTGGCTTTTTTCCGTCATCAAATAGCTATCTTTGATCCCAAAACCAAATTAAAAGGAAAAAAAACATTTTGTTTTATATGCTGTATTTCCTCAATGAGAGATTTTTTATTATGTTTTAACATAAAATATTACTCGTTAAAAAAAACGAAAACCCAGACCCTGAGAAAATTCTAAGAAGATAAACAATTAACCACTGTAATTATTATTGAAATACTGTACATTAGTTGTAGAAAAAGAAAAGGAAGTCATGATTCACTTTTCAGCCAGGCTGAATAGTACGTTTCCTAATCATTTGATTGACCTTCAATCTTATGGTATGGTTATTATCAATATTAGTTCCCTCCCATCTCTTTTTATGCGTTTGCTTTTCGCTTAGAGAAATTGTAAATAATAGAGTTTTGCGATATTTGGAAAAGAATTGATTGGTTTTAACATTTCTGTAGGATAATTGAAAAGTGTCTGGTTTGCGTCCTTTATTATGGTCTTGTACTTTTGAATCATTTTAGTTCAGTTTTATTGGATTTTTCTCAAATCATCAAAAGAATTGAATAGTCCTTGAAAGAAGGTAAGTATACTTTCTATAAATTAAAATATTCACTAGAATTCCGATTTGTATCGTGTACAGTAAAAATAATTCTAAACAAATGATTGGGGTGACTGAGTCCCCCCACACACTACCATTAATGTTAGTATCGAGTACGCGCCTGCTCCCGGGTTAAAACATTTTGAAGTCTTCTCGCTTTAAATGTTAAAAAGTAACACAATTATTCTTCATCGGAATTTTATATTCTTTTTTCATAATTTAACATTAATTCTAAATGCTAATTGTGTGAGGTTTAAAATTACAGTTCTTTTAAACAGTTATTTACAATTATAGCATTTATCTAAAAAAATCATTTTACATTTTTGTATACAATGTCGTGCACACAGTTTTACTCTCCTTACAGTTCAGCTATTATATCAAGAATAATGTTTTATTTTTTAAAAATGAACTCGTGCGAAGAGTCGGTGTTTCAGCCAGTATACGTTTGATGTATCAGTACTGAAGAAAGTATTTTATAAATAATTTCTCTTATTACTGAATTTTGGCCGTGGTAGCCGAGTGGTATAGGTATCGGATCGTGGCTTGCCTTGTCACGAGTTCGAGCCCAGTACCACTAAAGACCCGCCGTGTAGGTCAGCGATGCACGTTAAATCTGTTGAGAGAGTTGAAACGTTTTCCCGTTCGTGTGGCGTGGTAGTTAGGAGAGAGGGGTGCCAGCTCAGGTGTCATCCACGTCACTTGACCATGGTTCAAAATTACGTGGTCCGTCGTCAAAAGCCCTCGTGCAGCTGAACAGTGCGACGTTAATATTCAATCAATCAATCTTATTACTAAATTAAGAACAAGTTTAATAATTATTAGGGACTTCCACGGGCTTGTCTTGTAGAGGAAAGTTTTTCAAAGGAAGGTTTAATATCAGAAATTGACACTTAAAGAGTTTTTTTTCTATATTTAGCTGAGATCTATATTTTGTCTTCAAGGCATCCACTGCAAAAAATCCGGTTTGACAAAGGTAGGATGTTGAAAATGGTAATAGTATACGAAGTGCGTTTGTTTTCAGTACAGATAATTCCTCATCCACCTCTACCCCAAATTCAAAGAGCGATTTATTACAAAATTGCCTTTTAATTTTTCACTGGATGTGAAATCTATGAAGATTTCCTCTTCGGAAGTTGAGCCCTTCTGGAGTATCTTGAAATAGATCCCTAATCCACTCGTAACTTGTTGCCAAGCTGTCCTCATCCAGAAAATACTTTTTAAAATTCTTTGCCAACATAGCTAAATGATTTTACATGTTTTAAAAACAACTTTCACATGTTGTTCTACAGATTTGTAAGTTTTAACACATATCGAGCTGGGGCTTTTTTTCCATCATTTACTTCAGTAGTGGTAAATCCAAAATTTAAGTATTTTTGAGAAGATCGCCTTGATTTAATTTTCGGAACCATGCTCGTTCGTCTGTGTACTTGTTGATTCTTTATTACGGTCGAATGTTTGCTTACGACTTAAAAATGTATGTATGATATTGTTTTAATCTACTGCCGTAAATACTTAATTACCGTGAATTACAATTAACGTGGAAAATAAAAAAAAAGGAACATTCAAGCTAGATTCGGTAGCTATAGGAGTATCGAGTCGACCAAAACTGACTGGAATTGTACGAGGAAAAGCATTTTTACATGTTTTGCGCAGACGTCCGATAGCTTGCCTAGACTCACGCAAACGTACCCTATAATGCCAGATGTGATGAATATGATAGAGAGCGACATTGACTAGACTATTTTTCTAATGACATTTGTACTTTGAGAAATGAATGCTGAAGGAAATAAATCTTTAATTAAATACATCATTTTGCGATCTGTTCCAATTTAAAAATTAGAGAAAGAAAAATAACATAATTCTAAAGTAATATATATTTTAAGTAATTTTTCTTAAAATATATATTACTTAAAAACTACATATACAAATTTTAATACACTTATCGTATTAATTTGTACGGTTTATAATTAAGATCGTATTGTAACTTTAGCGTCTCTCTCAAAGTGCATTTTTATTGCAGTAAATACATTATTGTTGTACAGGGGGCGACAAAAATTATGTTTGAAAATTGGGTCGCCGGTATTGAAAGTTTGAGAAACACTGATTTAGTGCATTATTAATGTATAAGGGGGCGATAAAAATTGTGATTGAAAAGGGGGGCGCCAGTATTGAAAGTTTGAGAAACACTGTTCTAGTGTAAAGGAAATGCGGAAAGCCATTTGGGCTGTTTGGGGTCATTCTTGCAGCACTGATGATGAACCGATGCCCTGGTTTTGTCCTACAAATCCAAATACATGGTGTAAGTATAATGCCGCAATTAATAATAATTTACAAAATTATAAACACAAACCCTCAGTTGCTAAAGCTGTTCCGGATGTAATTAAGCCTGTATTTGCAAACTTATCTCATCCGGCACTCCTGAAGAAATGTTTAGGAGGTAAGACACAGAGAATCTTAATGAAAGTTTAAATTCATTAATTTGGAAGTTTTGTCCTAAGACGATTGGTTCTAGTCTTCAGATTGCAGAGATTGCTGCAAATCTAGCAACCAGTGTTTTTAATGATGGAAATCAAATACTAATTACTATTTTAGAGAAATTTAGCTTGAAAATTAACAGAAATGATTGTGTGTCCCTGGCTGAACGTGACAATCGTCGAATCTTTACGTTAAGACAGAGGCGCTTAGAATCCTCTTTTGAAGCTCGCAGAGCAAAGAAAATTAAAAAGAGTAAAGAAATTGAGCTGTTTCAGGAATAGGAAGGTATATCTTATGATCCTGGAGCATTTTAGCATGTAAGGTTTTAGATTTATTTTCTCAAATTCAATTTTAAAACTTTAAAGCCCTTTTTCTCAGTTTGTGTTTTTTTCAATTACGCGCATTGCGTTTCCAAACCTATCATACTTTGATGTATAAAACTTTACAGAATTATAAATTCTATCATAATCTTCAAATCCTAGCTATTTATAGTATTAGAATTTTTTAATTTTTTGAAATATTTCAACAAAAATTGAAGTTTTTAAAAAAAATTTAAAAAATGTATTTTTTTTATTTTTAAAAATATTATTTATTATTTTTTTTTATTTATATAAGATAGGCTAGCATGTAATAAGCATATATTTCACTTTATAAATCAACTTATTGCTAGTAATTAGAATTATTATTGCAGAAAATATCATGCGCGTCGTAAAACTTACTATTTGTTTCTTACAAAAAATTTTCTTATTTTATGTGCTTATTATTTTTAAATTATGATTATATTTTAGATATTTTATACTTTTTTGAAACTTTATTCGTTTATAAGAAATGTGTGAAAGACTCAATTTATTTCATTTTAATCTCAAAGAATTATTTCTAGTCGAAAATTGTTTGTATTTTGTGCTCTCGAAACATTTTTAACACCCCTGTGACCCCTTAACGAGGCTCGGTGGTCTAGGGGTATGATTCTCGCTTAGGGTGCGAGAGGTCCCGGGTTCAAATCCCGGCCGAGCCCGAAGTACTCTTTCTTTTCTAAGTTTTTGTATTGATTTCAACGACCGATTAATTGTTAATCACGAACTATATCAAAAACAGCACGAGGATATTGAATACGAAATACCTGAATTTCGAAGAGATGTAGAGATCGTGTAACACGTGATAAGCCAAATGCAAATTCCCATGCTGTTTTTTCATTTTGAAAGTTTCACCTCTTTAAAGTAGCAATTTCCAAAAAAGAATCTATTGCATGTTTTGCAATGTGAAAATTTTAAGAAAAGCCTTTCAAGTGGTCTAAATTTCTAACTATTTTAAATAAACAAAGTATTGAGATATCATTACTCACGAGCATTTCGTAGTAAAGATATTTTCTTAAGTAGCAACTGGAAAATGAATGACTTAACACTCCAAACGTAGTCCTGTGTTCTAGAGACATGATATTGAGACATCAGAGTGCGCCACGCTTGGTTTTCTCATCCGAACCGAGCCTAAAGTGTAAAATGTTTCCTTTTTAATTTAAAAAATGACATCCAAAAAGTAACATCAGTGGAAAATAGTCTTGGAAAGTAAATAATCCCCCAAGCTCATTATGTATTTAAAGGAAACGGTTCTTTTATCACGCAAACAATTCTTATCACAAGTTGCAATTTTAGAAATTCTCGAACAAGTATGTTGAACGCAATAAAACTAAAAATACCCCCCATAACCGTAGCTCCGTGGTCTAGAGGTATGTTTCTCGCTTCAGGTGCGAGAGGTTCCCGTTTCAATTTCCGGTCGAACCCACCGTGCTAAACCGTTTTGACGGAAAGCAGGTTACTGTTCCTCTTGTGTCTTTTTCAACAGAATTATGATAACCGAGGAGTAAGCAAGGAATTACTTACTTTTACGTCCATTGAAAAATTATAAATGCATTCCTCTTGGAATCTCTTTTAAATGCTTGGTTCAGACGGATGCGACATGGTTCGATGGTCTAGGGGTATGATTCTCGCTTTGGGTGCGAGAGGTCCCGGTTCAAATCCCGGTCGAGCCCGTAAATCTCTTTTTACTTCATCCAAGTATAACAGCAATATATAAACGATAAAACTACAAACGAAAAGAATGCGAAAATATCTTTATTATATTGGAAAAATATTTTTGCAAGACGTTCCATCAGAATGTTTGGTTAATATATTGCTTTCTACAGTAAAGTTCACAAATTTGTTTACAAACCTTAACGAGGCTCGGTGGTCTAGGGGTATGATTCTCGCTTAGGGTGCGAGAGGCCACGGGTTCAATTCCAGGTCGAGCCCACTGTGCTAAACCGTTTTGAAGGGAACATTTTACTGTTCCTCTTGTGTCCTTTTCAACAGAATTTGATAACCCAGGAGTAAATAAGGAATTTTTTTCTTTTTCATCCATTGAAGAATTATAATTGCATTCTTCTTGGCACCTCTTTTTAGTGCTTGGATAAGGCTGATGCGACACGGCTCGGTGGTCTAGGGGTATGATTCTCGCTTTGGGTGCGAGAGGTCCCGGTTCAAATCCCGGTCGAGCCCGGAAATCACATTTTGCTTCATCCAAGTATAACAGCAATATCAAAACAATAAAACTACATACGCGAAGAATGTGAAAAAGATATTTATTATATTGGAACAACATTTTTGCAAGACGTTCCTACAGAGTTTTTGTTTAATATATTGCTTTCTACAGTAAAGTTCACAAATTTGTTTACAAACCTTAACGAGGCTCGGTGGTCTAGGGGTATGATTCTCGCTTCGGGTGTGAGAGGTCCCGGGTTCAATTCCCGGTCGAGCCCACTGTTTTTAAGGAAAACAGTTTACTGTTCCTCTTGTGTCTTTTTCTACAGATTTTGATAACCCAGGAGTAAACAAGGAAATATTTTCTTTCCAAACATTGAAAAATTATAATTGCAATCCTCTTGGAACCTCTTTTAAATGCTTGGATAAGAAAGATACGGCTCAGTGGTCTAGGGGTATGATTCTCGCTTTGGGTCCAAGAGGTCCACGGTTCAGAATCCGGAAATTTATTTTTGCTTCATCCAAGTATAACATCAATATCAAAAGGATAAAACTACAAACCCAAAGAATGCTCAAAAGATGTTTATTGTATTGGAACAACATTTTTGCTAGACGTTCCTAGAGTGATTTTGGTAATTATATTGCTTCGTACAGTAAAGTTCACATATTTGTTTACAAACCTCTACGAGGCTCGGTGGTCTAGGGGTATGATTCTCGCTTAGGGTGCGAGAGGTCCCGGGTTCAAATCCCGGCCGAGCCCGAAGTACTCTTTCTTTTCTAAGTTTTTGTATTGATTTCAACGACCGATTAATTGTTAATCACGAACTATATCAAAAACGGCACGAGGATATTGAATGCGAAATACCTGAATTTCGAAGAGATGTAGAGATCGTGTAACACGTGATAAACCAAATGCAAATTCCCATGCTGATTTTTCATTTTGAAAGTTTCACGCCTTTAAAAATGCAATTTCCACAATAGAATCTATTGCATGTTTTGCAATGTGGAAATTTTAAGAAAAGCCTTTCAAGTGGTCTAAATTTCTAACTATTTTTAATAAACAAAGTATTGAGATATCATTGCTCACGAGCATTTCGTAGTAAAGATATTGTCTAAAGTAGCAACTGGAAAATGAATGACTTAACAACACTCCAAACGTAGTCCTGTGTTCTAGAGACATGATATTGAGACATCAGAGTGCGCCACGCTTGGTTTTCTCATCCGAGCCGAGCCTAAAGTGTAAAATGTTTCCTTTTTAATTGAAAAAATGACATCCAGAAAGTAACATCAGTGGAAAATATAGTCTTGGAAAGTAAATAATCCCCAAGCTCATTATGTATTTAAAGGAAACGGTTCTTTTATCATGCAAACAATTCTTATCACAAGTTGCAAGTTTAAAAATTCTCGAACAAGTATGTTGAACGCAATAAAACTAAAAATACCCCCCATAACCGTAGCTCGGTGGTCTAGGGGTATGTTTCTCGCTTCAGGTGCGAGAGGTTCCCGTTTCAATTTCCGGTCGAACCCACCGTGCTAAACCGTTTTCATGGAAAGCAGGTTACTGTTCCTCTTTTGTCTTTTTCAACAGAATTATGTTAACCCAGGAGTAAGCAAGGAATTACTTACTTTTACGTCCATTGAAAAATTATAAATGCATTCCTCTTGGAATCTCTTTTAAATGCTTGGTTCAGACGGATGCGACATGATTCGATGGTCTAGGGGTATGATTCTCGCTTTGGGTGCGAGAGGTCCCGGGTTCAAATCCCGGTCGAGCCCGTAAATCTCTTTTTACTTCATCCAAGTATAACAGCAATATATAAACGATAAAACTACAAACGCAAAGAATGCGAAAAAGATCTTTATTATATTGGAACAATATTTTTGCAAGACGTTCCATCAGAATGTTTGTTTAATATATTGCTTTCTACAGTAAAGTTCACAAATTTGTTTACAATCTTTAACGATGCTCGGTGGTCTAGGGGTATGATTCTCGCTCAGGGTGTGAGAGGCCCGTGTTCAATTCCAGTTCGAGCCCAATGTGCTAAACCGTTACGAAGGGTACGTTTTACTGTTCCTCTTGTGTCCTTTTCAACAGAATTTGATAACCCAGGAGTAAATAAGGAATTATTTTCTTTTAAATTCATTGAAAAATTATATTTGCATTCTTCTTGGCACCTCTTTTTAGTGCTTGGATCAGACGGATACGACTCTTCTCGGTGGTCTAGGGGTATGATTCTCGCTTTGAGTGCGAGAGGTCCCGGGTTCAAATCCCGGTCGAGCCCTTAAATCTCTTTTTACTTTATCCAAGTATAACAGCAATATCAAAACGATAAAACTACCAACACAAAGAATGCGAAAAAGATCTTTATTACATTGGAACAATATTTTTGAAAGACGTTCCATCAGAATGTTTCTTTAATATATTGCTTTCTACAGTAAAGTTCACAAATTTGTTTACCAACTTTAACGATGCTCGGTGGTCTAGGGGTATGATTCTCGCTTAGGGTGCGAGACGTCCACAGTTCAGAATCCGGAAGTTTCTTTTTACTTGATCCAAGTATAACAGCAATATCAAAACGATAAAACTACAAACCCGAAGAATGCTCAAAAGACGTTTATTGTATTGGAACAATATTTTTGCAAGACGTTCCTACTGAGATTTTGGTAATTATATTGCTTCGTACAGTAAAGTTCACATATTTGTTTACAAACCTCTACTAGGCTCGGTGGGCTAGGGGTATGATTCTCGCTTAGGGTGCGAGAGGTCCCGGGTTCAAATCCCGGCCGAGCCCGAAGTACTCTTTTCTAAGTTTTTGTATTGATTTCAACGACCGATTAATTGTTAATCACGAACTATATCAAAAACAGTACGAGGATATTGAATACGAAATACCTGAATTTCGAAGAGATGTAGAGATCGTGTAACACGTGATAAGCCAAATGCAAATTCCCATGCTGATTTTTCATTTTGAAAGTTTCACCCCTTTAAAGTTGCAATTTCCACAATAGAATCTATTGCATGTTTTGCAATGTGGAAATTTTAAGAAAAGAATTTCAAGTGGTCTAAATTTCTAACTATTTTAAATAAACAAAGTATTGAGATATCATTGCTCACGAGCATTTCGTAGTAAAGATATTATCTTAAGTAGCAACTGGAAAATGAATGACTTAACAACAATCCAAACGTAGTCCTGTGTTCTAGAGACATGATATTGAGACATCAGAGTGCGCCACGCTTGGTTACTGCATCTATACTGACAGCATGAATGTACTAGAAGCGCTTGAAAACTATAATGATCGATGCCATGCAGTGGTTTGTAAAATACTGGACATTATGAGTCGACTGTACGGCAAGGGTCTCGTTATCGTGTTTTGCTGGCTACCAAGTCACGTAGGAATCATAGGCAACGAGCAAGCGGACAGCGCGGCAAAGTCGGCGACGACGCATCTGCCGCTAGCTGTTCCGCTATCGGATATGAAGCGCGTCATCATGCATCCTATTTTTAAGATCTGGCAGGAATCATGGAGTCAGCAGTTAGATAACCAACTGCACTCTGTGAAACCTGTCATAGGAGCATGGCCTGTGATGTCAATGCGAAGAACTGATGTCAAATTGACTCGTCTTCGCATTGGCCATACTCGCTTCACACACAGGCATTTGTTGTTTGGAGAACGTGCTCCTGAATGTCCTTCATGCCATGTCTCTTACACTGTTCATCACATTTTAATAGATTGTCCTGTTTTTAATAATTATCGCATCACTTTTTTTAATTCATCACATTTAACTTTACCTGACTTGGTGGGAGAAATACCCCACCAAAACCTATTTGCTTTTATCAGAAGACTTGGATTTTTATATTTGATTTGACTTTTTAAACTGTTTTAACTTTAACTTTATTTTTTTATATATGTGCATGCCGGCATGCACATATATAGTAATTATTTTTAATATCTTTTTTTTTCTTGTGTATTTTTAACATATGTAAAATATTTTAACAAACGTCTGGCCCAGTATAGCCAAATTTGGCTCTTGCGCCATAAAACCCTACATTCATTCACTCACACTCACGCGCCACGCTTGGTTTTCTCATCCGAACCGAGCCTAAAGTGTAAACTGTTTCCTTTTTAATTTACAAAATGACATCCAAAAAGTAACATCAGTGGAGAATATAGTCTTGGAAAGTAAATAATCCCAAAAGCTCATTATGTATTTAAAGGAAACGGTTCGTTTAACGTGCAAACAATTCTTATCACAAGTTGCAATTTTAGAAATTCTCGAACAAGTATGTTGAACGCAGTAAAACTAAAAATACTCCCAAAACCGTAGCTCGGTGGTCTAGGGGTATGTTTATCGATTCAGGTGCGAGAGGTTCCCATTTCAATTTCTGGTCGAGCCCTACCGAATTATGATAACCCAGGAGTAAGCAAGGAATTACTTACTTTTACGTCCGTTGAAAAATTATAATCTCATGGAATCTCTTTTAAATGCTTGAATCAGACTGATACGTCATGGCTCGATGGTCTAGGGGTATGTTTCTCGCTTTGGGTGTGAGAGGTCCCTGGTTCAAATCCCGGTGGAGCCCGGAAATCTCCTTTTACTTCATCCAAAAATAACAGCAATATCAAAACGATAAAACTACAAACGCGAAGAATGTGAAAAAGATCTTTATTATATTGGAACAATATTTTTGCAAGACGTTCCTACACAGTTTTTGGTTAATATATTGCTTTCTACAGTAAAGTTCACAAATTTGTTTACAACCCTTAACGAGGATCGGTGGTCTAGAGGTATGATTCTCTCTTGGGGTGGAAGAGGTCCCGGGTTCAACTCCCGGTCCAGCCCACTGTGCTAAACCATTTCGAACGTAACATTTTACTATTCCTCTTGTGTCTTTTTCAACGGAATTTGAAAACCCAGGAGTAAACAAAGAATTATTTTCTTTTTTATCCATTGAAAAATTATAATTGCATTCCTCTTGGAACCTCTTTTAAATGCTTGGATCAGACTGATACGACACGGCTCGTTGGTCTAGGGGTATTCTCGCTTTGGGTGCCAGAGGTCCCGTGTTCAAATCCCGGCCGTGCCTGAAATACTTCTTTTCTAGGTTTTTGTTTGGATTTCTTCTACAGATTAACTGTTAATTGACGACCCGTTATAAAACGGCATGCGGATATTGAACAGAATTTTGGAAGAGATGTAGAGACAGTGTAACACGACTTCTACCAATTGCAAATTCCCAAACATAATTTTTATTTCGACAGTTTCAGTTGACCTTTCCACAATAGGATAGATTGCATGTTTTGCAAAGGGGTAATCTAAAGAAAAGCTTTCAAGTGGTCTAAATTCCTAACAGTTTTAAATAAACAAAGTATTGAGATATCATTGCCCACGAGCTTTTCGTAGTAAAGATATTGTCTAAAATTGCAAGAGGAAAATGAATGAGTTAACAACACAGCAAACGTCGTAATTTTTCTAGAGACATGATAATGAGACATCAGAGTGCGCCACGCTCAGTTTTCTTATCCGAACCGAGCCTGATGTGTAAAATGTTTCCTTTTGAATGGAAAAAATGGCATCCAAATAGTAACACCAGTGGAGAATTTTCTTGGAAAGCAAATAACCACCAAACACGTTATCAATTTAAAAGAAACGGCTCGTTTATCAGGCACAATATCTTTAACACAAATTTAAATTTTAGAAATTCTCGATTGATTGATTGAATATTAACGTCGCACTGTTCAGCTACACGAGGGCTTTTGGCGACGGACCACGTAATTTTGAACCATGGTCAAGTGACGTGGACGACACCTGTTAGAAATTCTCGAACAAGTATGTTAAACGCAGTAAAACTAAAAATACTCCCATAACCGTAGCTCGGTGGTCTAGGGGTATGTTTCTCGCTTCAGGTGCGAGAGGTTCCCGTTTCAATTTCCGGTCGAGCCCACTGTGCTAAACCGTTTTGAAGGAAAGCAGGTTACTGTTCCTCTTGTGTCTTTTTCAACAGAATTATGATAACCCAGGAGTAAGCAAGGAATTACTTAATTTTACGTCCATTGAAAAATTATATTCTCATGGAATATCTTTTAAATGCTGGGATCAGACTGATACGTCGTTGCTCAGTGTTCTAGGGGTATGATTCTCGCTTTGGGTGTGAGAGGTCCCCGGTTCAGATCCCGGAAATTTCTTTTTACGTTATCCAAGTATAACAGCAATATCAAAACGATAAAACTACAAACCCGAAGAATGCTCAAAAGACCTTTATTGTATTGGAACAATATTTTTGCAAGACGTTCCTACAGAGTTTTTGGTAATTATATTGCTTCGTACTGTAAAGTTCACATATTTGTTTACAATCTTCAACGTGGCTCGGTGGTCTAGGGGTATGGTTCTTGCTTAGGATGCGAGAGGTCTCGGGTTCAAATCCAGGCCGGGCCCGAAGTACTCCTTCTTTTCTAGGTTTTTGCATTGATTTTAACGACCGATTAATTGTTAATCACTAACTATATCACAAATAGCACGAGGATATTGAATACGAAATACCTGAATTTCGAAGAGATGTAGAGATCGTGTAACACGTGATAAGCCAAATGAAAATTCCCATGCTGATTTTTCATTTTGAAAGTTTCACCCCTTTAAAGTTGCAATTTTCACAATAGAATCTATTGCATGTTTTGCAATGTGGAAATTTTAAGAAAAGCCTTTCAAGTGGTCTAAATTTTTAACTATTTTAAATAAACAAAGTATTGAGATATCATTGCTCACGAGCATTTCGTAGTAAAGATATTGTCTAAAGTAGCAACTGGAAAATAAATGACTTAACAACACTCCAAACGTAGTCCTGTGTTCTAGAGACATGATATTGAGACATCAGAGTACGCCACGCTTAGTGTTCTCATCCGAACCGAGCCTGATGTGTAAAATGTTGCCTTTTTAATTTAAAAAATGACATCCAAAAAGTAACATCAGTGGAGAATAGTCTTGGTCATGCAAACAATTCTTATCACAAGTTGCAATTTTAGAAATTCTCCAACAAGTATGTTGAACGCAGTAAAACTTAAAATACCCCCCATAACCGTAGCTCGGCGGTCAAGGGGTATGTTTCTCGCTTCAGGTGCGAGAGGTTCCCGTTTCAATTTCCGGTCGAGCCCACTGTGCTAAACTGTTTTGAAGGAAAGCAGGTTACTGTTCCTCTTGTGTCTTTTTCAACCGAATTATGTGGAGGAAGCGGCCATGTAGAGGGTACAGGAGAAAAGCTGAGTTTTGCGTCTCAGGCCGCCAGATAGTACAGGAGCCCGGGACAGCCTAACCAGCATGTCCTTGCCTCTCTATCAGCTGGTGTATAATCCCGCCTGTCTTGTAGCTCCAGGTGGTGCATGGATGGGGTCCTGCATTGCAGAGCGGGGGGCTCTCCCGAGGCCACTACTGGTTGCTGAATCTAGGGCTAGCCCTGCCAAACTGGTCCTCTGCATCTCAAAAGGGATTCTCCTCCTCCTTTCTCAAAAAAAAATTCAAAATAAGTCAAAATATAGACACAACTCAAAACGCATCTATTAAAACCCCCAACCCACTCAATCCTAACTCATGATGCTCAGCCCCTGACTTCTTTAAATCCCTGTCCAGGTAAAGGCCTCATGTTACCAAACATCGACGTTGACAAACTTTCACCCCAATCAAGATTTTTAATCATTTCTCTTACTAACAATGAAATGTCGAAAGTATCACCCTTTGACATACAAAAAGCTCTCATCGGAATAGGTGGTGAACCGAAATCCGTAAAAAGATTACGTTCCGGAGATCTGCTTGTTGAAACAAACTCTGCTCTTCAAACCAAATCCTTTTTATTTGCGAAGCATTTCCTCAATAGTCCTGTTACAATTAGTCCACACAAAACTCTTAATTCCTGCCGTGGTATCATTTCTGAAACTGACCTATTGGGCACCCCTGACGGGGAAATCCTCGAGTGTTTTTCCGGTCAGGGTGTTATTCAGGTCAGAAGAATCACCATTAAAAAAGACTCTACACGTATTCCAACTAAACATTTAATTTTAACTTTCAATAGCCCAATACTACCGACAAATATCAAAGCTGGATACCTTAACTGTAGAATACGCCAATACATACCGAATCCTCTGCGCTGCTTTAAGTGCCAGAGGTTCGGTCACTCACAAACTTCCTGCCGTGGTCAACTTACTTACTCTAGATGTGCATCTGTTGGACATGCTTCCACAGATTGTAATCTAGAGCCAAAATATGTTAATTGTTTACAACCTCATCCATCAGATTCCAAAGTATGCCCTAAATGGAAAATAGAGAAACAAATACAGGAAATAAAAACAACTAAAAATATTTCTTACCCAGAAGCACGTAAATTAATAGTCCCACAGTTATCTCAAACTTACGCTCAAGCTGCCAAATCCTCTACTTTAAATAATTCTACCCAAACAGATGAAAATATAACTAAAATAAAATGTCCACCTTTGAAATTACTTCCACCACTATCATCCAAACAAAGAACACATATTCCTACTGCTATTACCACATCATCCTCTGTCCAAACGCAACTCTTACCTTCCATTTCTTCAAAAAAATCTACTATACCGAATCCTCAGCCACCAACTCCCATGTCTAAGACAAAAGGGAAAATTAAAGAACAACCATCTCCACTACATCGTCCTCGAAAAGATAACATAAAAATAGACTTAATGCGCATAAAACCTCTGTCCAATTTAAAGAAAAATCCTGAAAAAAACACATCCGTAAAGATTGCGAGGGAACAAGATTCCCCCAATGAAACATCTCCCGTCTCCAAAAAATTTCGGAGACGGAAAACTTCTAAAATCTCGGATGCCATGGAGACAGACGCTAATCCTTCTGACACGGATTACGTCACAGGTCTGGCATCCGAGGAAGATGAGCGCTTTTTAGAGACTGATTTTACACAAGTGGCAGATAATCCCTTGAAAGGGCCCTTTTCGCCAAGTTCGCCCAAAAAATAACTTCCCTGGTTTCTTGGAATTGTCGTGGCTATAGATCGCATACAGATGACGTAAAAGAGATCATACGTCAGTACCATCCAGTATGCGTAGCACTTCAAGAGACTTTCTTGAAGTCTTGTCACACGACAAAGATACGTCGGTATGGTTGTGTGCGGAAAGACACGGAGGGACCCTCTGTGTCCGGAGGCGTATGTATTTTTACATCCCTTGATGTTCCATCTAGTGCTCTGCCACTCCATACCTCGTTGCAGGCTGTAGCCGTGAGAATCCACTCCACGAGCCTAATCACAGTCTGCTGCCTTTACTTGCCACCAAATACTGTTATCCACCAACATGACTTGAACAACCTGGTTGATCAGTTGCCAGCACCCTTTATCATACTTGGTGACTTCAATGGACATAGCACTCTGTGGGGTAGTGCGAAGACGAACCCTCGTGGCAGACAGATTGAACAGGTGCTTTCTGATCACTGTCTCTCTCTGCTTAATCACGAGGAACCAACGTACTTTCACGAACCCACACGATCCTTTCACACAATAGATTTGGCCATCTACTCACCATCACTCTTACCACATTTAAATTTGTCCGTTGAGAAGGACCTCTATAATAGTGACCACTTCCCTGTTATCCTTTCTCACGATTCTGATCCGGTTGGAAAAACCTTCCCACCTACGTATTCTTATCGTCGTGCAGACTGGGCCCTTTTCACACAGTTGACTGTGATAACTGATGCAATGGTCAAGACAGAAAGTATTGATACTGCTGTACAAGAAGTCACCAATGTTTTGATTGCTGCTGCTGATTTATCCATACCAAAAGTTTCAAGTCATTCATTCCAACGTTACAAACCTTGGTGGAATGCTGATTGTCAGACAGCATATAAGAACCAGCGGAAGTTATGGGGAATCTTTCGCAGATATCCCACTATGGAGAATCTCTTGGCGTTCAAAAAGGCAAAAGCAAATGCTCGCAGAGTAAGGCGTCAGAGTCAGAGGCAATCTTGGATCCGATATGTGTCCTCACTCACTTCGTCAACGTCCAGTAAACAATTATGGAAAAAGGTTAAAGCTGCTAACGGAATATATCGGGAATTTTCCTTCCCTATTTTACAAACCTCGAACTCTGTCTTTTCTTCCCCAGTCGAAATTGCCAACATTCTGGTTGAAACTTTTCAGAGTGTATCGAGTGCAGCCTCTTATAATTCTCGTTTTCTCGAAATTAAAAGGCAAGCAGAACGTACCCCGATTAACTTTTCCACTCGTTCCTTTTTTCCATATAACTGTGATTTTACGATGACTGAGTTAAAAAAGGCACTCTTACAAGCGCACAATACAAGCCCTGGACCGGATGGAATCACATACGCGATGCTCCGTCATCTACATCCAAACTCTCTGGCCAACATTCTTTTTTTATTCAACAGAGTTTGGAAGAAGCATTGCTTTCCCTCCAGCTGGAGGGAGGCCATTGTGATTCCAATCCTTAAGCCGGGCAAGGTGGCAACAGATTCTCTGAGTTACCGTCCCATTGCTCTGACGAGCTGCTTCTGTTAGACCTTTGAACGTATGGTTAATACTCGATTGGTATATGTTTTAGAGAAAGATAAGTGTATTTCTCCTCTACAGAGTGGATTCCGCAAGGGCCGATCTACTCTTGATAACCTCGTATTCCTAGAGTCGCAAATCAGGGATGCCTTTGTTAGGAGAAACCACTTGGTTTCCCTTTTCTTTGATATAGAAAAGGCATACGACCGAACTTGGCGTTATGGGATTCTCCGTAATATGTATGATTTTGGCCTAAGGGGAAATCTTCCTATTTTTATTTTTAACTTTTTAGCTGTTCGGTATTTTAATGTACGCATTGGTCAATCATCTTCTCATAAATTCATTCAAGATCAAGGTGTTTCTCAGGGTAGCGTTTTGAGCGTTACCCTTTTTAATATTCATATGAGTAACATACTTCATCAACTTCCACCTTCTGTGCGAGGAATGCTTTATGTTGACGATCTGCAAGTCTCTTGTCAAGGTTCAGATATGCGACTAATTGAGCGGCAGCTGCAAACAACTGTCACTCGATTAGTTAAGTGGTGCGATCAGAATGGACACACGATATCTCCTTTCAAGAGCAACTGTGTCCATTTTTGCAGAAAACGTAATCTTCACCCTGATCCTTCTATTCATATAGGACATATTCAAATACCTGTCGTCAGTGCGGTGCGCTTCCTCGGAGTAATCTTTGACTGCAAATTGACTTTCCTTCCGCATGTCCTTTACTTGCGGAAGAGATGTGAACGATCCCTCAACATCTTAAAGGTACTATCAAATACCTTATGGGGAGCGGATAGAGTCTCGTTACTCCGAGTGTACCAAGCACTAATACTTTCACGTTTGGACTATGGTTGTGTAGTGTACGGTTCTGCTCGTGCATTTGTCTTAAAGCGATTGGACACAATACATCATTCTGCTCTAAGAATCTGCTCTGGTGCCTTCAGAACTTCGCCTGTTACCAGCTTGTATGTGGTATGCCACCAACCACCTTTAGAACTAAGGCGGAGGCAATTATGTGCCAATTATTTTATTCGTGCTATGTCTGTTCCTTCTCACCCATTAAAACCCTTTGCTCTTGCCATTGGTCTCAACCGACTCTATGAGGCCCGTTCATTTCACATCAAACCTTTTTCGGAAAGAGCAAAGTCTGTTCTTAATGACGCCCACTTAAATAACATAAATATCCAGGAAAATAATATCCTTGCATTTCCACCCTGGCACATCCACATTTTTAACTATCACAACCCCTTTTCGGGCTATGACAAAGCAGGCACTGCCGATGTTATTTATCAGCAACTCTTTTCTTTTCATCGCAGTAAGTATTCTAAGTACATACCCGACTACACGGACGGGTCGAAGACTGCAGGACATGTTGGGTGTGGTGTTGTTTTTAATAATACCATTTTAAGTATTAGCTTACATAATTCCATGTCTGTCTTTAGTGCAGAATTAACTGCCATTCTTATCGCACTTCAACATATATTAATTTCCAACCACCGTCATTTTTGTGTGTACACTGACAGCATGAGTGCTCTAGATGCCTTGCATTTTTTAACAGAACGCCGACACCCCACTGTGATCGAAATACTTCTTCTTCTGCGAAAATTGGAAAGGAAGGGTTTTGATATAATTTTTTCCTCGGTACCAGGTTACGTGGGTATACTTGGTAATGAACAGGTTGATACCGCTACACGATCCATGTCTGATCAAATGCAGCGTCCTGTCTGTTGCCAAGATTTAACAACTTCTGCAAAGAACTATATCTATCGTGTATGGCAAGAGACTTGGGATCAACAGGTCCTCAACAAACTGCATAACATTCATCCTTCCACTTTTCATTGGGCAGCACTACCAGTGCGAAGACACGATGTCCGCTTGACTTGACTTCGCATTGGTCACACTCGTTTCACGCACAGGCACCTTCTGTTGGGTGAAAATGCCCCAGAATGTCCCTCGTAAAAAATGCCATATTCGGTTTATCACATTTTAATAGATTGTCCCGTTTTTAACCGTCATCGCACCACCTTCTTTCATACATCTGTTTTAACCTTATCTGACTTGGTGGGGGAAACTCCCCACCAAAATATTTTTGCCTTCCTTTTAAAAATTGGATTTCTACATTTAATTTTATTTGTGTGTTTCTTTGTATTTTTAATATATTTTACGTGTGTATGCATGCGTGCATGCATGCATGCATGCATAATATAATGTGTAAATATACTTTTATATATATATTTTTATTCATATTATAACAAGTGTTTGGCGCAGCTTGGCCAAAGTTGGCCCTTGCGCCATTAAAATTAACAATCATCATCATCATCATCATCACCCCACCAAATTTTATTGGATTTTTACATATGATTTGATTTGTGTATTTCTTTGGCTTTTTACTACACTGCTGGACAATTGCTAAGGACGGATAACACTATCATCCATAGCAACCACAAAATGAAAGGAAGCAAAATGTGGAAAATTAGAATAAGTGCGGGATATTAGTAAGAAGAGGTATGGGTATGCAAATTTTTTTTCCACGTCTGTTCATCACGTGATAGCGTTCATAAGAGCTTTAAAGGTTTTGACGCGTGTGGACAGTTGTTGTTTCAAGTCAAAGTTTTACAGGAAAGATTTAATAGACGAACTTAAAATTTTTGACATGTCTTCCCGACATCACATAGATGATTTTATGCGTGGCCGAATTATTGGAAAGAACGAAGAAGGGCGAAAAATAACAGATGTTGCCAGGGAGTTCGACATCGCTCACAGCGTTGTTTCACGGCTGTGGAAGTCATTTAAAACTACTGTAATGTGTAGTAGATGGCACGGGGGAGGTCGTGTTAGAAGTACGACGCCTGCAGAAGACAGATATATCGTCCTATATCAGCAAAAAGTAACAGGCGCACCACAGCGCAGCAGGTGGAAAATCAGTTTCTTGATGCCTCAGGAAAGCAGATCTCCCGAAAAACTGTTGCCAGACGTTTGAGGGGAGGAGGACTATACGCACTCAGACCTGTTGTGTGTGTCCCATTGACCAGACAGCACCGTAATGCCCGTTTGCAATGGTGTCGTGAGCATCACAATTGGACTGAACAGGACTGGGCATGCGTACTATTCTCAGATGAGTGTAGGTTCAGTCTGTCATCGGATTGTAGACGCCAACTGATCTGGCGCGAGAGTGGTACTGCTTATCGTCCAGAAAATATCCAGGAAAAGGACCGATATCCGACATGCAGTATCATGGTGTGGGCCGGCATCATGATCAATGGCCGCACGCTCGTACATGTGGTTGCGAATGGGACTATGACGGGCCAACGATACATTGATGAAGTTCTACTTCCTCATGTTCGTCTTTTCCGTGGTGCTGTCGGTGATAAATTTGTTTTTATGGACGACAACGCAACATGTCATCGAACACTCGCTGTTCGGGATGGTCTAGACAGCGAGGGTATTCAACGTCTCGTATGGGCAGCGCGTTCTCCAGATCTAAGCCCCATTGAAAATGTGTGCGATGCTTTGGGGAGGCAAGTTGCTGGTCGAAACTATCCTCCGACAAACAAGAACACCCTCATCCGTGCACTCACAGAGGAATGGGATAAATTGCCTCAAAGGCTGCTGGATAATGTTGTGCAAAGTATGGTACGACGTGTGGAATGTTGCATCACACTAAACGGTGGACATATCCCGTACTGATACCTTTCTTTAAGGTGCCTGCTGACTTTTAGATGCGTTGTTCCATTTCTCCGTACGCAGATCAAATGAACATTTTTTTTTTCAGATGTTTCACAGCTTTTGTACTTTCCAGAACAATAAATATTCTTTATTCTAATGTCTGAACAGTGTGGCAACTATATTTTATCCTACTAGGCCTCATGTCTCGCTTAATGTTATGCTACATAGCAATTTGTGATCCGTCCTTAGCAATTGTCCAGCAGTGTATATTATATGTATGCATGCATGCATGCATATATGTGTATACATATACTTTTAAACCTATATATTTTTAAAATTATACGACTTTTAGTTTAACAAGTGTTTGGCGCAGCTTGGCCAAAATTGGCCCTTGCGCCAATAAACCCCACACTCACTCACTCACCCAGGTTCAAATCCCGATCCAGCCCGGAAATCTCTTTTTACTTCATCCAAGTATAACAGCAATATCAAAACGATAAAACTACAAACGCGAAGAATGTGAAAAAAATTTTATTATATTGGAACAATATTTTTGCAAGACATTCCTACAGAGTTTTTGGTTAATATATTGCTTTCTACGGTAAAGTTCACAAATTTGTTTACAAACTTTAACGAGGCTCGGTGGTCTAGAAATATGATTCCCGCTTCGGGTGCGAGAGGTCCCGCGTTCAATTCTCGGTCGAGCCCACTGTGGTTAACTGTTTTGAAGGAAAACAGTTTACTGTTCCTCTTGTGTCTTTTTCTACAGAATTTAATAACCCAGGAGTAAACAAGGAATTATTTTCTTTTCAAACATTGAAAATTATAATAGCAATCCTCTTGGAACCTTTTTTAAATGCTTGGATCAGACTGATACGACGTTGCTCAGTGGTCTAGGGGTATCATTCGTGCTTTGGGTGAGAGAGGTCCACGGTTTAGAATCCCGAATTTTCTTTTTACTTTATCCAAGTATAACAGAAATATCAAAACGATAAATGGTTCACTCCTAGGAGAGCCCCCACCCTTGGCGCGAATTACTTTGGTTGGTGATAATTAAGCCGTCATGGTAACCTTGCTTTTAAATACAACATATGGCAACCCTAACTTTTTCTAGAATTTTCGTCATTTGTGGGCGCGCATTTCAAATTTCATTTTGTTGTTGGGCACCGGGTTGAAAGTATGGCTGCGCTTGTAAGTGAATACACGTTAGAAGTTTTTACGTTATTGAATGCTAGAAGCAAAAAAGAATTGATTGAATGGTGTATGAAAGAAGGATTAATTGCTTCAAGTTATGAATGTCCTAAATGTAATGAGCAAATGGGATTAAATGAACGAAAGAGTGCTGTTTTTTGGATGGATTTGAATGGAGATGTCGAAAAAAAGGTATGAATACGCATGATGTTTGCAGAAGTATAAGAAAGAATTCGTGGTTTTCCAATAGTAAGTTTATCGGCAATAAAACGTTTTCTCCGTAATTACACCAGCCACGCAGAAGGCATGTTCGACCATTACCTCGCTGAGTATTTATGGCGGCGCACTCGCGATCACTCACTCAGCGACGAGACTTTCCAGAATTTTTTAAAAGCAGTTGTTACACTTTACCCTTCACTTGGGAAGGATCAACAATAAGAAAGTAAGTGCTGTTGTTATATTTTTATCTTAAATGTTAAATTTTTGTATTGTTTACATATATTTTCATTGCGCATCCATC
>BMAU01020208.1:0-331381 GCA_019973935.1 Trichonephila clavipes | reverse complement strand
CATGGTGCTTTGCATTTCAAAAAGTTATACTCCTTTATCTCGTAAAAAGAAATTTTGTCTTTTAAAAACAGGTAGTTCGCATCAGGTTATCGTGCATATTTATGTTGAAGAATTTGCAAAAATTCAATATTAGGTAAGCAGGGTCTACCAGAAACCGAAAAACACGACAAGGGGTCAATGAAACAAAAAAAGTTTGGGAACCTCTGCTCTAGCTCATCGGGAAGTTAGTTAAAAATCAATTAAAAAATTCTACCCGGACAGACAAGAAAGCGAGTAAATAAAAGCATGATAATTAATAATTATTTTATATATTTATTTAAATGATTTCTTATTAAAATAACGACTAAATGGTAATTGATAATTAATATTTAGAACAAATATAAAATAGTTTTTTTTGTTTCTTTTTCATATTTTACTTAAATACAGCGAACAACCTAGCGTTTGTTGTAAAACTTCACTCAACTTGAAAAACTGCACTCAAAGAATTACTATTGTGGTTAGCTCAAATCAATCTTAATTCGTCATTTCTAAATTCAAACACCTTCACATTTAAATTGAGCACAGTTACAATGCATCAAACAGTAAATAGTAAACAATAACGAGAGGTTTTCGCGCGTGGCTATTTGCCTCTGCTTTCTTCACCCAGATGGCAGGTAGACCGGTTGAGTGTTCATACACGGTCAAATGAGTGCTCACTATTGTCAATAAAGCGAGTTAATAAAAAAATGTGGTAACGCCCCTCTTTGACCTCAGAGTCACGACATTGAATAAATACATAGACGCAACTCAAACAGTGCTATTGACAGGTGATCTTTGTTCATCTAAACTCATGTACGTTCCGGGGCCCCTGTCGAAATTGAGGCCCGCCTCTTGTCTCTCCTCTCCAACAGTTTGCCCACCCCTAACCTGGGAGAATCGCGGGGGACTTTTTAAGCTTTAAGTTCCTTATCTTTGACCATTCGTGCGACAATGGATCCTTTTTTGCGAATGCCACTTTCCTGCCGATTCCCTAACTGTACAGTGAAACACTTTTACAGAGCACTTGACGTTGGGCGACGCCTCTCAAGCAGACAACCAATGACTCACCCTGTAATTTGTTTCACCTGGACAAAAAGAAAGTAATTCAGAAATATATACTTCCAAAAAGCGTTGTAGGTACAATTTTCAGGAACATCTTTTCATGGACATGAAAATAAACTTAAATGGTATTGATTTACTAAATACCTTCTTCCCCTGATATGATTGTAGGGCTGCGGTAGCCCAGTGGTCAAGGTATCGGATCATGACAGGTATGTCATGAGTTCGAGCCCATAACCACTAAGGGGCGCGATGCACGTTAAATCTGTCGAGAGCTCAAACGTCCTCCCGTTGGTGTGGTAGTTAGAAGAGGAGGGTGCCAGCTCAGGTATCGTCCACGTCACTTGACCATAGTTCAAAATAACCTGGTCCGTTATCAAAAGCCCTCGTGTAGCTGAACAGTGCGACGTTAATATTCACTCACTCACTCACCCGCAAAGATTGTTAGTTATATCAGGGATTGGGATCCTGTTTGGTAACGGGAGAGCCATCAATAGTTGATAATAATTGCTGATTCTAAGCCAGTGGTTCCTAAACTTTTTTAACCCTTGGACCCCTTTTTGTAGTCAAAAATTGCCCATGGACCTCCTTTTATTGTCAAAACTTGCCCATAGACTCCTTTTAAAGTGAAAACTTTCTCGAGCTCCCCCCCTCAAGTGAAAAGCTACATAAATGCATAGTATAAAAATTACAAATTTAAAGAAAACATTTTATTGAAAAATTATTTATATATATATATATATATTTAAATTATTACTTTTACTTAAAATAAAATATTAAAAAAATAACAATAACTTACATGAACTTGATGAGATGCTATGAGTTTTTTTTATGTCCGTCTCAATGTTTGTGAGTAGCAACCGCGAATTCCCACGATTTCTAGTTTTTAGTCGGTTTCTTTTTTTGTGTGATGAGGTTTTTTACGGCACTGAATCCACGTTTTACCAAACTGGAAAACGGGAAAGTAATCAATTTCTGTACAGTAACCCATAATGCACGATATAAAATTGGGATATGTTTTTCAAACCAGAATTTGTGATATTCTTGTTCAAATATTGTTTTAAGTCCCTCATTTGTGGATGTTTCAATAAGATGTTCCCGTATCAGTATGGATTCATCTATGTTTGGGATCAGAGCAAAAGGGTTCAGCACCTAGTAGGGAATATCCAAATGAATTATTGTTATTTATTTAAGTTCCCATTAAAATAAAAGTGGATCAAATTTTTATTTTTATTTTATATTAAACCTTGCGCAGACCCTTTGACACCAAAATAAAGTTTAATTTTGCATGGACCCTCTGAATAATTCAGGGGACCCCCAGGAGGTTCTAGTGACTCCCTCAAAGTTGGGAGGGCATTGAGCCAAATCACATTGTTATCTGTATGGCGCTCAAAGCTAAGTCTAACATCAGGCGTACAATCGTACCCTTTGCCATGATGAATTGTGCGGGACTTGATCTGATGTTACTGTAGATCAGGTTGCGAGAAACTTCCCTCCAAAGTCACCGTCTTGCCTACCTAAGGGAGTGGGAGGAATGAAAGAATTCCATAATCACAATTATTTATTTAGTCAAACAAACTAACCAGCAACAATCTATTCCCAAAGTGAATGTCAAATGAGAAGCACGGAGAAAGCGATGATTACTGAGCAAATGTGTGGAATCGCCTCTCTTTAACTCAACGCAATCTATCGTCGATTCCTCACCACAACGGAACTGGGACGTCTGCGAGAAGGACTTTTTTTACACCACATTTAAATGGTACTCACTTACTTAAATTAAAAGCAACGGAGGTAAAAACTTTAAGTTGAATTATCTGTATATTTATGCACCTGTTAATGTAAAAAAATTAATTCCATTTTAAATAACAATTAAATCTGTAGGAGCAATAAACAATCAACAACTGTTTTTTTTTATATTTTCGAGACATGTTCTTACCTTTTGGTACACTTTGCATAAAACCCACTGCATATATAGCTATAAAATTTTACAGTTTTTGCAAACACAGCAATCTATAAAATGAATGAAATGAAATTTAAAAAAATAAATTTATAAAAATTTTTAAAAACTTAAATTTTTAGTGATTAAAATTTTCTTTAAATTTTACACAGAAATGGTGCTACATCTAAATTTGTGAATGTTTATTTGAAAACGAATTCATTCACTTTTTGAAAATGTGTGGATCTTAAATTTTGTAAAATATCAGCAATATAGGTAAAGTAGATTTTGAGAAAAGTTTACCGGAAAGAACAAAAAAGGCATTTTCAGAAAATCGCAAATAAAGATATTTTCATCTATGATTTGTAAAATAATATTTTTTAATGTAATATAGTTATACCATAATTAAATGGATTATTTTTATATCATTTTTCAGTTTTTAAATTGTAAATATATATATATATATATATATATACACTAGCTATATACCCGTTCTTCACTTTTGTGAATTTAAAAATTAAAAAATACATACTGAAGGATAAAGAAGTTTTTAATGAGTTAAATTTACGTGAATTGTATAAATTAAACAAAAAAGCTTTTTACATAACCAGCTGAACAAAAAACCCATGTTAGCTAAATTTTAAGTCTTTAGATATAATTGCTGATTTTTTTTTTATTGTGTGTGTATTTATGACGCCCCGTAACTTTCTTGTGGGTCGATTTTTGAAAACACCTACCTGCTCAGCAAAAGTAACACATTGTTACAAACTTTATGTAATAAACGCTGAAAATAGTGTAAATAATTTTTACTGGATGTGTAATTCGTTAATATTACTTTCTGATGCATTTGTTGTATGTTAAATAGCTGTTACCCGCGACTTCGTTCACGTGGAATTTAACACAAAAGAGTGTTTATTCACTTCGCAGAGTTTACGAAAACTTTTCTTCTACTTTGAGAATCTATGTTTCTTTTTTGTTTTATTCTTTTCTTTGCTTTTTGTTGAGCAAGGGGTGAAAGGGACGCATGACATTTGACACTGTCGATGGGGTGAGGACTAAAATCTTTAGGATCAAAATAGGTCTAAGTAGCAAGTAGGGTGAAACGCGAACACAAACGAAGCCGCAAGGAAGGGGTGAAAGGGACGCATGACCTTTGACAATGCAGTTAAGGACTGTAAAATCATTAGGATCAAGACATGAACGGGAAATGTCGCGAATGGCAGCAACCTAATCAAAGAAAAGTTTGATATAACTGCTAGCAATCGTTGAGACAGAAGGCTCATGAAAATAAAATAATCCCTATTAAATAAAAATAATCCCTATTGAATAAAAATAGTCCCTATTGAAATAAATAATCCCTATTTGTATCGGATATTGCTCACCATTTCATTGGTTTTAATTTTATTTTCTCGGAATCCTAATTTTTTTTCTAAAATAAAAGTATCCTAAATTATTCCTTATAACATTAGTTATCTGCCAGTGAAAGTTTCGTCAAAATTGGTCCAGCCGTTTCAGAGATTAGCCGGAACGAACAGACAGACAGAAAGACAGTTAGATAGACAGACACACACACACACAGACAAAAATTTTAAAAATTGATTTTTTCATGTAAGTACCGTATATACTTTTAAATGCATTTAGTAAAAAGCTGTTAACTTCAAATTACAAACAGACACTTCATTTTTATTTATATGTATGTATAAATAAGTTTAAAATTCTAGATTATATTTAGAAGTCTTTTTAATTACTTTTTCTTCACGTGTTGTTAACGATTCACACCTTCTTCCGTTTAAAATACCAAAAATTTATGTTCTATAAGTTTTAGTATTTTTACTTCACTTTGAACATCATCATTACAGGATATCACAGAATTCCTTATACATTTTTTTATTGTTATAAAAATACACAAAGAAAATGTCTTTGATTAATTTAAAAAGTTAATTTGATGTCTTATTTAAATGGAACTCTGTTTTTAAAAATTATAACAAAAGAATCTTTATTTACTCAAACGTATGAATATTTATTTTAAAGTAAAACCAATAGTTATAAACATATAGAGTTATTCATGAGTATTCAAATGTTAACAATAAGCAGTTAGGAAAAACGAAATGTCTGTTTTACAAGCTGTGCACTTAATTTAGAATAATCCTGAAGATCCATTTTGTACTAAATACACTTGATTTATAATTTAAGAACTATACTGAGTATTTATTAACGTAAAACTAAACATAATTAACATTTCAAAAACCAAAAAATTTTTGTAATTAACGATTTAAATTTTCCGTAATTTTTGCAGAAAAAATGTGGAATTTTCAATAAATTTGAACTTATAACACAGAAAAATTACATTCATTGTATAGAAAAATTAGTTTTTTACAATACATATTATATACAAAATGGATTTTGAAGAAAGTGTACCTGAATCATACTTAAAATCACATTTGCTTACAATTTTAAAATTCAATTTTCTACCGTTCTATTTATCGCATTTTGATAAATAATGCATCTATGGATGCAGAAAAGTGCCCTCTATTTTTTAAAAGTAAAAAATAAAAAAGGAAAAATTTAAAGCATTTTCACGTCCCAGTTATCTCAAATCTACTAATTCAACTCAGTGGCAAAACATCGCTCTTAATCTTTACATGCGAAAGTAAACTTCCTTGAGTCTTACCTGTGTAGTGAATATAGCTGCTCCCTACCTCCTTCTCTATAATTACAAAACTCTGACTTTATATAGTCGAACCAATCTGAATATTATGGTTTCTTCTTGAGAGGGACGGCTATGAATTAAAAGCGTATGGTAGCCAAACGATTCCCCAAGAGGATTAGCGTGAAGGTCGCGTAAAGATCCGTCACAAAGTGGCATAAGTAACAACAACAACTTATAAAAGTGAAGATGGTCAAAGATACGGATTAGTGGCTAGCCGTCATGAGTTCGAGACTGAAACCGCTGAAGACAAGTCGTGTAGAAAGGGCTGATGCACGTTAAATATGTCGAGGATGGCACGTCGAGGCACGTTAAATATGTCCACAATAACGGGAAGATGTTTATCTTCCCGTTCTTGTGGTGTGGAAGTTAGGAGAGAGAGGGGTAGAAGTTGAGGTGTCTTCCTCGTCACTTGACCGTTGTTCAAAAGTACGAGGTTCATTGCCAATAGCCTTCGTCAATCTCGAATACGCTGTCATGAACACTCGGCAACAGAAGTCAACTCAGGGAATATCGAGAAATTATGCATCTGCGAAATTACATTAACTCCTGTAATTATGTATTTAGCTTTATATTGCCAAGTAAATATAACTCTATATTTAAATCACACTAAAAAGCTTCACGCGGGCTTTTGGTGACGGACTTTGTCAATTTGAGAAGTGACGAGGACGACATCTTAGCTTCCAACCCCCTCTCCTAACTTCCACACCCCACCCTAGGGAGGACGTTTGAGCCTCGACAAATTTAACGTGCATCAGCCGATCTTCCGCAGTACTATACTCGAACTTAGGATGTGCCTGCCACTAGTCCGTGGCCTTGACCTCTAGGCTACCGCGTTCATCGAATTTACTTGAGAAACGATTTCTGTGTACAGCGGTGCCCAAATTGTGAACACTTTTTAAAACTATTGTGTTTTTTAAGTTTGCATACTTATAAAAAATATTACGTTGAACAAAATGCGAAGCATTTTATATAATTTTAAAGAAAATTTAATACTGAATTCAAGAAGAAAAAGAAAATTCAAAGATTTGCAACGCAAAAAAAGTTATGCTGCAATAACTGTTGATATACATTAGATACTGATGATAGCAGTGAGTTATCAGAGCTTAGTGAGGTTGCCTTTATTCTTAATTACAGCTTCACGTCGATGTTTCATTTAGCTGAAAATGGTTTTAAGCTGTTCCTTCATTATTACACGATGCCAGGAAACAATTATATCCTCAATTAGCTCTCCTTTTTATTTCATGGTTACCTCATTCGGACAAGAGTTTTCAAACGGTGCCGTTAATTTTCGATGGGATCGAGGTCAGGACTGTTTCCTGGCCAGGATAACAATGATATTGAATCAAAAAGCAATAACATCAAATAAAAGATAGATTGGACACATGTGTGTCGAGAAATCGGTATTTCCTATGTTAAAATTAAATAACAGGTGGGTAGTTCAGTGACTACATCTGGAGACTGAGAGTTTTGTTTAAGAAGTCAAAAGATAAATTTAATAAAAAAAAGCAGGAAAGGCCGAAAAAGATACACCACTACTGTAAATGACAGAAGAACAAAAATAATATGTTTCAGAGATAAAAGAATTTCATGGGCATCCATCAGAAGTGATCTGAGTGATGCTGGTGTTTCTGTCAGTTCAAAAACAACCAGGAGTATATTAACAGATGTAAGACTTTAGTATAGGACAAATGATTAGTAAACTAAAATATCAGTAGTCAGGAGTGATAGCTTTAAATATGTAAGACTAAGAATAGCAGAAATGTTACACCGTGACTGCATCCAGACAACTGTGTTTACTCATAGTTTTATGATTTGGTCATGCATATCATCAGGTGGTATCAGTCACCTTCATAGCAACGATGGGACACACTGAATATCATAATATACATTGACACCATTGTAGAACCTTAACTTCTGTCCTCCATCAGGGATCTATTTAACAACAATGCTTCATTTATTTTTCAGCAAGATTCTGCTCATAGCCGCACAGTAAAGTTATTGAAAGACTGGTGCCATTCTGAGATTATTGAGTTGTTGTCCTGGCCAGGAAACAGTCCTGACCGCGATCCTATCTAAAACGTGTGGCACCGTTTCAAATTCTTGCCCGAATGAGGAAATAAAAAGGAACTAATTGAAGATATAATTGTTTCCTGTCATCGTGTAATAACGAAGGAAGAGCTTAAAGCCATTTTCAGCTCAATGAAACATTGATGTGAAATTGTAATGAGAATAAGGGCAACCTCACTAAGCTGTGATAACTCACTGCTACCATCAGTATCAAACGTATATCGACAGTTATTGCAGAATAACTTTTTTCGCTGCAAATATTTGAGTTTTCTTTTTTTTTTATTGAATTCAGTATTACACATTCTCTTTAAAATTATATAAAATGCTTTGCATTTTGTGCAACGTAAAATGTTCTACAAACATACAAACTTAAAAAAACATAACAGTTTTAAAAAGTGTCCACAATTTTGGCCACCACTGTATATGTAGGTTGAGTTATCACTATATGTATAGCAAAGAATCATGAATTTATACGAATAAGAAATATAAAAAAATTTTAAATCAATTCCTCTACTTCGTTAGAAAAACCTACTGGTGCCGTCTGTTGCAGATAAATCCAACTTCGTCAGAAATAACGCAGATTAAATTTAAAATTAAAAAATAAAATTTAATTAATGGATTAAGAATAATAATAAAAAAAACAAAGTTTATTTTATGAATATTTGAAAAAACTGTATTAACACCAGGAGTGTCATCCACTACAAGTCTTAAAGAAATGTATTTGAACTTGAGTCAATGAATAAAAAGTATTTTATTAACGTTATTTAAATTTGTGAACAAGATATATATATATATATATATATATATATATATATATAAAGATATGAACTATATATAATATATATGGAGCATCTTTCTGAAAATGTGCACATATTTTAAATGTTATACTCTTTAAACAAAATATTGAAAATAAATAGTAAAGAATAACATTCGAAACGAATCTTAAACCCTTTTTGCTTAAAAAACGCATGCTTTTGCTTATGGATTTTGTTATTTCTTTATTCCAGTGTTTCCCAAAATGTGGTCATCGTACAACCAGGGATTCGCGTTGTAAAGAAGTTTGGTGGAGGTATGCACTGCGCCGTGCTTAGCTGCGCCGAATTCTACGATTTGATACGTCAAGTCTTGTGAGATGGTCCGGTGTGATACGGAGGGAATATACCACACACTACGTTGCAAAGACAACTTACTTCATTAATAGCTAGTGGCTTCTTTAGGTGCCTGTGTGTGTTTTAGCTTTGGGGCGATTTTTCTTTTTCCCACTAATTACGATTATTTTTCTAAAATATAATTTTTATCAACAAATTATAAAATATAATTTTCATTCCTCATGTTCGATTACTAAAATTGATGGTGATGCAATCGGACCTCCATTCGAAGTTGCTAAATCCCGGAAAAAATTCCTTATATGGAAAATTCGTTATATAGAGGTTCATCTTTTAATATACTTTATAAACCACATAAAACAAGTTTTAAATTCATAAACACTATATATTAAAAAAGTAATTATTCACACCTTTCTTTAAATTAATATATGTTTGTTTTATGTATCTTACCCATCAAAAAAAAAAAGAAAGAAAGAAAGAAAGAAAACCGCAAGGAAAACAAGGAAAAAGAATGCCGAAGAATTGACTGTATTTTTAGTATTAAGAAAATAATAATATACTAAAATAAAAGAATTTTTAGGGCGTTTTATAATTTAAAGCATACAAGTAATATTTAATATACATTATTTTATAATTAGGACACGGGAACACAGGACAACTCCACTGAGGGTGAAAGAGGATATCAAAGATGTTTCTAGTGAATTGGACAGTGGGGACTAAAGATTGCACTTCTTGGACGAAACGTTCAGAACTCTATTGCTCTCGGTGAGATAGGATCTAATGAAACCAGTTCAAGATTTAGGACCACCGTAAAATGTATTAAAGAGAGAATAACTTGAAATGTTCAGAAATACTGTAAAAATAGGGAGAAAAAATGAATCACAAAATAAAATATTCCGTTATATAGAAAATTCGCTTCGCTATAGAGAGGTTATTTTACAAAGAAAATCGAGAAATGTTCAAGGTTCCAGAAGATAGTTCGCTATATAGAAAAATTCGCAATATAGAGGTTCGACTGTCTTTGAAATGCATGACACAGTATTTGGAGAGTTTGCAAGTGGGCTTGAAGGACTATATCCCTGATTTAAAGAAAAACATTGAATTGATAAGATATCCTTTTAACATTAACACAGCATTCATATCAGAAGATTTGTCGCATGCGGAAGAAAAATAATTGTTGGAATTGGCTCCAGACGAATTCTTGAAAAATAAATACAAGGAGTGTATTTTAACATCATTCCGGTTGCAAATGTAACATGTGTAATCGGTTGCAACAGATAAGTTCTGAAATACATCTTGCCTTTTTCTTCTTCATATTTACATGCACACGCTCAGTTGCTTTTTTAGCATTTGTAGACATTAAGTCTGAAAAAAGGAACATATTGAACGTGGAAAACTGCATCTGAAATTAAAATTAATTACAAGGGAACCAAATGCTGACGATCTGTCACCTCAGCACAAACAATTTCATCCTTCTAATTAATACAGATAAATGTTATTCATAATATTTCTCTTTTCTTATTATATTTTGTGCATGTTATAAAAAACATAAAATAAATACATTTTGATTGTCATTAAAACACATCCATTTTTTTTGTGAGGTATACTCAGCGTTGTGAATTTTAGAAGGGGAACACATATGTCAAAAGTTTGGGAAACATTTATTCATTCAATCCACCATAGGACTCACTTCTCCGTCTACCGAAAATAGGTCACTAGATTAAATTTGGTTTGATTGGAACTGCTTATCACACACACACACAATGGAAGGGGGCGTAGCTCAGATGGTAGAGCGCTCGCTTAGCATGCGAGAGGTACCGGGATCGATACCCGGCGCCTCCAACTGTTTTTTTTAAATTGCTGTATGAATCTTGCTCAAGATTCTAATATTTATTGTTAGAAATAAAATACTCGTTGCTGATATTTACCATCGTAGCTATTATATTTATAATTTTTATTGTGTGTTTTGAGGTAAGAAAAAAATCTATTTTTACATTATAGAGAGAGAGAGAAATCAACAGAACAAAAATAAAATGCAATTTATTTGGGATCGTTTCCAAATGCAATTTTTTAAGGAGTAAAATGTAATTATATATTTATAAATGTAAGTATAGTATTAGGAAAGGGGTATTTAGAGAGAGTATTGTTATTCACATTTCGACTGCAAACGGGCAATCTCTCTCTCTCTCTTTCCCATTTCCCTTTTTTTTAACAAAACAATTTTTTTTGACGAAGATCTGCATATATATATTTCTAATGGCAGGGTTACAGAAGACCACTACACCACAAGGGGTTTAGGAACAAAAACAAAAACCGACAAAATAAACAAAGGGGGAAAAAAATAAAAATGGCGAAAAAAGTCAATGACCCCCATAAGTCCCCAGCTTGCCAATAAAGGTCACACAAAGAAGAGCCCTTTCGGATTGGGCAGCGGCAAATGTAGTCAGCACCTATCTCCTCCCGAAAACCGCAGAGCGAGTAGAAAGCGACCTGTGCAATATGAATTCCATGTAGATGCTTCAGGAGACAGCCGTGCCCAGTGGTCAGACGAAACTCGGCAACTGCTTTACGTCTAAGCCACATGAGAAGATCTTTAAGATTATTCCGCAAGATCTTATTGGAATTTCTCTCAGTGGATTGTCTTGAAGAAAGATCATTCAACTTTTTCTTAATGACTACCTAGGCACTGGTAAAAGGGACAGCTTTCCTAGACCTGCATATATTATTTATCAATATTGCAATCACCCTTTCCTTTTTCTTTCTATTGAGTGAGTGAATATTAACGTCGCACTGTTCAGCTACACGAGGGCTTTTGGCGACGGGTCCCACAATTTTGAACCATTATCAAGTGACGAGGACGACACCTGAGCTAGTATCCCCTCTCCGAACTACCACATCCCGCCAACGGGAGGACGTTTGAGCTCTCGACAGATTTAGTGCGCATCACTGCCCTATAGGGCGAGTATTTAGTGGTACTGGGCTCGAACTCGTGACATGCCTGCCACGATCCGATACCATGACCACTGGGCTACCGCAGCCCCTGTCCTTGCTAAGTAGCCCAGGGATTACGGTCACGATCTCGTGGCCGGCGTATTATGAGTCATGAACTATTGATCGGATTCGTTGTCATCGAGTCATGGGCTCGAATCCTGGAACTAATAAGACCCTCCCCCCCTTGTAGAAGGGCTGATGCATGTTGACTCTATTGCAGCTATCACGTTGATATGGTGTAGAAACTTCGAGAGTGGTGTATCAGCTGTGGTTTCGTCCTCACCATTTGATTGTGGTTCAAAATTACGAGTTGGTCACTGATAGCCCTGGGATGAGTCAGTAGTAGGGGCCACAACTCGTCGAGTCGCGACGAATGAAGACCGGTGTCGTAGTGACACGCCGTGTAAGGGTTATACGTTATATACCACCGTATATACGTTATATAAATCTATCCATTTCTTACGTTGACGAGGCGTGAAAGTCAGGAAAGTGGCGCGGCATTCCTCGGCATTTGATCAAGGGTCAACAATGTGAGAGATCCGTTACAGTTTTTTTCAAAAAATTTTATTTTGCTTTTAGTCTGTCTGATTTTATATTAATTATACACATCTATATTGGAAATATTTCCTATGCATTTTTTTCTCTCTGTGATATTTCTTAGTTTTGTGTATTTTTGATTGCAGTATATTTTGAAACTAGAAAAAGAGTGCAAAAGGTACAGTGGCGTAACGTAAAATATTATGGCTCTCCTAGAAAGTCAAGTTTTACCTTTAATATTTCATAAATTCGTTAAATAAGTACTTGGTATCAGTCTGGTTTTGGGTCCCCCAGAGCAGTGTTCCCCAACCTTTTTATCACCACGGACCAGTCAACGTTTGTTAATTTAACCGTGGCCCGCTGAGGGGAAGGACGTTGTTTCTTTATATTTTAGACTGTTTTGATTTAATAATTTTAATTTTAATTTATTTAATCGTGACTTCAGAATAAAGTATATCTACGCCAAAAAATGAATATTAAGTTATTTGACAAGGATTATAGTGTGATTTTCATAAAGAAAATAATCCAAACCCAAGAAAAATACACCACAGTAAATAAAAGGGAAATAATTTAATGTTTCTTGTGTGGAGCGGTAGTATTAGATCCATGGACCGGGAGTTGGAGACCGCTGCCCTAGAGTCCTGCTCTCTTTGCGATGCGGGTGTTGGGGGGGGTGTACGTTACGCCACTGAAACGGTAAGATATTTGCTCAATAAAGGTTAATTGATTGTTTCTCGGGGAACTAATTTATAGGCTTTTTAGGGTGGTTACTTTAGGCACATTCCATCAACGGGCTTCATTAAACTATCATTTGATCCATCTTCTTCGCATGCAATCGAAGAGTCTGATCAACACTTACAGGCAAAAAATCGTTCCAATTTTCTCATAAATTTGGAATATTTGTAACGCGAACACTTTTTCATTTTTCATCCACAAAATATACAACTTAGCTTTAAGTTTAAAGCCCATTTACAATATAGGAACTAATTGTGGAGCATATTTTATGCAAATAAAAGTAGACTGACTGATACACAAATGAGTAACATAAAATACGCTACTTTCTGAAATATAGCAAATTTAGAATATTAAATATTCTCTAAATTCACTTTTTTTAAATAAAACTTCTTTACCCACACTTGACTTAGGGAGTAAGCTGGTGAATGCGTGACAAGAGCATTACGAAAAGTGTGATCGGGCGAGGCGAACGGAAGTTGAGAGGGAGATAGAAGTAAGTGAAGAGATAGAAATTTCAGTCAGTAGATCGTTTGCGAGTTTGCTAGCGTTACGCGAACGGTAATTTCTCGATTATTGCATAATTTCATTTCATTCTTGAACAAACGTAGAATATTAAATCTATTGAACAAAATATTAATTCATTCTTGAACAATTTATAAATTAATATTTTGTTCAATACATTTAATATTCTACATTTAAAGTGAATAAAACTGTAAATTAATTTTAAAGTTCATATTTTGTGAATTAGCAACTTCGAACATGGACACATTTTATTCCGATATATTCGTGAAATAGATATTGGCCAATCATCAATTGGTGATATATGTGCTGCTCACTGTGTTTTGGACAATGGAGAAAACATCATTAGGGTAGTTGTTTTCCGCTCAATAACACAGTTAATAATATTGTAAGTTTTTATGTAAAAGACTTATGATTTTTACGCGGGCGAGTAGTCTCTGAAGAATTAGGAGAAAATTGTAATTCTATCCCACTAATTTTAGCAGGAGATTTGAATGTTAATTTTGCGTACGAAGATGGACAACTCTTGGTAAACTTTCTACAAGATAAATTAGAACTGCAAATGAGTAAATACCGAAATGAGCCTACCATAAGACATGAAAAAACAATCGATGCAGATATCTTTAGATATCTTTTTAATTTTCATTCGAAAACATACGTATCTTATTTCTCATATCATAAGTCTATTGTCTCGGTCTTATAATCAACCACAGAAAAAATTGATGTATCCGACAATGAAAATAATGAATAAAAATAAAAAAAATCTATTCAACAATATTAATTTATTCATTAAAACCCATAATAAATTTCAATATTTGTAGAAAATTAATATATGTATATGAATATACATGTATATATTATACATACATAAACACACACATATATATATATATATATACATACATATAGATGGAGCTAAAGAAGCTTTACTTCAGTCGTGTGGTCTGAAGCAAGCTTGCTGTTTTTTTTTAATTGGAAGAAGTGTTCTAGTTTTTAGCCTTGTTCTTGATCGTGACACGGAGATAAACCTTGCCTTAAGCGAGGACGACCTTGACCCTTTGGCCCCCTACGCAACTTTTACTTCTCCCAGAAGAAAATGTCTAACTGCAGGCAAGAAGAACGCCATATGGCACGTGCCTTTTTCTCTGGAGGCACGCGCCGATCCCCCCGCCTCCAACTAATGTACAGTAAAAAGGGGGATAGTCATTTGGCGAAGATGTGACCTCTTAGCCCCTGTAATTCGAGACCTCTCGCCCACCCTCTTTTCCCCCAGGTGGGAAAAAAAGAAGAGCGAAAACGTACTTGCTAGCAGCCTTCTGTCGAGCATGCCGAAGTGCCCATTTGGGAAACGTTCTTTCTTTTCGTTCCATTGTAGTTCCACGTGGCCTCTAGCGACGACGAAACTTCCACATCCCTCCCCCTTCACTTCTCAGGTGTGTAATCATTTCCATCAAGTGACCAGCTTTTTCTAACGATCCCTTGTTCCCCTCCCTTCCGTCGACTCAAAAGAGTTGAGTTCACCGCATCTTCCGTGGAATAATGTTTAGTACTCAGCAGCAGTCAAATGATAGCAATAAACAAGAACGACCTTATGTGAAGTGGGAAAAAAATAATAACACACATCCCCTAACCTCAAATAGTAGTAGAAATACAGTAAATAGGGGTAGAGAGGAAACAAAATCATTCTATGATTTTGATAATTGCCATTCATTCTATGAAATGTCGCCCCTCCGGGATAACAGTTATCGACGCTGTGTTGTAGGGCCTGAGTTCGAATCCCGGAGAAGACGCGGATGTTTGTAAATGTATAGTTCTTTTGCAGCATGGGGGTACTCTAAATAGCTGCCAAGCCGCAAGTCTTCTCGTGAGGCTGGTGGAAGGAGAAGGGAGGTGGGAGGCCCCTGATCCCCGCAGGGTGCTTTCCCTCTAGACTGGGGTGGAACCGAGCTAAAAATCGTACTGTCACCTGTATGGTTCTTAAGTCTACAGCCAACGACTGGCCTTATAAGTCCAACCTGTCTCAAGCTGTGTCAGCTCTCCTTTCTTCCCTTCGGGATGCACAAAACAACAACGTTCTATAAAATTGTAAAATACATATTATTCCACGTCCATTTCTTATAGTATAAACTCAACATTTAATTAAATTCCTAAGAAAAGTTAATACCAAGAATATTTTTGAATGAGTATTTGAGTGAAGATATTAACTTTGCACTGTTCAGCTGCACGAGGGCTTTTGGCGACGGACCTCGTCATTTGGAATCATGGTCAAGTGACGAGGACCTTAGCTGGCACCTCCCTCACCTAACTACCACACCTCACCAACGGAAGAATAATTGAGCTCTCGACAGATTTAACATACATCCCGCCCCTACACGATGGGTCTTTAGTGGTGCTGGGCTCGAACTCATGACATGCCTGCCATGATCCCATACTTTGACCACTGGGCTATTGCAGCCCTGATCATTCCCGTGAAAGATACGTTCAAGTTAAATTAATACATAAGACGAAAAAAAATCGATTTTTTAAATCGATATGTAGCACTGAATCGATATTTCGTCCTAGAAAATCGACATTCGATTTTTTCTGCATTGGTAAGATCCATAAAATTATTTAAAATTAGTTGAATGTGCACTGGAAAATCAGGGCTTAAACGAAGAATTTAAACACTATTTATCGCTGGCAGTTGTGCACCTGAAGTATGAAGTATTCTATACTTTACTGACAAAAAAAAAATACCTATCATCACATTCACTCAGTAACCACGATGTATATGAGTATCGTGGGATCATCTGTTCCTTGTGAGTGTCTTTTTTCGATTGCCGGTAACATCGCAAGTGATGAGAGGAGCCACCTGGATCCCAGTAGACTTGAGAGACTGTTGTTTTCAAAAAATTTAGGTATTAAGCGTTGGGAACTTAAGCTATGTAATATGCTTTGTAAATTTTTAATGTAACAAATACATTTAGAACATAAATGTCTTCTTTCATACCTGATACTTTGATATGGTCCGAATTCCCTAAACTAAAAAAAATTCCCTGATTTTACAGATAAGAGATCGGTTATTATGGTATCTTTCTTGTTTTTAATAAAATGGATTCATATACATTCATATTAGAATATTTACATTGTAAATACAGACGTGAAAAAAAAATCGCTTTTTTAGAAATCGTTCTTTTAGACCTCGATTTTTTTGTGAGTCGATTGAAAACTCGATCTTTTTCGGAAAAAATCGCCATCATAACTCCTGAATCGGGACCGTTCTTTTATATTAATCCTTTCAGAGATTTCAGCTCAGGTGACGTCCTCGTCATACGCCCATGGTTCAAAATTAAGTAGTTCGTCTCCAAAAGCCCTCAAGTAGCTGAACAGGGCGACGTTAATATTCACTCACTCACCCAGATATTTTCTTTCAAAAGGAAACACTTTATAAAGTAGTTTCGCGGGAGCATGATTACGATACGGCATGTCTTAACACGTTTTGCTAAGTTAACTTTTTAAAAAAAAACCATGATCACAAGATACGTAGAAATGTTTTCGAAGGTAGTAATTATATAAATAAAAAGAAATCACTTACACGACCATGACATGGAGCAGCCTTACAGCGGTAAAAATAACGGAATAAAAAGCGGTATTGGAATCCATAATTCACAATAAAAAACGGTCATTTAAAAAAAATTATTACTAGTAAATGTAACGAAAATGTGAGTCATAATTCACGGCAGCACGTGACTGACAACCGCGTGATGTCATAATTGTCTGCCGACCAATCATGGAGGCCGATTCCCCTTTTTGACAGTGCCGACACTAAGTGGGTATTGGAAGGTTCGAACTCCCCGTTCGTCGGTGCGGCTTTGGCGGTGTTTGTTTACGTTTTCTTTATTGTAGAAACTCTAGCCCGCGGGCGGTCTCTTTGATGTGGGGTCCAGGCAAGCGTGGGCTGGCCCCGACCCTTAGCTCAATCCCCCTTTCCATCTCATACACATCAACCTTCAATGCAAAATAAACGGTCATTATTTCAATAACTATGGCTTACTTCTAGGATTTGCACTTGAACTAAATAAAGTCGGACAGATCTGCGGACAAAGTGAATAGTTGCACGTGATTAAAGTCTGCTTTTGCATAATGTTAATGAGTACTACCCGAATTTAGGATATTCTTCCTGCTTTAAAATTTCATTTTGGGTTTGCTCTTCTATAGAGAGCCGCGTATTTTACCACACACACACCAGTGGAACAGCGTGGGCTTTCGCCGTCCGAAAAATTATCGCCTCTCTATTTTAATTATTAGTCAAGAAAATTAGTAAAAGTAAAAAAAAAAAAAAAAAAAAGCAACTTTAATTTTTTTTATTTATTAAAAATGAACTTTTCGTGTTTTTTTTCGTAGCAAAAGCTCAATAGAGTCAATTTCAATATGTATGTCATGTTCAATTGCCAAAATAGATCAATTTGTTAGCCTTAACGTGGACGTAGTCCATCTGATTAATTTTGGCTTAGAGAAGCTTCTCTCTAAACTAGCATTACTGATTACAGATGTTAAAAAAATTCTCAACATTATGACAATGTTTGGTAAGTTATCTTCAAGTTTGGACTCAATAATATATTTTAATAAATCCAGTGAGCTAGACCTAAAATGAGTTCTTTTTTACAGCCTGGTTTCTGTTGCAGCTACGAAAGCTTGTAGACGTAGGCGCTCAAATTGGAATTCTTATTAATGTCTTGAGGAGCTTGATCTAAGTTCGCTCATGCTCAACGTCACTTCAGGCCTTAAAAAAGTATATTTTTTTGCGCTATATTCTGCAACTGCTGGAATCTTTCTCGAATTTCAGAAGTTACTCTGTCTATTGAAGAAAACATTGTTCGCCTCAAGTCATCTTCGTACGATAACTGAATATCTTTATTTCCGTCGCCAAATATATGCTTCCACCTGATTCTTCTTGGGGGTTCAAAAGAAATTTCAATCTCTTCATATAAACTTTTAGCATATATTAAAGCGTCATCCACAAATTCCTCTCTTTTTGCTTCTAATACGGTCAGTAAAGCACGTATTTTTTCAGCACATTGATGGATATTTAGTCCCTCTGTTTGCAAATAGTTTTGTGTGTGAGCATCATTGACTTCACACAGTACCGGTTACCAGAAACCTAAGTAACATAAAAACGAATGCGATAGTATGGCGACAAATAAACTTCCTGTATCTGTGCGTGTATCAAAGCTTTCACTCGTTTTCGTCAGGTTCGTTGCGCGGGCGCGATTTGGAGTTTGAAATATTTTTTGAATTTAAATATTGCGGTGTTTGCCACTGCCCCTTTTCGTATGCCACCCGAGGCCATGGCCCCCTCAGCACCCCCCACGTTACGCCACTGACACACAAATACACAGACTCATTTTTATCCGTATTAATCCATATTTTCTGGCATAAAATGTGTTTAATATTTTTTTTCTTGTACCGTAATGCGGAGTGAACTATTCCTTCACACGTTGAAATGAAAAAATTAATCATTTAAGTAATATTTTGAAATTTATTAACATAAACTCGCCATTTTATAAATACCGTATTTTCTCGAATGTACGTTGCACTATTTTTTTCAGTGTGAATGCTACTGGAAATCGGGTGAGAATCGAAAGCAAAACATTCTTTGGATGGGCGAAATTGAGTTTTTACCCCTTTCAAAAGAAAAAATGCAACCGTTTGTTTTGTCCACTTGTACCGATGACTTCTCCTATTCTACAATTTATCTCCAGTATTCACAACATATCGTAAGAATGATTGTTGTTCTATTTAGGAAATTTTTTTTGTATGCGCTCTTTCTCCTAATCATCTAAACATCAAAGATATTGGTAATAGCATAGAGACGAGTTCATTCTGGCGCAAGTAGGAAAAGGGAGACAATTATACATGCAGAAAATAGAAAGGGAAGTAGAGCAGTGGTCACTAAACAATTGACATAGATGAAACAAATATACGTCGATGGCGTAAGCAGAAGGATCCAATATTTCTTGTAAATGTTCAACAGTCTTTAATAATTTTTTTTTACATTCTTCTATTTTTCATTTTTTTAAAAAAATTACATAACAAAGGCATTGGATGGAACAGTGAGTGAATATTAACGTCGCACTGTTCAGCTACACGAGGGCTTTCGGCGACGGATCTTGTCATTTCGAACTACTGTCAAGTGACGAGGACAACACTTTAGCTGGCACCTCCTCTGCTAACTACCATACCACACCATCGGGAGGACATTTGAGCTCTCGACAGATTTAACGTGCGTCACTCCCCTTCACGGCGGGTCTTCAGTGGCTAACCACGAGTCCGTTACCTTGGCTACTAGGCTACCTCGACCTCTATTGGATGGAACAGAAGACGGCACTGTGTGGTAAAATGGCGACGCCCTCATCCATTCCGAAGTCAGCAGTGACATTGGAAGTGAAGAAACATTTTCGAAGGGGTTCATGTATATATTTGAACGTTTTTAACGCTGGTGAAATTTATCAATTATTAACTACAAAGAATTTCGCATTCAAAATTAAAAAAAAAATTTTTTAAGTATAGTACATTGATGAACCCTTCCCGGGTTGGGCAAGGTCGACTCGCCCTTTCATCCCTACTGCAGTGAGTCGATAAATGAGTACCAAGCTTGCTTGGAGACTTAAACACTGGGGGTCTCGCTTCAGACTGACCACCTTATCGGGACATCTGCTCATGCAACTCAGCGCCCAATGGTCGCGTACACACGGATGGGTACAGTAGGCCTTGGCCCTCATGGGATGTTGCGCCACTAAATTTGAGTTTGAGTTTATTGATGAACCTTTTACACAATTTTTTACTTTTTTCTCAAAATCGTGCAGAAAATTTAGAATGCGGCCTTTAAGGTATCCATTACGTTCAAAACCATTATTTTGAAAAAGCGTATAAATGGATAATTTGTATGATTGATTGATTGAATATCAACGTCGCACTGTTCAGCTACACGAGGGCTTTTGGCAACGGACCACGTAATTTTGAACCATGGTCAAGTGACGTGGACGACACCTGAGCTGGCACCACCCCTCTCCTTACTACCACACCACACCACGGGAGGACGTTTCAGCTCTCGACAGATTTAACCTGCATCACTGCCCTACAAGGCGGGTCTTAAGTGGTACTGGGTTCGAACTCGTGACAAGGCAAGCCACGGTCCGATACCTATACCACTCGGCTACCGCGGCCACGGATAACTTGTATGGCATTTAGTGTAACTTCGATTTGAATACATGTATAAAGTTGGTTTAGGAATATTATTATAGTAAAAAAATTATTTAAATGCAATATTTTGGCAAAAACCAAACATAAAATTACCTATTTTCAACACAATTTCCTTTTATTGGAAATGCTTCTATAATAATAATATTTTACCTAGATATAGCTCAGACCTCTGCACAAAGCCTGAACTAGGAATTTTCAATTGTATAACTTAGAAGCGGATTTATCCTTATTTTAATACTACAAGGTGGAAAAATTTTAAGAAAAAATCATCGATTATTTCAATTCGTAGTAAATCGGAAAATAACGTGAATTTTTCAAAAATCCTACATAGTTCAAGCCCTTTGAATAAATCTTAGAATTATATAAGCAAAATATTATTTTTGAAGCGTTTTTCATAAAAGAAAAAGGTTTTGTAAATAGGTAATTCACACACATAGTTCATTTTCTTAAAGTTGTATTTTTTCCCCATCATGATCAAAATAGTCAATTATTTAGATTTGTTCTTCAAAACCTTATTCTTATTTTTTTTATGTTATGAAATTTTCAGGTGTGTTATTTCTACTGTTGGCGACGGGCAGCGTAATTTTGAACCATGGTCAAGTGACGTGGACGACATCTGAGCTGGCACCCCCTCACCTAAATACCACACCACACTAACGGGAGGACGTTTCAGCTCTCGATAGATTTAACGTGCATCGCTGCTTTAGTGGTACTGGGCTTGAATTCGTGACAGGGCAAGCCACGAACCGATACCTATGCCACTCAGCTATCGCAGCCACCTCGTCATTTGGAACATTAGTCAAGTGAAGGGAACGACCACTGGGCTGGCACCTCCCTCTTCTAATTACTACACCAAGCCAACGGGAAGACATAGAGCTTCCACATATTTTATGAGCATCAGCCCCCTCTATACGGTGGGTCTTCAGTGACACCGGGATTCGAACCCCCGACAAATCGGCCACAGGCTCATGACGAGTATATTTCTGGATATTAATTTTCAAACACTTTTCGCTTCATCCCCCCTAATTTTTCCTTTTTAAGCAATTAATTATGAAAAATATTACTAAGAAGGAGAATCCTCGCTATCATAGATTGATTGATTGTTTTCTGACGTCACCCTTCACAGCAGTTCGTGGCAGCGGTAGTCTAGTGGTCAAGGTATCGGATCGTGGCTGGCTTGTCACGAGTTCGATCCCAGTACCACTGAAGATCCGCCGTGTAGAGGCGCGATGCACGTTATATTTGTCTAGAGCTCAAACTTCCTCTCGGTGGAGTGATGTGGTAGTTAGGAGAGGGGGATGCCAGCTCAGGTGTTGTCCTCATCAATTGACCATGGTTCAAAATGACGAGGTCCTTCGCCCAAAGCCCTCGTGTAACTGAACAGTGCAATGTTAATATCCATTCATTCAAAGCAGTTCAGGGGCTATTAGTTAACCTTAAAGGAATTGCCCTCAAAACTCAGCTTCTATTGATCGTTCCTTTTGTTTCAGGTGAAGGGAACTTTAAACAGAACTCGTTTGAACACAAATTTTATGCTTTCGAAGTACAAAGATGTGTATATTAGATACACAGAAAAAAAAGAGGGGGAAAAAATACATAAAATTAGAAAAAAAAATTTCCACTCAAAGTAGTTTGCAAAGTTATTGTGAAACGAACAAATATCTCCAATCAGTGGCGCACACAGGAATTTTTCAAAGGGGGGAGGTCCGGGGTCAAAAGTTCACCATTCTGGTATCATGCTCCTTTTGATTTTGTCGATTTTCGGAAGCAAAACACAGTAAAAAACTAATTATTGAATAAATAATTAGCATTAATTAATACAATTAATCATTAATAACAAATACTTAATTAAATTTTACGTACTATATACTTACAATTATAATCAATCGGAAAAAAACCAAGGGCTTTAGGGGGGGGTCCGGACCCCTAGCCCCCTCCCCTCGTGTGCGCCACTGTCTCCAATACATATGGAATTAATACAAAAATAATTTCTTTTTTATGATGGACCTTGTCATTTTCAACCACAGCCAACTGAAGAGTGCGACACCTGAGCTGGCATTCCACTCTCCAGAGCTTCCACACCACGCCAACAGAAAGACTGAGTTTCATCAGCTTTATAGTGTATGCTTCCCTACACGACAGCTCTTTAGGGGCACCAGAAATTAAATACAAAGCCGGCTACGACTTGGCTCCCTCGGCCTCCAGAAATAGGTAAAACCGAGTTAAGAGGGCACAGTACCTTTAAAAGGAAAAAAATCCATTTTCAAAAATATTTTTAAAAATTAATACAGACTGTTAGGAGCATTTTAAAACAAACCGCGTCGAAATCGGACCAAAATTACGGCAATAGCAACAAAAAATGTCAAACGTCAGCACTGGATTGTCCATTTAAATCCAATGTAAACAAACCGTGTTCGTTAGTTTCGGTTTTGAAATCGATGGTGTTATTAAAATTATTTTCTCCCCAGTTGTTGCTAATTTTTAATTTTATCTATTTTTAATGAGAGAAGGAAGTTTGCAACTCAACACTGCCCTATTTCGAAGTATTGTTTGTTTACATTTGTATTTCATACTGTTTACTGCTGCTTTATTGAGTGTTATCTCGTTATTCTCATAATTCGTAAGCTTTTTAAATTTTTGTTAATTGAAGTTTTTTTTACATCTTTTTAATTAGTAAAAAATGTCTAGTACAGCTCAACGTAGAGGCAGTGACTATCGCCGAAAACGAAAGCGTTTTCATGCGAATTAATACACTCGAAAAGTATCAGATGCGCTTGATGTTGACTGCATATCTGCTTCCGCTAAGAAATTGTGCAAAGAAAATTATCTTGACAAAGAAAGTAAAAAATTCCAATTAATCTAATGGATATAGAATGGTAAACATTGATATTTTATTATCTGAACTATCCAAATATTTAATATGTCCTAACTGCATATCTGCTTCAGCTAAGAAATTGTGCAAAGAAAATTATCTTGACAAGAAAGTAAAAAATTCCAATTAATCTAATGGATATAGAATGATAAACATTGATATTTTATTATCTGAACTATCCAAATATTTAATATGTCCTAACTGCAATACTACAGCAGTTCTGAAAGAAAAGATTTTGTATGGATTGGTGTCTGAGTTTTATGTTGAATAATACTCATGCAGTACATTGACCACTTTTAAAAGTTCCTCAGTTATTGCTTCAAGTAAAGACTATGAAATAAATACACGAATAACATATGCTATGCGCACAGTAGGACTAGGTTTTTGTGGAATAAAGAATTTTTGCACAGCAATGGATTTGCCACCACCAGTATCACAAAAGTCATACGAAAGGATACTGCGAAAAATAATTTGGCCAGTCGTGAAGTAGCAGACGACTCCATGAAAAATGCTGCGAAAGAAGAAGTATCAGAGCTTCTCTGGAAGTAACGAAATCTGTGTCAGTGGTGACGGTACATGGAAAACACGTGGACACACTTCACGTATTGGTGTGTGTAGTGTCATTGGAGATGTTACAGGGAAAGTGATTGATGTTGCTGTTCTCTCTTCATATTGTAAAGGATGTGAAAAATGGCGAGGTCCAAAATCTGGACATTCATATGAAGAGTGGAAATTGAAACATCAACCACACTGTGTAAAGAATCATATTGGTTCTTCCTGTAAAATGGAAGTAGACGGGATGAAGGAAATATTTCAAAGATCGGTGCCACAACGAAATGCCAAATATATTAAGTATATCGGCGATGGGGACACAAAAACCTTCCAAGAGCTTCAAAGGACAGCACCATATTCTATCGAAAAAGTTGAATGTGTTGGCCACATACAAAAGCGTATGGGTGCTAGACTGCGAAAATTAAAAACAATGAATAGTGGCAAAAAATTATCAGACGGTGTTGGCCACATACAAAAGCGTATGGGTGCTAGACTGCGAAAATTAAAAACAATGAATCGTGGCAAAAAAATTATCAGACGGTAAGAGTATCAGCGGTAAAAATCGTCTGACTGATAAGTTCATTGATACAATTACCACCTATTATGGCAATGCTATTAGACAGAATAATAGCTCCGTTAGTGATATGCGTCAAGCTAGATGGGCAATTATTGTCATTATAGGTCCACTGATGAGGAACCTATGCATCACTTCTGCCCAATTGGTGATACTTCGTGGTGCAAATATCAAAAGGCAGTTGCTACAAATAGTGCTTCTTTATTCAAACATAAAAATATTGTGGCAATTGCATAATGGATGAAATAAAGCGTATAATAGCAGAACTATCTGCACCAAAATTGCTGAAAAAATGTGCGGGGGTAAAACATAAAGCGCTAATGCTAAGCGCAACTCGACTGCTTGGAAGTACTGCCCCAAAACTTCTGTGTGGGTCATCTAAAAATATTGTAGACATAGAGCAGTAAATGAGGCTATGAAGGCTCTTGGCTTTAAAATAGGACATTTTACTGTTACCTCTGCCTTTAAGGCCAATTATGCACGCATAAAACATGCCGAAATTAAATCAAAATCATATACATTAGAGGCCCGTAGGGCTAGCAGAATGAGAAAAAAAGCCACGAATGAGCATTTTGCAGAACTAGAAGGTCCTACATATGAAGCAGGATCATTTTAAATATTATGTATTAAGTTTTATTTGAAATATTGAAATGTCAATCTTTAAACTTGATTTTCTCAGTTTCAATTTTTTACACTTTCCCGCAAGATTGTAAAAAAAGTTTTTACTCTAGAGCTACAAAAATTGGCATGCATATTCTAGTCATAAATCTTTATTCTGTATGCCATAATTATGTTTTATGGTTTAATACATTTTGATTTGCAACTGTATAAAAATTGAAATTTTTTAAAAAATTTTTTATGAATTTTTTAATTTTAAAAAATATTAAAAAAATATAAGATACTTTTCAATTAAGTGGTATACACACACACACACAGAGAGAGAATAAAGGTTACATTTAGCTTCAATTTAATGCAAAAATTGAGATTCTTAAGTGTATAATTTAAAAATTATCTAGCGGGAACAGGAGGTAAGTAATTTTTTTAAAAAATTGGTATATATATTTATCTTCTTTTTAAAAATGTTGTATTTATTAAAGAACAAAATTTCTCTAGTTTCTTAAAGTTTATACATTGTTACAGATAATATATAAAATTCAGATCAAAATTAGCAAAATTTGTTAACTTATGATGAATCGTAACATGTATATGACAACGAACATTTTTTTTTCTCGCGAGGTACTATGCCCCTTAAGTGAGAGTAATGTCACACATGAAGTAATACGAGGGGGATTTTGAACCTCGGCCAAGTGACGAGGACGACACCTGAGCTGGCACCTGCCTCTCCTTATTACCACACCATACCAACGGGAAGACACTGAGTCTCGATATAAGTAACGTGCGTCTGCTTCCTCTACACTGCAAGTCTTTAGTAACACTAGGCTCGAACTCATGATAAACCGGCCACGAACTCGGAACTTCTAGGCTACTAGATAAAACCAAGTAAGGTAAAAATGTTCTATATTTAAGTTACTCACTAGAGGGGTGGAGGGAGAAGATAGAATGAGTAAAATGCTCCGTTAAACCAGTATGGAAATGAAAACATTCCTTTTAGAAAAATTCGCCTGACCTTTACCCCTCTCCGGTCTGGGCATGTCCGTGGGAAGGGTCAGCGCACCTGAATCATTTGGGCGGAAGCGCTGGAATTCACGTGAGTTCTCCGAACATGCCGATGATTCACCTGACCGCAGAAAAGGGGGGTGAGATGTGTAAGGCTTCTAGACGCGTCAGAAATAAAGTGCTGATAAGACTAATCGATGTATGTATTCTCGAAGTACAGACGATAATTTCGTATCGAGTTTTCAAAACTTTTGTTTTGCTCTTTTTCTTCCTGTGATTCATCCGTGAGTCAATGTCAGAGGAAATGTTCCTCGAGGCCGAAAAAAAGGAAGGAATGCCTCTCGGAGATATGGTTTAGAGTACTTTTGCTTTTTCAAATACTTGACTCAAAACAGCATGGCTTGGGAAAGCCTTTCCGTGTATTAATCGTTTTTCATTAGAATTTGATTTCTAATGTAAAATTTTTTAAATTTTTATTAAATGCATGATTAACCCCTTCACATGGACAATTCGATGGCTCTGGACTTATCCAATTGTGCACAATCGAGATAATTCGTACAGATTAGTATTTTATGCTGCTGTCTTTTTCACACTAGACCAGGGGTGGCGAACCATTATGGATCAGGGGGCCATTTTTTCCAAGTGTTAAATGAGGTATAGACGTGCCGTCAAATTTTGATTTGTGAATATTGGGAATTAATAAAACTAAATACTAAGAACACAAAAAAACTATTTACTACGAAAAAAAATCTTTTGCACGGAATAGTTTAAATGTTTTAGTTATATGAGTTATTCAATTTGAAGTAAAATTAGTGTGAGTTCTGTTGTTGCTGTTTGGATGACAAATAATTTATATTAGGATTATAAGATGTTACTTTTAGTAGAATGATGCTCAATTGGAGTCATCTGCCAATCGGTTTTTAAGCAATTATTAATGCTGTGGTTCACTTTTTGGACAAGAGGATTTGCGATTTGTCTCAAAATGCTGTTTTAAAGACAATATTCTGCATACCACTATTCCAGAACGTAAAGACACACTGCTTTGTTGCCTTTACTAATAATGCCATATTTCTAGATTCACCAAGTATGAAATTCTCTGTTACAATTACTATCTTGCACTTTCTGTTCTTTTGCTTCACTAGCCAGGTAAAATAACAATTAAAAATCGTAAACATAACACAAATAAATTTTAAAATATAGTTGGTTCAATGAAATTGACCATGCTCTGCGTAGAAAAACTTTCCATCATAAGCAATTGTAGTTCACAACGTAGTTAAGGCAAGACAATAACAAACGAGTGTACTCTTCACCGCTCCGCGACCGATTACTCACATTTGTTCGTAATATTTCATAGTGAACTTTGTTATTTTGAAATAAAATGCAAACCATTTTGATCTCTGGCGTGCCCAAAATATTGTGTTGCGTGCCATTAATGGCACGCGTGCCAATTGTTCGCCATCCCTGCACTAAACTATAAGCGATCGTCGTCAACACTCGTGAGACTGACTTCGATTCGTAGTTCTGATTTCGTAAAACTAGATAAATATTATTAAAAAAAAGTATCCTTTTTCGTTTGCTAGACATCGGCATTTGCAACACATACGTTTTGTATAAAAATATGGAAGTGAAAAAGTTTTGAATTTCAGAAGCAAATTAGTAGAAAATAAAAGGTATCATAGCGATAAAAATTTATATATATATAAAAATTGGGTGACCAAAATCTTTAAAAATTCTACCAGGAATGGGACGTCATTTTCCTACTTTTGTTCTACCAACAACAAAAAAGAAGCTTCCACAATATACTGCGCTGTGAGTTGTGCTAGTGAGTGAATGAATGAATATTTACGTCGCACTGTTCAGCTACACGAGGGCTTTTAGCGACGGACTACGTAATTTTGAACCATGGTCAAGTGACGTGGATGACACCTGAGCTGTCACTCTCTCTCATTACTGCCACACCACACCAATGAGAGGACGTTTGAGCTCTCGACAGAATTAACATGCATCGCTCCCCTACACGGCGGGTCTTTAGTGGTAGTGAGCTCGAACTCGTGACATAGCCAACCATGATCCGATACCTTGACCACTTGGCTTCCGCGGCCACTTTGTGTTGCGCTAAAAGGGATTGCAAAGCAAAGGAAAAGAATGTCGTTTCATGTGTACCAATTGCATTGTTGGGCTGTGTGCTGCACCTGGCTTCCAAATAGATCACACGAAAGAAAATTTACAATAATTTTTTTAAGTAAATATACTATTATTATTATTATTTGAGAAAGTATAAATAAGTATTCGTACACCGTTATATAGATATATTTTTTTCGAAACAATTATTCGAAAGAAAGGCAATAAAAGTCCATGTGCGTGCAAGATGGCAAGATTCAAAACTTGCCTCTCTGCAATGTGGATCAAAACACAAAATTAAAATAAATTTTGATTGATTTCGTATTTTTTTTACTTTTTGTAAAAACAAGATTTTTAATTTTTTTAGCTAAAAAAATTTTTGCCGGGTTTTTTTTAAATAAGACTTTAAGAGAGATATGATTTCATAAACGTCTTCCAACTTTTTAACCAGTGGATGTGATGTGGTAATTAGGAGAGAGGGGGCAGCTCAGATGTCGTCCTCGCCACTTGATCATGGTTCAAAATGACGAGATCCGTTGCCAGAAACCCTAATGTAGCTGAGCAGTGCGATGTTAATATTCACACACTCCAACTTTTTAGATTTTTACAAAGCACACACACATTTTTATTAATTTTTTTTTCATTATATTTTCTTTTTTTTTTTTCATTTACCCACACATGAAAATCAAATTATCGTCACCAAACAACTATTGAACCTTTATAGGAAGTTTAGTAGATATTTCTACCGAAAGGAATAGTTTTTCACCAAGAACGATCTTGGTCCAAAAATCTGCTAAGGAGTTCTTCTCCCTTTGAACTGCCTTCTGAACACCGAATAATAATCTGTTAAAATCCATAAAAGTCAATTGATTGACTAAAATCTTTTGTTTTCAGACGAGGGACTGTAAAATTTTCTCTCATCCCCCCCACTGGTCAGTATATGAACAGCATGTTATTTTGTTATTGTGCAACAACAGAGGAAAAAAAGAAGACAGTTATATTTACGTCGCATACTAAAAGCTATCGTCATTTTGAGCCATGATCAAGTGACGAAGACGACACCTGATCTCGCACTATTCTCCTAGCTTCCACATCACACTAACAGGAGAATGTTTGAGTTTCGAGAGATTTAACATGCATGAATCCCCTACACGGCGGATCTTCAGCGGTGCTCGTGACATGCCGGCCATGAGTCTGTTACATTGACCACTAGGCTGCCTCAACCCCTAAAGAAAAGGAGGGGGAGATAGCATAGATAAATTTAGCTGAGAATGAGTGAGTGAATATTCACGTCGCACTGTTTAGCTACACGAGGGTTTTTGATGACGGACCTCGTCGTTTTGAACCATGGTCAAGTGACGAGGACCAAGGCCGCCGCTAGCAGTTTCGCCACCCCGGGCAAAGAGGTAAAATGCCGCCCTTTTATAACACAAATTAAAAGAAATAAAATAATCCTTTCCATGCTTAGTGGTAAAATAAAACGAGAGCAAAAAAAAAAAAAAAAAAAAAATTGCTATCAATAATGTTGAAGTTTTGGTTAGCAAAAAATACTAATTTATTAATTTATGTTTTTGACACTAAAATAAAATTAGAGTTGCACAAAAAAAAGTCATTTCTAGTGTATAATTATAAAATACAGTTATTAAAAAATAATAAAACTAATTATAGAACCACTAAATATTAAAACTTAATTACATATTAAAAATACGTTTAAACCAAGAGTTATGAATAAAAGTGTTTCTTTTTCACTTTTAATTCTGAGAATTTTTTTATAATTTCTTTAATATAAATTTCTTCAGCCAGTTCTTGTTCAATGGCTATTGTCAGGCCGTTTAGCCGATCCTCGGTACTTGTGGAGCGTAAAAATTTTTAATTAATCCAAAGAACCCAATTTGGAGCTGGACTGAAACTAAGACCAAAGTTCTTAGGCCCTTACAAAGTAACAAAAGTTAATTCCAAGGATAGGTATGAAGTGGAAAAGGTTGGTCAGCACGATGGACCGAACTCAACCACCACCTCTGCTGATTTGATGAAACTTTTTTATGCTTAATTGAATTTTTTATATTAGTTATTATTTTTAATTTTTCTCATATCTCTCTTGAGAAATTAATAGATGTTCTATGGTAACACTCGTTTCCATTAATCATTTTATATTCGCTTGTAATATTTATTATATTTTCGTATTATTCATTATCTTTCTATTGATGCGAAGGATTTTTTTATGGTTTAGTTAATTGTAGATCACAACATAGAATATTTTGTTTTTATATGCTTTATTTTAGATCCGGAATTGTGAACATTAGGTATACATCTTTTCATCTGTAATATTTTATTTTATTATCTTTAAGAATCTTATTATTTGTCTTTATTACATTCATATTCCAATAATCATCAAATTTATAGTTGTAACTAAAAATAGTTTGTATTTAAAGTACTTAAGCTCTCAACATTTTGTAAGAGCTGAGAGACCAGCTCTGTCAGGAGAGGGTGATTCTGTAGGATTTTCCCTTTGAAACATTTGTAAAAAGGTTGAGTGATATCCTTTTCAGAGGACCATAAATCTCAATTTGATTTATTACTGCATTCCGAAGCAGCGCCACCTAGTGAGCTTTCGTAGCTCCGGCTTGAATAATTTTTCGGCAGAGGCCAACTAACTACTGCTTGATCAACACATCGCGTCTACCGCATTTCCGCGCCCAACGCGGCACCACCAGTCCTAACATCCAATAATGAGAAAGGTTCATTTCCCCGTCTTCTAAAGGTATTACTCAACTTTTAATTAACTTAATTCCTGCATTTCTTTCTATTTGTAATTATCTTTTTTTTGTAAATATTTTCCTTTAACTTTAAATAAATTCTCTCTTTACTTAAAAGAAGTATTCGTGTTTTAATGACTTAGATTCATTTAATTCATCACTCACCCTTAAATACTTACCCCTAGACAAGCCACCTCGCCAATCTAAAATCCCGCCTTCTGAAGAGTCTGATTTTTATTCGAAGATTTATTCGGACTCCCACATATATATAATTAATTCTACACATAATTAATTATTAGACTGAATGAAATATTCTTTCAAATCGTACGTGTAAAACAGAAGTTCCCAAACTTTTTGTCTCATAGACCACTTGCTATGTTTTTCGGTATGGAGTAGACCCCTATTTAATTAATATTGAATGTTTGCAAATTTATCAACTTAAAAATGTCTTTTTTTGACAGCTAGTACTACTACTACTTTAAAAGAATTAAATTTATAACTGATGAAGTATAGAGTTAAAAGTTTAAAAAACATATGTTAATTAAATTAAAAGTTAATTAATTTATAAAATAACTGTTAAATAAAACAACCAAGCAACATACAATTGATTTTAACAAGAGGGTTGAATCTGGCGCTACAATAACAAATTTTCTACATTTAGTATCAATCTTGTCAGGTTTAACCAAAATCTCCTCTGTTTGTAGTGTCCAGTTTCTTTTTTTGTTTTGTAGATAGGTAACTGCCTGAAACTTCTTCTTACGAGGAAAAATAATTAAAAACTTCCTCACGATATTCCATAATTCTGGACAAATAACAGGTTTACTTTTTTAAAGCCAAAATTGCAGGAATCCGTTTCTAAACTTTAAAATCTGCATTGGTGCATATCATGATCAGTTCCCGTTGTCATGTGACATTTTTTCCCAATGTGACCATCTAAATTCATTGCCTACTGTGGTATTACCATAGTCAAAGCATTCTCAAAATTGGTTTCAAAATCTCAATAAAAGGCAGTTCAATGTTGAACGTAGGTTAAAACGTACTGACAGATTGTCTGGGTTAATTTGATAAAATTCCGGACCTCCAGTATTATACTTCTTTAGTTTAACTCTGGAAAGAAACCCTGAGATGGTCCGTATTTTTTAAAAAAAAATTATGCTGTCACCTTGTACGGGCAAATTAACACGTCATTAAATTAAATTTAGTAAATACATCTGCTAAATAAGTAAAATTTGGTTTCCAATTGATTAAATTTTCTTTGAAAATTGAACTCATGATCTAGTTTAATGAGAGCCGATATCACTTAGACCCCCTCTTACACCTCATTGACCCCCAAATTATTTTTTTGGTGACGTAGACCCCCTTGCAGGTCGTCATAGACCACTTTGGGAGTCACTGATATAAAAGATCTTAATTAAAAAGTTATCTTGTGTAAATTCCTCTTAAAATGGCAATAGCATGCAATATATATATATATATATATATATATATATATATATATATATATATATATATATATATATATATATTGTTCAAGTTTTAATAATTTAATCTTACAAAAGAATGGCTAACTTAATAGTCTTAGAACAAATTAGAAAAATTATGTATTTATTTCACATGTTACATTCAATAAAAAGAAAAAAAAAGTGTCTATATAAGTAAAATTAACTTATTTTTTTCTTTGAAAATTCTTTTAAAAGTTTGAAGCAATATAAATTAAATATTTAGCAATTACAGACTAGTTCATTTATTATTAAACAAAATTATCACAATATATTACGATTACAAAACAAAATCATCATAATAAATATAACTACGTTGTATTTCAATTTCGAGCTATTGATGTAAGGATCCTTTATGTATGGTAAATAATTAATGAGAGTACTCAAAAGCTCATTAATGTTTTGCATTTTAAATGACCTACATTCGACCTTTATAAGCGACTAAGGAAGTTATTTTTATACGAGAGGCAACTAATATTCTTTTCATTTGAATAACAATGTCTATCGAAAGAGTTTTAAGAAGATTACGGTACATTCAAGCTACGAAAACACACATACTTAAAAATGTTAATCAACATGAAAATTATCTACGAAACTGATGACATTAATATTTATGTATAAATAAATAAATAAAATAGAAAAAGCGCAAAAGGGGCAAAATAATTTTTCCTTTTCACTTTATCTTACGCGATGATCAAAATTCCTGGACATTAAAAATCTAAAAAAGAATTTGAAAATGAAAATATTGTTACCTTTTTTGTTGTTCTACTTTGTCTTGTCTGTTTAAGCACAGGAAACTAAAAGAATTAGTTCGGAAGTCAAATTGACACAAGATTCCCTCAGTTTTCTTCGAAAAAGGGTCTTTTTCTCAGGGTCAACCTGCCCCTTTCTTTTCATTCATAAAACTTGACCGTGTTTTTCATCACTTTTGTTGAGACTAATCTCTGCCCAAAAATCTATCTCCTTCAATAGTACCTGAATTCACGTATACAAAACAGTAACAGTTATAGGAAATTAGTTGAAAGAGAATTAACCGGATGCCGAAATTCTTCTTTATTACCCTGTGACGACTTACGCGTCTTTTCTTTAACAAGTCCTTTGGGTACTTTGGGCCAGAATTAATGGCAACTCTTTTCCAACCAAATCCAAGAAACGAGAAGTGAAGAGATGCAAATAATATAGTATAAATATAGGATCTTAGAGTAAGCGTAATGGCAATAAGGGCTATGATGGCAATGTAAAGGAATGTTAGACAATTGACGTGCGTTGTGGCAGTTGATGATTATTGCAGTTCGTGGTTCAAGATTTAAGTTCTACGTGTCGTGGATAAACTTATTGGTGTTCGACTAGAAGTTAGTCGTCAAGCTGCATACCATTGCAGATAAAGACAAGTAGCATTACAGAATAATATAAGGTAGGATTAATTACTTATTAGTATAATTGAAGATTAGGCGGTTCAATTATTGATATAGGTCGGTATTATATTGTGTGTTGCGCATTGTGTTATAGTAGATTCTCCCATTAAGTAGTTATATTATATTTGTTAAAAGTTTAAGTTGAATATCTTAATAAAGTCATATTAAGGTAATGTATGATTCTAGTTCTTACGTTAATCCTACACCTCTAGCTCACGCTGATACTTCGAGGGATGTACTTCCAAGGGGAGGTACATCATAACCCCTTCCCCCATGGGACCAGCGTTGGGAAACACGGCTTTAAATACTAATGAATACTCGTTTAAAAAAAAACTTTTGGACTTCACAGAAAACGTGAACATTGTGTGTACACATTTAAAATTTTTTTTCCTTCGAATTTTTATTCTGACTCGTTTATTTTCCTCATAAACTAGTTAATTTTACAGCCAGTTTGCCGCCTCCTAAGGTTGCCGCCCCGTGCAGGGGCCCGGCTTGTCCCCTAGCGCAGGCCCTGCGAGGACGACACCTAAGCGGGCACACCTCCTCTCTCCTAACTACCACTCTACACCAACGGGAGGCTATTTGAGATCTCGACAGATTGAAAGTGCCTCGTTACCCTACACGAAAGGTTTGTAGTGGTACTGGGCTCTAACTCATGATATGCCTGTCATGGTCCAATACCTTGACCATTGGGCTACCGCAGCCCCAAACATAGCTGAGAAAGAAAGTAGTTTATTCTCAGCCGTCTCCTAAATGTACCGCCTGACGTGTTCATAATGTCAAAAAAAAGATCTCAGAATAGAATACTTTCTCACGATAGAAACAGGTTCCAATTTTATAATTATGTGCATCGACTTTATAGGGGATAATATATTTTTATCAAATAACTTAAGAAAAAAAAGGTAACATTTAGGGTGCGGAGATGTAAGAATGCAACTTCAAAGGGAATCAAAGAAACTGTGGTAGCTTAGAGGTTATAGTCACAGACTCTTGTCAGGCGTGTTGTGAATTAGAACCAAGATCACTTAAAGACCTGTCGTGTAGAGGAGCTGATGGACGTTAAATATGTCTATGTTTAAACGTCCTCCCGTTGGTGTTGTGGTGTCGAGGACGGGTAGCGAGATGATGAGCTTTCAGCAAATTGTAGAAATAAAAGTTGATTTTATTTGCTCAACTAAATAATTATTATTAATGCTACATGGGAATGTCTCTTTGCGCCAAGCCAGTATGATCAGTCTGTTTCAGACGTTGGAGTTCATTCTCCCGCACATCTCTACATTGTCCGAAGGACGCTTCTTCGCAGTTCTCTGTAGTTCCGCTCGTTAGTTTAGACAACTCCGCCGGCGTTCATCCACTTCACTTTCCTCTTAATCCCGGAAAATCCGCTTTCTAATCCGATCTCGATCTCACTATAAAATGCCCTTTTTAAACTCCAGGGGAGGGTCCACTACTCACCCCTTGTCATTTCTCATTGACAGGCCCACAAAAGTCTGCAATAGGTGCTCGGACTCATTAGCCCCTTAACAATCGCTCTCTCTGGTCCTTCTTGAATCCACCGGTGCTAGACGGCTCGTCCGCACATCTGGACACTTTGTGCACCACGTCGCGATTCTTTCTTTGAAGAAATTTCTCCCATCCTCCTCCAAGGCATCAGTCTCCTCAGTCAGACAGGCCCCGTCGTCACACAATGGGACACTGTTATGTCTATTATGGCTTACAGTCATATTGGTGTTGCAGACTTGAGACCAAACAATGGACAATGACCCCAAAGCCACGTGCACTGTCTCCAACCGACACGCGAGCCACCTGCTCTAATCTATCAAACAAGACATGTATAGAAGAGTGTGGGTCGTATCAATGTGTCGTCATTACAGTGTTATGTGGAAATTGGGTGAAAGCTGAGGTGTCATTATCATCTCTCTCCGTCGCACTACTTCGGACTGTAAAGAAACCAATCAATAGGATCAACTAGATGAGATTAATTGTTTAGTAATGTCCCTCTTTGAGTCGGGGCGTAACTGAATAAGTAAACAGGATGATTCTACCCTCATGGGATAAATTTGGAGGGGTGACTAATTGTACTAAAACTTTCCTTTCTTGAAAAGGAACCTAAGGTCTAAAGTGACGTGTTGTCTGAAACACACACAAAGGAACGCGCAGACAGTACTCTATGCAAGGCAGCGTCGTGGCATCGGGCGTTTCACTTGGAGCTGCCATGAATCGTGTGCAAGGAGATCCTTTCGTAAATCAACGCAAGTCCCGTAATGATGCCCCTGAGATGAAGCCCTAAACAGAAATCCATGCTGGCGAATGGAGTGGCCGGCCATCGACCCACCTCCTCGGATTCCGGATCCCCTGGTCATAATGGGCCGGCGCACCATCATACTTTAAACAACATGTTTTCACAAACGACAGCCACAACCTCTTAAAGCAATTCCGGTGAAAGCTCTCGTAGAAAAATAAAATAACGTGAGCCATTGCAGATAAGAGGCCTGAAGGAGGATTCCATCCGAGCACCTTATGTTCCCATAACGAGTATCTTAGCCACCACGCCAAAACGATCGTCGTCACGTGGTGGCTATTACTGGTTTATATCGGTATCACACCATCACAGGCCTATGGGTAGGTACTCATTAAAAATACTCACCCATACATTCACAGAGAAGCACAACCTGTAAAAACAAAAAAAGCACTTTTTTTTGCGTTTCTGTTTTAACGCTTCTTTTTAGACCAGGGGTACTCAACCTTTTTTTCTGCTGAGCCACATACATATGTCACCTATTTCATTCGGGTCACAGACATATGTTCCCATTTCACGCGGGCCGCATATTGAGAATTGAGAAGGGGGGAGGTTTACAATTTGGAAAATTGATCAAATATTTTAACTTCTGCTTTGCTTTTTTTTAATTACTATTATTTATATTTTTCATTCTTGTCACTAACTCTGAATTAGAAGCTTTTAAGAAACACTCCTTTACAATTTCTGTATCAGTAAACGGTTTCATATGATTACCAATAACATAACAAACGTCATAAGATATCTTTGTTACTGTTGTGACATTACCACTGACAAAACACTTTGTTGTTGTTACAAAGATTATCCGAGAAAGCCTATTTATTATCTCTTGAAAGAGACCTTCGAGGAAAAGTGTCATGGAATGATTCCTGTTTATTGGTATTTTTTAAATACAGCACGTGACAAATCAAACAATTACTGATCCATCTTTGTTTTTCACCGCAAAATAGTCAACCTCCCAATCGTCTTGAAACGATGTATTTTCTTCGAATATTTTTCGCTTGGAAGATATGAAAGATAGATAAAAATTAGTTGCACCCATAACACTGCCACTACTCCACTGTTGTCACTAACTGTATAACCTTTACAAATGAAAAAAAAATATCAATTCGCCCTCGTACGACATTGGCAGCAAAAAGCAAATTTGAAGTATTTCATTTCTTGACACCAAATTTTTAATATATTGTTCTTAAATAAGTGAATTTTTCAGAGCAATGGGCACTGACCGGGCCGCTTAAAAAGGCCGCAGGTTGAGTAGCGCTGTTTTAGACCCTACGTTTTGAAACAAAAAAGGCAAGTTTTATTACATTCAATCACTTTTCCAAGTTTTTACCATGATCATAGAATCGCCTTGTACATAGATACATGTGAACACATATGACAAAAGCATACGCAGATTTAGAGAAAACCAAATAAATTTTAAGTATAAAAAGAAGAATCAAGAGGAAAATTATGTTTGCGGAGAAATCCCTTTTACGGCTGAGATTCACGCAAAGTGTATTTGCTGCCGCGGGAGGATTTCTGCGGAGTAAAACATTTACAGTCAGTTTTTATGCAATGCAAAAAATCGGAATGAAAAATCGGAACACTGAAATGCCCCATCCCCGTTTAAAAATTATGCAAGTATTCGAAGAGAATAAACGTTGCACTGCTCAGCTGCTCGAGGGCTTTTGGCGACGGACCTCGTCATTTTGAACCATGGTCGAATGATGAGGACGACACCTGAGCTGGCACCCCCCTCACCACACCACATTAAGGGAGGGCGTTTGAGCTCTTGACAGATTTAATGTGCATCACTCCCCTACACGGCGGGTCTTCAGTGGTACAGGGCTCTAACTCATGAAATGCCGGCCACGAGTCCGTTACCTTGACCCCTAGGCTAGCACGGCAAAAAGGTCAACACGAAATAATCCAACGACAAAATACTGTGTTCATTCTTTTTTCACGAAATAAAAATTGCTTAAAACGAAAATATTTCCCTTCTGCGAATGAACAAAATACGGAAAACACCAGATCGGTATGAAATGGGAAAGAGGTGATTTCACATGTTTCGTAGAAAGGAGGCTAACTTGGCTTTGAAATACCCTCAGAATAGCATGTGACACGAGGCCGTTTTGTTTATCTGGGCTACTTTCACCTTCCACCCTGACAAACACGAAACAAAAACACCTCATCTCTCATCAGTTGGCTTTGAAATTCGGTGGCGAGTACATCGAAGTGTGAGTAAAAATCAATGAGTTTAGTTCTCGTTTTATTTTCTATTTTAGAATAATTTTTTTTCGAGCACAACGGAAAACAGCTCAGGGGAAAATACAAACTGCAATTCCACTGAAAATGAAGATGGAGCTTCTTAAGGTTTTCGATCAAAAACAGAAGACGAAAACGGAAATCTGTAAAACTTTTTGTGTGTTGCTAATTCTACATAATCAACAATAATTAAAAGAGAGAGCAAATTACGGAAATTTTTGAACGCATCTTTGTAAACATTATGCATTTTATGTCACATTTTGAGTAAAAATGCAAAGAAAAATATCAGATTATTTTCCAAAATCTCAATATAAATGTTTTGTTTTTCAAAGAAAATTTTGTATTTAATTTCATTCAGCTCTTGGGAATGTCTTCATTTCACTGATTTCTATTAAATACAGGCTTATACACATATATCTATAAAAATAAATATACTATAATAAACTTAATTTATTCAATATATGTGTTTTTTTTTCTTTGTAGTATTTTTAACCTTTTTTCTACCACTCACTTTAAAATTAGATAGAATAATCATTTTTACGAATATTCTAACGATACTTAGCAAGAATATTCTTTTAAATCCACTCTTCCATGATATATGACAGCACGGGTTTTATGATGAGTATTTTAGTGGGAAGGCGAATAGTTTTATAGCAGAAATTGCGTTTTCAGCGGATTGCAAAGATTTTCATTTTTGTTCCGAAAAAATAGTTAATGTCAAAAGGTAAGCTTCATATTTCTTTTGTAAGTTAATGAAGACATTAGAAAATTAGTTGACTATTTATTTTAAGCGAACAGTGTGTATAATTAATTTTACAGCTGAAAATCTTTAATTAATTAATTAGTTATAACTAATTAAATTTCCAAAGTTGAGTATTTTGTTTATGTATATCATTTTCAATGTAGTGATTCAAATATATATAAAGGAGAAAAGCGACTCACTGAGTAATCACGATATCTCCGGAACTATTAAACCTACAGACTTGAAACTTGCTAGGTAGGTTCCCTTTATGGAGTAGACGTCAGCTAAGAACGGATTTTGCAAAGTTCGAACCTCAAGGGGCGTTACGGTGGTTTAAGGGGCGTTATAGATAATTATTTCCATTACTAAACTATTAGATGTTCAGTCGTGAAACTTGGTACACAGATTTCTTTCGTAAGGTAGAGATTCCCTACATAATGATTTTTACAAAAATCGACCTCCAAGGGGCGTTGAGGGCGCTTCAGGGGCGTTATACATAATTATTTCCATTTTAAACTATTAGACGTACAGTCTTGAAATTTGGTAAGCGGATTCCTTTCATACAGATCCCCTAAAGAATGGGTTTTGTGGAAAGCGTCTCCCAAGTGGCGTTGTAGAGAATTAAGTGGCGTTATAGGCAATTAACTCCTTTTTTAAACTATTAGACGTAAAATCTCGAAATTTAGTGAGCTGATTCCATTCATTAAGTAGAGATCCGCTATTAGATGGGTTTTGTGAAAATCGTTTCCTAAGTGGCGTTGCGGGGGCTGAAGGGGCGTTATACATAATTATTTCCATTTTTAAACTATTAGACGTGCAGTCTTGAAATTTGGTAAGCGGATTCCTTTCATAGAGTACAGATTCGCTGCAAAATGGGTTTGTTAAAATCGACCCCAAGTGGCGTTGTGGAGAATTAAGGGGCGCTATAGGCAATTAACTCTTTTTTTAAACTATTAGGCTTAAAATCTTGAAATTGAGTAAGCAGATTCCTTTCACTGAGTAGAGATCTGTCATAAGATGGGCTTTGTGAAAATCGTTTCCTAAGTGGCGTTGCGGGGGGCTTAAAGGGTTTTATAGATAATTATTTCCAGTTTTAAACTATTAGATGCACAGTCTTGAAATTTTGTATAAGCGAATTCCTTTCATGGTGCAGAGATCCGCTACGAAATAGTTGTGGGGGAAATTGATCCCCAAGTGTCACTGAGGGGGATTAAGGGGCGTAATAGATAAATATTTCTGCTTTTCAACTAATAGAACCACCTGCTTGAAAATTAGAAGCAGTAGTTCCGTTCATGGAATAAAGTTCCTTTTACAAAGATTTTTGCGACAACGGACCCCCAAAGGAGTGGTGCTGCGAGGGATTAAGGCGTGATATAGAAAAATACCGTTTTTTGAATTTAACTCATTTACTTGAAATTTGTTGAGCACTTTTCTTTAGTTGAATAGAGTTTCACTAAGAATGGATTTTACGGAAATCAACTAAAGGGGGAAGCGGGGAGAGTTATTGGGGCGTATTGATAGACAAAATTCCCGTTTTTGAACTGCTAAGACTATAATAATAAAATTTTGTTTGCATGCTTCTTTTGTTGAATTGGAATCCGCTAAGAGTGCCGTCAACGAGGTATTGATGATAAAAATTCCGTTTTTGCTCTGTTAGATTTAGACTTGAAATTTAGCACGCATGTTTATTTTATGGAGTAGAGATCCACTGAAAGTTGCTTTGATGGAAATCCACTTGATTATTAGGTTAAGTGAGCGAAAAAAATCTTTCTACTTCAATTTTAGATATAAATAGAAATTAGATATTATAATTTATATTCTTTTAATATCAAAAAGGGCGAGAGTGTAACTGCTATAACTATATTTTTCAATACAATGGAATTCTTAATGCTAGATATCAATAATTAATATATATGTAAACAGTATACATATATACAACATCGTGAAATACCCAGTGAAGCGGGTGGGTAACTAGTATATATATATATATATATATATATATATATATATATATATATATATATATATATATATATATATATATATATATTGTATGAAGAAAATATTGCAGTAAATCATAATGCGGTAGGTAATGGGTTAGCATAAAATTCTTTTAACACGAAAAAATATTTGACACACATTTCATTAAGTTGGACACGAAAGGATGGATACTAATGTTCTATTTATCTTACTTAAATAGAACGTTAAACCTGTAGGAGGCTTGCGCCTCTCTCTCGAGCACCTAGATGAGTGGGAGGGGGAAGGGAAGAAACACTCGACATGATCCCACTAATCCATTTATTTACCACAGACACAATTTCAACTAAGAATAGAAGGAGAATGTCTCAATGATAACCACAAAAGTGGAACAACGACGGTAAAACGCGAACGAATAGGAGACTATCAAACTTGATCCTTATTTTAATTAAGGATCTAACCTATCATCTTATTTAATCTAATATCAGTTCAATCTTAGTGAACAATCGTCACTTTAAAGTTTCCTCCTGATAAGAATCAAATCACTATAATTCTAATATTATACCTTCAGCAGCAATCTCACCTGACTCGAGTAAATTTTCTCTCCTTCTCTCTCACAAGCTACAAAACCTCGTCTATTTATAGTAAGTTAATTTAAATATCATGATTGTCTTCTTTCGAAGGGTTGGTTGTGAATAACGTGAATTCATAGCCTAAAGATTTCCCAAGGGGATTAGTTGGAAAAACGCGTTTAGATCCGTCACAAACCTCATTACGCGATATGTAGCTAAGACAATAAGTTAGTAACAAAAATGGTTACTTATTTTTACTGAGATGTAACTTCTGAACTCCCCCAAGAGAAGTGTTCCAATATCTTTGAATGACTAAGCAACTTTAATTCTGGACTCCAATTCAGGAACAAGAGACTAGGATTTTGGCAATACTAGCAAGGTTATATTGTCCACTTATCAACTGTTCTCTATCTCACTGACTACTTATATTCTATTTAACAGTAACGTTCGTTTTGCGGAATGAAGTTGTTCTATCTCAAAGTGTCAATCTGACTGGATGGAAAAACTCCAAGTTCAAGAAGATAGACCTCGTGAATAGTTTTTTATTACAATTATTCAACCTCTTTCAATGAAATTAGAGAGAGAAAATAAATATAATTTGTTCTCTAGGATTCTTTAAGGGAGTCAACCATTGGATGCAGAAGGAGAGAACAGATTCCAAAAAAGCAAAGCAAATGACAATGGAAATTATTCTTCCACACTCATGTCCAAAATTAAGGTCACAAACATGTTTTTCGAAGTACAATTCTAAAGTGCCTCCAGTAAAACTGATAGACTTTGTATTTTATATATTTTGAAGAACGTGTGGTAAAATGTCAATCTTCAGTTTAGTTGAAGAGGTTCGAACTATACAATTGAGACCATACACACACATTTAAAGCTATGGGACTTTTGTCTGCAGTTTTGGGAATATTGTATTAAAACAAACTAGTTAGCCGGTTAGTGTGGTAGTTAAAAGAGGGAAAGGGGACAGCTCAAGTGTCATCCTCGTCACTTGACCATGGTTCAAAATGAAGAGGTCCATCGCCAAAAGCCCTCGTGTTGCTGAGCAGTACAACGTTAATATCTACTCACTCACTGTGCCAAATTTTGTGGTCAACATAATAAACGGTTCATCAGTTATCACAGATTTTATGTTTGTGACCTTAATTTTGGACACATGAGTGTATAATGTACAAATACGATTTTGGAAATACTTTTTTTTAACCGTTCAATTTAAGTGATTAATGTGTTTCTCAAAAAACGAAGATATGAATTTAGATTAGGAATGGTATATGTTCATATAACCCTATATGTGATCCAAATATATTAAAAACGCAAAGTATTACTTTTAAAAAGCAGTTTACTAAAAACAATAGTACTATGTTTAAAAAAAAGGGTAGAAATGACACTAGTTTATTTCACAGCTGATTGGAATTCGTGGAACCTGAGACATATTGTGCCAAACACACGGCGAGCCTTGAAGCTTACTTCCAACAATACGTGTTTCAAATTTTAATGCATTCAAGTAACGAAAATAGCTCTCTTGTATTATTTTCCCCTTTTCTATTTGGGTGAAGATGGTCGAACGATTTTGCTATCTGCCCCCTCTGCCCCCGCGCTTCCATTTCGAACACTAGTTCGAACAATAACGCTCTCTGCCCGTCATCGGTACATCACGCTGCTGCCAGGTGAGATACTGCATGATGTGGGGCAGCTGCAGACGATTACGGAACGTGCCGAACGCCGCCTTCGACCTCCCCTCTATCCATCCATTCGAAATGCGGGGCCCGGATGTCACGAGCGGGCCACGAGCGCCCCCGAGGTCAGAGGGAGAAGGGTGGAGGGGCTCGGTAGCTCATGGGTAGCGTTACGAAGCACATTTTTGCAACGCCGTTAAAACACCAAAAACATTCATAATTATTATGGTGTGTTCATGGTAGCCTGGTGAATAGAGCAGCAGCCTCCTGGTCATAGGATCACGTGTCCGAGACTGGAGTTTGCTGAGGATAGCTTCCTAGAGTAATTAAGCTGTATGCTTATTAAAATAGACTTGAAGCTGTGAAATCCTTACGTTAGTATGCTGTGTAAGTCTGAAAATAAGCGGTACAAATTTAAATGTCGCCTTCCACATAGCATAGTAGCCCCGATAGTCTAGTGGTCAAGGTAACGGTCTCGTGGCCGGCTTGTCATGAGTGCACAATAAAACTGACGAAGCTCAAACGTCCTTCCGTAGGTGTGGTATGAAAGTTAAGAGAGAAGAGGGAGTGCCAGCTGAAGTTTCATCTTCGTCTCTTAACCATGATTCAAAATGACGCTAGTCGTCGCCAAATGCCCTTCATAGTATATCGATATATTTTTTATTAAAACTTCAATTAGTTAATCCGGTAGAGCCACATTAGCGTAGTGGTTATGGTCACGAACTCGTGACTTGTTGATTGATTGATTGAATATTAACGTCACACTGTTCAGCTGCACGAGGGCTTTTGGCAAAGGACCACGTAATTTTGAACCATGGTCAAGTGACGTGGACGACACCTGAGCTGGCACCCCTCTCCTAACTACCACACCAATGGGAGGACGTTTCAGCTCTCGACAGATTTAACGTGTATCGCTGCCCTACGCGGCGGGTCTTTAGTGGCACTGGGCTCGAACTCGTGACAAGGCAAGCCACGATCCGATACCTATACCACTCGGCTACCGCGGCCACAAACTGGTGGCTGAAATGTCGCGGGTTTGAGTCTTAGTGCCACTGAGAACGTGCCTTGTAGAAGGGGCCGAAGCAATCTAAATGTGTCGAGGCGTTTGGGAAAATTAATGGAAGCGTGAGAGTTTAGAAATTAAATGATTTATTTATGGCCACAGCTATTAATTTTAATATTTAATTTAAATAGAAGTTATTCATACTACCTATTTTTTCAGTACTACAGAATATGTAATTTGTGAGGGAGGAAGAAAACACACATACACAACCATTCTTGGTGTTCCATACGAACGGATCTTTCACTATATTAGGGTGGTTCTTCTCTTACACCTCCAATTTAAGTTGGGGTTCCCGGCTCGCGGGAGGGGTGGTGTTTTCCTCACGGCCATCGGTTGTCGGGGTGATACAAGGTGAAAATACCTCGCAATATTTAGGGGAGCACTTGTAACTGGGAACTGTGTAATGATATCTATGTAAGAAAAAAGTTTTTTTTTTATTTCCTATGACCAGGGTTACAGAAGATCACTACACCACAATAGGGTAGGAACAAAAACAGACAAAATAAACAAAGTAAGGAAAAAATAAAAATGGCGAGGAAAGTCTATGAACCCAATAAGTCCCTGCTTTTCCATTAAAGGTCGCACAAAGAGCCCTTTAGGCCTAGGCAGCGGCGAATGTGGTCAGCATCCATGTCCTCCCGAAAGTCGCAGAGCTTGAAGAAAGGGGCATGTTCAACATGATTTCTATGTAGATGTTTCTGGAGACAGTAGTGTCCAGTTGTCGGAAGAAACTCGGCAACTGCTTTACGTCTTGGCCACATGGGAAGATCTTTAAGATTATTCCGTCAGTTCTTATTGGAATTTCTCTCAGTCTTGAAGAGAGATCCTTCAAATCTTTCCAAATGGCACTGGTAAAAGCTTTTCTTGTTATCTGTTGAATGGATTCTTCGAGAGGTGGTCCGCAAACGCATCACCAGTGACACCGCAGTGTCCAGGGATCCACTGCAAGACGATTTGCTTAGAGTACTCAGCCTCTGCGGCATTTTTTGACAATCAAGAATGTTAGAGGAAGCAAGAGGAGAATTGGAATTCTCTCTCTCCCGGCAAAAATTGCCGCTTTCGAATCACAAAAGACAACAGCGCAAGTAAAGCTATTCAGATGACAATGCAACTGCTCGAGGGCTACTTGAAGAGTAGCAACCTCACCCATCAAAAGCGGTTGTTACAGGACGGAAGACATTACAGCGGGGTACGGAAGTTTGGACTGTAGAATGAGGGTCAGCTCAGGTTTCCACCCTCATCACTTGACCGAAGTTCAGAATAACTAATTACTTTAACCCTAGTGTAGCCTTAAGGTGCCATTTTAACACAAAAATCAATTCAAATCCCCTCTTTCCATACGCGTGCTATTGGTGGGTTTTTTTTTAATTAACATCGGTCTACAAAATCACATACACACACGCCTACTACGGGGCCACTATTACACACAAGGAATTTTGAGCAGAATATCAGGACTCGAACACAAAGCCCGACTTGCATAATTACAAGAAAAATTGTAAAAATTAAATAGACAATTCAGTTTCATGCTTCAGAATACGTTGAGGCCGCGGTAGCCGAGTGATCAAGGTATTGGATTGTGGCTGGCATGTCATGAGTTCGAACCCAGTACCACTAAAGACCCGCCGTGTAGGGCAGCGATGCACGTTAAATCTGTCGAGAGCTCAAACGTCATCCCATTGATGTGGTGGGGAAGTTAGGAGAGAGGGTGCCAGCTCGGGTGTCGTCCTCGTCACTTGACAATGGTTCAAAATGACGAGGTCCGTCGCCAAAGGGCCCTCGTGTTAACAGTGAGACGTTAATATTCACTCACTCACGCGATCACCAAAAATGTCTGATTATAAACATGTTTGAAATACAATCGTTTTATATGAGCTTAAGTCCTCTAAAGACCATCGTGTAGAGGGTCTGGTGCACGTTAAACCTGCCGAGACTCAAAGCTCTAAAGATGACGGAAATTCGGAGAACGGGATTTCAATTCAAGGGTTAAGCGAGACTCGAAATCGTTGCTTTGAAGTGCGACGTTAAGAAACAATCAAGTAAGTAAAGCGTCAAAATTTGTCACGAGAGTCGTCTCAAGATGGTGCTAACATGAAATGGCTCTCACATTTGGGGATTTGCCTTGTCTTCAGAGGCCTAGTTGTCAATACGAAGTCCATCAGAAAAAGAAAAAAAAAAGCTATCGTAGTCCCTTAAAAATTTAGTGTCTTACGCAGTGTTTCTCAAACTATGGGGCGCCCCCCAAAAGATTTTAAATAATTATCAATTTATTAAGAGGGAGCATAACAAAATACATTCTGACAAAAAATACATTCACACTGATATACTCAAAAATGTATCAGTAGGGTACAAAGTTTTTGATAATTAGTTCATCTATAGTAAATTAAAAACAAGTTTAATAATTACTAGTGACTCCCATGGGCTTGTCATAAACAAAATTTAATGCTTATCTTGATAATTTGTACTGCTTATAATTAAAGTCGTATTGTTGCCTTAGCGCTAAAGTACATTATTATTGTATTCAAAACATGTGTTATTGTATATAGGAGGGGGGGGCGATAAAAATTATGACTGAAAATTGGGTCACAAGTATGGAAAGTTTAAGAAGCACTGGTCTCACATTTTATTTTTACGTTGAGTTTTTAGTGGAATCAGGTTTTGAACAAGTGATCTTCAGTTCACGGTCGTGCTCTAGCTACATCATTACCGTCACTCTAAAAATGTAATAATAACTACAGTTTCGATTTTTTTTTCATTATCAAGAAAATTACAGATTTTTTCGTTTTAATAAAAAGTTTAAGAGTTGGTGCAAGTTCAGTTATCGTCCTCGTCGTTCAAAATAGGCGTGTTGGCAATGGTTATGGGATAGAAATAGAAATACAGAAAACTGACAATTTTTTATTCACGAAACATTTTTCATAACTTTACTCCCTAGTTATTGATTAATTCACGATATTAATAATAGTTTTCTTTTTTTGCTTTATCACAGCACTTCCTGTGAGTGTGAGAGGGGGAGGTGAGCGCGAGAAAAGTTGTTACTGTAACCGTGATTCCCCGCGGAAGTAGAAAAGCGGGATGTGGGTACAATCAGATATCTCCTACGGAGGATACCCAATGCGGGCGAGCATCTGTTGCAAGAAAAATAAAGAATACACTTCCACTTTGAATTTAAGAGAATGATTTTCACCTCGAAGAAGAAAAATTTCGATGACTTCAATGAAAGCGTCACGCAGTGTGCGGGTAAATTATTTATATCACAGCTGCTTGGAATGTTTTCTTCTCTTTTAACATCTTGCGTGAATGCTTACGAAATGTTCTGTACCTGTGTGTTCGTTTGCCCAGATTCCAAACTTTCAAAAACAGACATAAAAATAGAGACAGCTGGACTTATTATTATTATTATAATTTTGAATTTAAATATAATTTAGCCGGTACACACTGATGCAGGAGCCCCCTCCCCCCATAATTACCATCAAATAAACTAAAACTATAAGACCGTCTAAAGTGCATTAAAAGTTTTCATTGACGTGTATACTTTTGGAGAGAGAAAAGTTCCGGCGAAGAACATTTTTTTATTATTAAAAAAAGCACATTATATATATATATATATATATATATATATATATAATATATTTATTTATTTAAAAATTTATTTATTTAAAAAAAAAAAAGAAAAGAGAAAAAAAAAGAGAATTTCATTTTTGTAGTATGATAACTATTAGTATATTATTGGTACCCAATGCGGTTTTCACTACACATGCAGATAAAGTATTAAATTGGGGTGAAATTTTAAGAAAAAGGCCAAATACGTAATTATTGATAAGAATCTAAATTACTGAGGATAAATTAAAGCATATTCATCTTCATAATTACCACTAAGCAAAAACAGGATTTGTGCCCTCAAGTTGGATTTTACAAGGGATAAATACTTGGCGACAGTCAGGCCTCGGGCCCGCTGCGACGCGGGGGTGTACGTTACGCCACTGGATGGAGCTTTCAAGATGTGATGTCTGCCACCAGTAGCACACACTGGAATTTTTCAAGGGAGAGGGGATGGAGGGTTCCAAGGTCGAAAGCCCACCATTCTCGTATCATAACCCAATACGCCGTCAAACATATTCCTTTGATTTTGTCGACTTTGGGGAACAAAAAACAATAAAACATTAATTACTGAATAAATAATCAGCATTAATGAATAAAATTAATTATCAATAACAAATAATTAAATTTTACGTACTATATACATAGGATTATAATCAATCGGGGAAAAAATGAAGGGTTTTTTTGGTAAGGGAGTCCGGATCCGAGAGCCCTTCCCCCTCTTGTGTGTGCCACTATCTGGCACTCTTTATTTATTTATTTTTTTACCAAGTTTTTCTCGAAACTATTCTCCCCCAAACTATGCATTATATTGCAAAGTTTTTGTCTTGAAATATATAATGCATTAGAAGACATACGTAAAACGAAATATGAATAGTTCTTAATAATAATGACAAATTTGAGTGAAATTATTTGGTACTTACGTCACCGCAGCAAAATTGACGTGGTGAAAACTTGAGCGTGAATTATTTTTATTTTCAATGGACTAAATTCAGGCGACGTCATAGTCACATGATAATGATAATCATGTGCTTGCAGCCAATCAACTCATAAATTCATTTGACGTCATAATCACACGATAATGCCATCGCACCTTTCCAGCTAATCAGTTCTTGCGCTTCGACGTTGCCAACTTTGGTCTTATGAATAAACTTTCTTTTAAATCGTACATATTTGTCAGCAATAATAACATTTGTAGGGGAAAAATTGCGCTCGATTTAAAAGTACACGTATTGTATATATATACAGTGGCGCATCCGGACCCCCCCCCAAAAAAAAAAAAAAAGCCTTTGATTTTTTTCCCGATTGATTATAATTCTATAAGTATATAGTACAAAGAATTTAATTAAGTATTTGTTATTAATGATTAATTTTATTAATTAATGCTAATTGTTTATTCAATAATTAGTTTTTTTACTGTATTTTGTTCTCGAAAATCGACAAAATCAAAAGGAGCATGATACAAGAATGGTAAACTTTCGACACCGGACCACCCCCTTGAAAAATTTCTGTGTGCGCTACTGTATATATATATATATATATATATATATATATATATATATATATATATATATATATATATATATATATTTATATTGATGGGAGGCCAGAATTTCCTATTTTAGAATTCGCCCCTGAGACGGCTAGGAACTTGTTTGCGAGTCCCCGGACCGGATGTGGAGAAATTCCTTTTGGTGGGGTGCGTCAAGAAAGTTCACTAAACCCATAAATTGTGAGGTGATGTAACACTACGCTGGCCTCGGAACCAATCAGAGAAAATTACACTGGACAAGACAAAGAGTCCGCCCTAGGATTTCGGTGTGAAAAGTCGCCGAATAAAAACGGGACGCGCCCCGATTTTAGAGACGGAGAGCCGATCCCAGAGGTGCAGATAATCAAAAAAAACCCGGAGATTCCGGGCATCAGCCATGTCCATTCCCCGGCTCCCTCCCTATCTCAAGCTAAGTTAATTTTTGATCTTCTTGTAGTAAAGTAAATTTCCATATACTTGTGCCTAAAATAAATTTAATAATGTTTTAAAACTATACAATCAGTGTTTGATTTAGTGTGAGATGAGTCTTTTAATTTTAGAATTAGTTAACTTAACTTATAGACATGATGCGATGTGAAATTAAGAAACTGGGTTCAAAGTTTTAGAAATTAAATAAGTTTAAAATAGCGTCGCATCAATATATATATGTGGGAGACAACAAGGGGTCCAAGACATTTGTCTCAAAGTTTTAGAAATTAAATAAGTTTAAAATAGCGTCGCATCAATATATATATGTGGGAGACAACAAGGGGTCCAAGACATTTGTCTTTTCTTCTGGTTTATTTAAAATTAAACAAAAATTAATTAAAAAGGTAGCTATTCTAACAGATAGGTTTGAATGATGTGTCCACGGTAACGCCTGCTCGCGCACCTCAGTTTTTCTTCTCTCTCTTTACTAAAAGTTCACAAGTTTCAGTTTTAGTTTCACTTAGCTGCGCCTGCGCGCGAAGATTGCGTGGTTTTCTCGAGAACGATTGGATTTCCTGGATGCCACAACCGGCCAACCTGACTGTACGCTGTCCTCAGCGGTACGTATTCCTTTTTTCCTTTTTCATCGAGACCAGAGGAGAATCTGAAACATACAAAAAAGACGGAACAGACAAGGACTATACGACAAATACACAAAGATTTAACATATCATAATTCTGCTGAACTAGACAGTTTCTCCATCATGTGAAGGCACCTCTTCGACATCAGGAAGGTTCCACAGGAAAACATTGTGTTTCACAGGCATGGCATGATTCTGAGATGACGATAGTACGGTAGGATGAATGGAATCATTTATTTTGCAATCTTGGTCTTTATCGGTTCCATCAGGCATAAGAACGCTTTTTTTTAATAAGTTCTTTGGTTGAACGCATCGATATTTTCCTCGTTAGAGTTCTGGACGTCTGTTCAAAACAATCGGTCTTTTTCCTCCGTTTTCACTGCCAGGGCTGGAAGATTTTTCGTAGCATTGCAAACCGTCTATGTTTACTCTTCATAGGTGAACAATAATCAAAAACACTCTCTTTTATAATACCTTGTTGTAACCAATCATCAATTTGATCGTTTACCTGTAATTTCTCAGAACAAGATAAACGTCTGGCTCTCTGACACACAGGAACATCATTTTTCAAGTTAATACACATTTTTAACTTAGTACTCTTAATTTTATTACATTTATAATCCTTAATTAGAGAACTCAAATCATTTCTAGTATTAAAGTTTTTAACATATGACAAATCATAAATAGAGTTTTCTATCCCATTTGAAACATAAACAACAGTATTAGAATAAGCACCAGAATCAGCACCCAAAGAGGATCCACTTTCACTCAATAAAACATCGCTCTTTGCGTGGCCTAGTTTCGTTATTTGAGTATATACACTGGGATGCATAATAAATTCTTCGGTCAAGGTCGGTGATACTGCCGTTCGAACACTTAAGCTGGGAGAGTGTTGATTAAGAGAAAGAGATTTATCGGTTTAACCTCTACCATACGCTTTTCGCCAAAACATGAGCTTAATGTTATTCTCTCTTCGGAAGGCTTGTTCACTCTAATTAGTGAGGAATTTAGAACTGGGATCTGGCAACCTGAATCAATCAAGGCTGTTACGGGCTGATTTTCCACAAAAATGTTTACATATTGGAGTTGTGCGAACTCATCGCTATTTTGTTTTTCGCTCTTGACTTTCAAAGTATTCGCGTTTATTCTATTATGGATGTGGCTGTTAGATTCTTTAAGCTTAAAACGCTTCTCACAATCTCTTGCGTAATGAGATGAATCACCGCATATATAGCAATTTTTATTTTGTCTTTCAAGATATTGGGGATAGTTCTCTTTAACCTTTGGTTTAAAGTTTCGTGATCTATTTTTAAAGGGGTCTTCAGTATATCCACAAGCAATAGGAATTTCCTTACGTGATCCGTTTTTAGATGAAATATAAATATCGCACTCTTTAGCTAAATCAATAGGCCTAAACCAATCTTTTGCTTCTCGAATGCCAATATGAGTTGCGGTTTCCTTATTTAAAGTTTCAAATAATTTATCAGAAATTAAAAGATCACATAGAGATTCAAAGGAATTAACTTTTCTTAACGAACAATAATATTGGAAGTTTGCCGTCAATCTTGCAGCAAATTGGATGTATGTCTCGCCTGATGATTTTACAGCATTTTTAAATGAGTTTAAACACTCGCGAGGGGTTAATTGGAATTCTCGGAGTACTATAGATTTTAGTTTTTCATAGTCATTTAATTCCTCCTTTTTAATATACAATAAGACATTATGAGCTCTTTCGCCCAGAAGATTTATTAAAATTTCAGATTTATATTCGTCATTTATTTTCTTGGTTAAAAATGCGCGTTCTAATAATTGGAAGAACAGATTAAAATTTTCAGATCTGGTGGGAACAGGAAGAGATAAAGTTTTAATGCTTTTGATCATACTTTCTATGTCTGTTTCGAACTGTTTCTCTTCGACTTTAGCTGCAGGATTTAAACTTAATGCTTCATTTTTAGCCGTTTGAAGTTCGACTTCTTTTTCTAATTGTGCTAACTGAAGTTTAGCGAGCTCAATTTTCTGTTTTTCTAAAGTTGCCTCTCTTTCGTTTCGCGATACCCTGTCATCTATACAGTTTTGAATTAAAGTTTTAACGAAATCTGGATCGCTTTCAAATGTACTACTGTTCTCAATTTTAGTCTTTAGTTTAGCTATGGTGTCCGTACTCTCCACAGTACCTTCTAGATCCTCAACAACTCTTATGAGATCCTCTTTAAGAGCGTTTTTATACATTTTAGAAAAAATATGGAAAGATACTACCTTTTTTTTCTAGCTCCCTTGTTGCTCGCACGTACCATGTATCCAATAATTGAAGAAAAACGTTGATTCCACTGATTTCACCTCTTCGCAGGTAATATAGTTCTTGAAATTGTAGTTCCGGCCTCTACACAGGCGGATTATTCACACTGAGTTAGTTCCAACCTCTACACAGGCGGAATATTTAGGGTTCGTTGAAAAATTCACCTCTACACAGGTTATTTTGTTTATAGTTCCGACCTCTACACAGGCGGAATGAAGTTTAACAATTCAACCTCTACACAGGTTGAGCGAAGTTTAAAAATTCAACCTCTACACAGGTTGAACGAAGTTTTCAAAAAATGGCGGCGCGTCTCCTTCACGGACACTGCTTTTGTTCACTGTCCAAACTTTGGTTCAAATCGAAATTTTATCGATCGCGGCCGAGCCCCCATAATTTGTGGGAGACAACAAGGGGTCCAAGACATTTGTCTTTTCTTCTGGTTTATTTAAAATTAAACAAAATTAATTAAAAAGGTAGCTATTCTAACAGATAGGTTTGAATGATGTGTCCACGGTAACGCCTGCTCGCGCACCTCAGTTTTTCTTCTCTCTCTTTACTAAAAGTTCACAAGTTTCAGTTTTAGTTTCACTTAGCTGCGCCTGCGCGCGAAGATTGCGTGGTTTTCTCGAGAACGATTGGATTTCCTGGATGCCACATATATATTTGAAGAATTTTAAATCTTGAATATTTTAACCCAATTTAATTATTTCAAATTGCATCCAAATTTTTCAAGTAGACCAACTACATGTCTAATGTCAGCTTGTTTTGAATTTAAGGGAGAACACGTGATTGTATTTATCAAGTGCCCCCGTCATGAATTTAGCCAATTAGTAGCATTTTCACACCTAGAATAAGGGAATTTTTTTTTAAAAAAAAAAGTCATTTTTAAGTAACTTTTACTGTGTTATTTACGCTCAAATAAGTCTAAAAATTCAGCTTGGAGTAATTCTGAACAATTTAATTTAAAACCAAATTGACTCAACTACCTGTGACAAAACTAGCAAGATATACCCTTAAATGCATGTTGTTACCATTTGTTTACTTTCCAGTTCCACTTAATTGTATTCAAAAACCCGAGCGTGTGTGTTTCCGAAAGCATGTTGACAAACATAGACAATAAATCATGCGAGGAAAAAAAACGACATTACTTTTGATTGTGTAAGCTACACACACATTTGAATGTGGTGGGAGCTTAAGTTCAGTGTGTTTTTTGGAAAGATATTTCCTATTTTGGAATTTCTTGTAAATGAGCGATTTATCTAATTGAAAAAAAAATTACTTCTCATCTGTTATTGGATATATGGATGTTGGAAAATGTTATTGGATATAGGCCAGGTTTTTGGGAAGTACTGTAAGTTGCCAAAATCCTGCATGCAATTTTTTTTTTTTTTAAATGAATATTGAATATTATTACCTAAATTATTTATTTATTACGCAACTACATTCCTATAAAAAATGATTTTTTAAAATTTAAAATAAAATCATGCATTTAAAGGGTAAAAAAAACAAAAAAAACAGCATGACGAAAATGTTGAAAAGTTCTGAGTGACGTTTTAAACCTACATCAGAAACAAGACCAAAAAAAAAAAAAAGTACGGTTCTCGCTGAAACTGTTTCTGTGCTATAAGTATTCCAACAGATATTCTATTCCGAACCGCGGTCGACTGCTACTTCCACGCAGCCCTTGTTGTGCACGCCCTCGGGAACTGGCGCGGAGAAAGCGAAATTAACTTTTTTTTTAAATAAAAAAAGCAAAAAAGTAAAAAGAATTGCTTGTGAGGAAAGAAAAACACTAATTCTCTCGGTTGCAGAACGCAAGTTTCTACTTGCTTTGGAAAGGGGGTGAGAAGTTGGCGCACGCGCAGTGTATACCTCGGCACGCGCGTGACATGGCGCGAGGGACGGCGGCCAATCAAGAACACTTTGAGGGGGGTAGAAGTCAGAAAATGTACCCCCACCCACTCTATCATTCCTTGACGAAAACCGACTCGGCCGCGCACGATCTTGGAACGATAGAGCGGAGAATATTTTCTTTCGAATTCGCTAAAAACGTAGAACGCGTTTTCGTTGCCTTCCGGTCGCAGTAACGGAAAGACCTTTGCAGCAACACCGGAGATTATTTTCGTAGTCTAATTAGCCCTTACAAAGGACGAAATGGCTGTTGCGAAAGCTTAAACGGTACTGATGAAAGATGTCTTTTTCCAACAGTGGAAAGAGAAGGAAAAGACGTCGGCGAACAAAGAAATATCGTGAGCTTTTGCTGACTGGGCCGTTTCACAGAAAGCAACATATTACTACATAAAATAAGTACAAATTAGGCATTTTATTCAGGCATTTCTGTAAAAATATGTTCGATATTTCTTGTCAAATGGAGACGAGACAAAAAAAAGCTAAAATTTAATTTTCATTTTATGTGTTCATAAAATTCTCTACGTAGTATTTTTTAAAAAAATTTTATAACATTTTTATAAAATTCTCACTTGTATGTATCTGTATATAATGAGGCGAAATGTTTTATTATACCATGATATTTCTGGATCTATTTGACTTACAGGCTTAACATTGGGGGGGGGGGCTTCAAAAGGGGTTTTGCGAAAATCGACCCACAAGGGGCAATGCAAGGGGGTCAGTAGCGCACCCAGGAATTTTTCAAGGGGAAGGGGGGGGGTCCGAGGTCGAAAGTTCACCATTCTTGTAACATGCTCCTTTTGATTTTGTCGATTTTGGGGAACAAAACACAGTAAAAAACTAATTATTGAATAAATAATTAGCATTAATGAATAAAATTAATTATTAATAACAAATACTTAATTAAATTTTATATACTATATACTTACAATTATAATCAATCGGAAAAAGAATCAAGGGCTTTGGGGGGTCCGAACACCCTGGACTCCCCCCCCGTGTGCGCGCCACTGAAGGAGGTTATAGATAAATATTCCCATGTTTGAAGTGTTAGACCCACATACTTGGAACTAACATACTAAGCAATTCCTACCAAAGAGATTTTGTGAAAATCGACTTCAGAGGGGCGTTATGAAAAAAAATATTTTTACCCGATTTTGAACTATTAAACCTAGACTTGGAATTTGGAAGGCAAGTTTCTTTCATGGAATAGAGATCTGCTAAGAACAGTTTTCCGGAAATCTACCCCCAAGGTGTAGGAGGGGCGTAACAAACATATTCCCGTTTTAAACTATTAGAACTCTGACTTGAAATTTGGCTAGCATGCTTATTTTGTTGAGCAGAGATCCACTGAAAATGGGTTTTGCCGAAATCTTCATTGGGGGAAAGGGGTTACGGGAGCGTAAAAGATAATTGTTCTTCAATTTTAAAAATTCAAGTCTTGTCCTTTGGCAATTTCTACTATTAGTTCACACACACACACACCCTCTCCCTATATATCTGTGGTAGCCAAAGCCAAGCAGTCTTCGCGCGCAGGCGCAGCAAATCAAAACTAAAACTCTTGGACATTAGAGCAGAATTAGAGAGAGAAAAGAGAACGCGAGAGGTGCGCGAGCAGGCGTTACCTTCTGCATATCATCGTCAAACTTATCTGTTAAAAACTACCTTTTTAATTAATTTTTGTTTAATGTTAAATAAACCAGAAGAAAGAAACGTCTTGGACCCCTTGTTGTCTCCCACATATCTATACATATAAAAATGTTGTGTTGGTTTGTGTATGCTCACATAACTCAAAAAGTTCTGCAGGGATTTATCTGAAAAATTTACACAACGTTGCATTTGACTCCGGTCAGGATCTTATGTACTTTTTTATTTCGAAATTCTCTCTAAATTTTTTTTAATTTAATTTTTAAGGGATTTTTTGATGTTATGACGCCATACGATGTCACGCGATTCGCTCTGAATGCGAAAATTTAAACTTTACGCGTAGATTTTTCCAAATTATTGTATAACTCTACTATGGTTATGTTTATTGGTTGTCATATTTATCTATTTTTTGTTCTGTGATACGTATAATTGGGATTATTTTTCGAATAAATCATTTTTTAAAAATTATTCTTTCAACAACTCAAATTTTGTTTTGTAGTTTTGGTAACAATCGGATAGCATTAACGCGGGATGTTTACGACCTTGCTTATATTCTACATCGTGTTTTTTTCTGTAATTTTAAGCTAAATTTATTTCTCTTTATCAAGCGGAAATGAAATTTACATAATTGACTTCTGTACGCTACTTATTTTTCTACCAAATAGTTTCCGTCAACCAATTACCTCAAATAAAAAGACGTAGTCAAATGCCGCGATGTAACATTCAATGTTTGGAAACAATATTTTTTCCCACTTGGAGACATTTTGATTTGACGAAATTAATCACACAACGGAGTTTTAATATAAAAATGTTTTTTCTCTGTTTTAGACAACTTTTTAAATCTCATTTGATTCTTACGTATTATCTCGCAACAATCGCCAAGTTTCATGATAACTCGCAAAGTTGGCCATTCCATTTTCGCAGATGTTGTACGCGCCGAATTGGCAATCATGTGCTTCGTTTTATACAATATCGCCAATAGGTTGCGATAATATGTAAGTACCTTTCAATTAATGTTACTATTGAAATACAAATGGTAAAACTAATATTTTTTGATTTTGAGTCATCAAAATATTGCACCTTATTTTTTGATTGCTTTATAAGATACCTTCTTAAACAGATTCCATCAGTAATTTTGTTAAACAAATATTTGAGTTATTATGGTTTGCTTTTGTCAGGGACGTAGAGCTACCGCTGTATCAATGATGCAGAGGCCCCAACGAATGTTATTACAGTTCCACTTACATGGTGCTCATATCTGAAAAGGGGCCCCAAAGGAATTCGGATACAAGGCCCACTCAGAGCTGTTTTGTAATTTCATATGTTTTTATTTAAACCTTCATTTTAACTGCAGTCAATCGGCTTCAGTACATAAAATTGTTTTACAGAAACTCGAACTTAGGTCATCATACTGACCAAGCAAACATAGTGCGAGGGGTAGTTGCTCATCAAATTAGAGTAGGCATCAGTGAATGAGCAAAACAGACAGATGGCTCAAATACATGTTGAGGAAGCAGGTGGTCGTAAGATTGTAATTATTTTTTCAAATTATACTTTTGCGTTGATAAAGATAGTTCAGCTCTTTTTATGTCAATTTGATGTTAGTATTGTATATCATTTTTCAATTTATTTTTAAGCACAGAATATTTACTTTGGATAATTTTTATATATAAAATACTAATTTTAATTCTGTACACCAGTGCTTCTCAAACTTTCAATACAGGCGCCCCCCTTTTCAATCACAATTTTTATCGCGCCCCCTTATACATTAATAATGTACTGAATGCAATGACAATGCACTTTGACGCTAAAGCTACAATACGCGATCTTAATTATAAACCATACAAATTAATAACATAAGTATTAAATTTTGTATACGTTACTTTAAAGCAAAATTAAATTAAGCAATAGGATAATTATTATGTTCTTTTTCCTTTCTCTAATTTTAAAATTGAACATATTGCAAAATGCGTTTGCTGCTTAGAAGACAAAATATAGATATCAGCTAAATATAGAAAAAGAACTTAGAGGGTCAAATTCTAATCATAAGCATTCCTTATAAAAACTTTGCTTTGCAAGACAAGCCCATGGAAGTCGTTAATACTTATTAAACTTATTCTTAATTTAGTATTAATTCATTAGTTATAAAATGCTCTGTGCAGCACTGATACATTAAAAGTATACCGGCTGAAGTGCGCGCTCTTTGCACGAGTTCATTAATAAGAAAATAAAACATTGTTGATATAATAGCTGAATTGTAAGGAGAGTAATGCCAAGTGCGCGACAATGTTTACAAAAACGTAAAATGATTGCTCAAATTTTCATTAGTTTTAAGCGAATTGTAATTATAAGCCTCACATAATTAGCATTTATAATTGATATTAAAGAATGAACAATAATATAAAATTCCGATGAAGAATAATTGTATTATTTTTAATATTTAAAGCGAAAAGACTTCCACATGTTTTAACCCGGGAGCAGGCACGCACTCGATACGGTAGAGGGTTATTGAGTCACCCCAATCCTTTTTTTCTTTATAATTATTTTATTGTACACGATACAAATCGTGATTCCAGCGAATAATTTAATTAAGAGAAAGTAAACTTACCTACTTTCAAGGAATTTTTAATTTTTCTTCGGTAACAAATAAACAATTTTGTCCGAATTAACGATATCGTGTTCTGTGTGTCCCAAGCAACCACTTCCTGGTAAAAAGTGTATTTATTATGATAATATGTATGTTGCTGCTAAAAGCAATTGTGTAAAACGTTTTTCGTTATGCTTTATATGTTTGAGATATGTTTATATGTATCATAAAACTCCTTTGCATGGAAAAAAGCGCACCAGAGTAAAATACATTACTTACAACTTCCCTAAATGAGAAACAAACATAAGAGAGGGGTCATAACTAACTGTACCAATAACTTAGGTCAAACAGATTATCAGCAAAATCAAATTACAGCTATAATGTGCAGTATTTCAAAAATAATCACAGTGATGAATTTTTTATGTTCCTAAAATTTTTCGATTCTGGGTCTGGGATTTATTTTCTCTCTGAAAGAGCAGTATGTTAGGATTGAAAAGAAAACGTAATAAAAAATCTCTCATCACGGGATTACAGCAAATCAAATAAAAGTTTTTTTATTTGGTTATAGGATCAAAGATAGCTAATTAGGTATTGAAGACGTTTTTATTTTTGATGACTTAATATCGCGCGCGCCTATAAATTATATCAGAGTAAAAGTGCATTTTTTATTATGTCTGAAAGTATTTGGTTTTAATTCATTCCAGTAAATTAATTATTTTTTAAATCTTTTATTTTCGATATGCTCGCGCCCCCTTGTAAGGTTATCGCGCCCCCCAGGGGGCGCGACCCACAGTTTGAGAAACACTGCTGTACACTATGGATGTGTTTGGCGTGATTTTAAAATCTCTCCAAAAATGAGTAGCATACCGATTAAAATCTTCCGCCTATATTTTACCTTTCTCCACTGAATCTAAATTAAATTAATATATTTTTTATTTTTTAGTACTTTTTTTTCAGTCGGCCATTTACCTAAAATTAAAAGACATCGCCAAATGTTGCAATATGCTTTTAATAAGGGAAAAGCATTCTATGCCTGTTTGTGCACAATAATAATACCATTTTGTGCTTGGCAGTGAATTTTTCCACGAAAGAGTTATTGAAATTTCTAATAGTTGGAGCAAAATAACATTACACTCACAAAGTATCTATTTTGTGTAATTTCAAAATTTTATTTGGTGTTACTGAGAAATACAAGTGGGAAAATTAAGATTTTCTGATGTATATTTTGTGTTTGTTTTGATATTTATGTATTATTGCAACCATATTGGCAATATTAGCACTTAATTGTCAATTCACCGTGTATGACGCAAACAAAATCAGGGTTATTATAGTTGCAACAGTATTAGAGTACTTTTTAGGTAATTTCATCAAAATATTGATCATTTGTTATTAATAATTGGTTTTTGATCGCTTTTTATCATTTAAGTTAGTTATAGCTAACTGTACCCGACCACGTTCTCCTGTGGCCCAGTCTGCTTAAACAGAAAGAAAAGAGGAAAAGCACACATTTCTAATATATTTAATCGCTTGCACTTGATGTATGATTTTTTTATAAAAAAAAATGTGGAACTATACATAAACAAAACTTTTCTAAACAGATTTCATTTGTAATTTATTAACAGAATACTCCCAAGTTATTATGGCTTTTTTTGTCATATTTTGAATCTAAAATTATTTGCATTGTCTCCATAGGGGAGGTGCCAAGTTTGAAAATAAATTTAAAATGACTCTTCTTGAGGGTTAATTTTACAATGCTTATGGGCAGACATTTTGTCTTGCTTCACTGTCTGTATAAATACAGAAATTGTCTGCTTTAGAGGAGTAGTTGCAATTTTTCAACACTACATGAACCACGTAATGTATCACTTTATAATTTGCGATTCACTAATAGGATTGACCTCTATGTGGCGGACCACTATAGCTATATTTACGTCTTTATTTAATCTTCCATACCCTTAAAAATTAGCTTCATGAAAAGCAATAACAATCAACAGACTGAAGTGTTTTGCCACCAATTTTCCGAAAATTCATTGAGATTACCAAAAACTGCTATCCTCAGGAATTTTGTTCGTTTGTTTCTTCGTTTAATAATTTCGGTAACTAAAAGCTTTTAGTAAAGTATAATCCATGTTCCATAATATGTTATTTTGTTGTTCATCTTTTTTTATACTGAATCTTCATAGAAGCATAAATAATGTCCCAATTTTTCTGCATACCATCCAAAATTTCTTGCGTATCACCAATTGGTGACTGCTGCTCTGTAACACACAACAGTAATTATGTATTAGCATCATCATAACAAAATTGATGCCACATGTATCACACCTTAATATCTAAACAACAAAGATTGTAACATTTTTTTATGAAGAAAGAAATGAGATTTGAATGGAAAATGTTGTGATTTGCATGACGGTAATTTGGCTGCAGTGATGTTAATATTTAAGTAACAAATAATTTGTGACGTCTTACGCGTCTTTTCTTTAACAAGTCCTTTGGGTTCTTTGGGCCAGAATTAATGGCAACTCTTTTCCAACCAAATCAAAAAACGAGATGTGAAGAAGAGATGCGAATAAACGGACTTTAAATATAGGATCTTAGAGTAAGCGAGAGGGCAATGTAAAAGAATGTTAGACAATTGAGGTGCGTTGTGGCAGTTGATGATTATTACAGTTCGTAGTTCAAGAATAGTTAAGTTCTACGTGTCGTGGATAAACATATTGGTGATCGACTGGAAGTTATGCGACAAGCTGCATTCTATTGCAGATAAAGATTAAAGTTACTAATTTAATATTATAATCGAGGATTAGTTGGTTCGCTTATTGAGATTGCTCTGAATTGTGTGTGTGTGTGTGTGTGTGAGTTAGGTCTTATTATAAATATACATATATTGTGTGTTGCGTATTACGTCATCGTAGATTCTCTCATATTAATTATTATAATTATATTTGTTAAAAGCTTAAGTTGAATATCTTAATAAAGTCATATTAAGATAATGTTTGATCCGAGTTCTTTCGCTAACCCTATACCTCTAGCTCACGCTGATACTTCGAGGGATGTACTTCCAAGGGGAGGTACATCACAATGGCGCCCAACTAGGTTTAATCTATATGACCCCAAGATGAGAAACGCGAGAGGACTTAATGTTCGGCCAGAAATATATTTTTCTGGGTCGGAGAACGTCACCGAATTTTTAGAGGGTATAGATAACCAAATTATATTACTTGAAATACCCAGTGACTTATCGTGTGCTTATTTAAAGGTCATCTTCTGGGTAGAGCCCTGGATAAAAAAAAGGAAAATAAAAAGGAATTAGAAACGCGTTTTTACGCGTCTCAGCAAAGACAGAAACAGGAACCGACAAATTTTGTTCACGATTTGCTTAAGTTAAACAAGAAATTAGAACTGGGGATGTCTGAGAAAACCATTGTAGATCATATTTTCGTTAGACTTGAGCCGCAAGTTCAGGACAACGTGGAGGTGCGTAATCCACAAACCGCGATCCAATTATTAGAAGTATTAGCTAAGTTTGAGGAAAGATATTCGTGCAAGGCAACATTGGGTTCGAGAAATAGTAATAACGTGGAAGGACGCGGTTGGATTGAGCGTAGGATATCTAATGTTGGTAATAATCGAGGAAATTGGAGATATTCTGAAGGACCAAATAATGGTAGAAATGATTATAAGGGTAACTATCAGAACAACCGTCAAGGAAATCAGTGGTTCGAGAGCAGGAATACGTTTCAAAACAATGATCGCAGATTTAACGATAGGGGATATCAATTTAGAAATCGAGGTCAAAATGACGATTTTAGTAGAGGGGACCAAAGAAATAGGGGTTCGAGTGAAAATTTTAGTCGAGGCAGTAGAAAGCAAAGGGGACGATTAAATGTTTTGAAAGTGAGTGATATTAAAGGTGATCAGACGCAGTCGATAAATCAGTCACCGATTAAACTTTCAGCAATATGTATGTCTCCGGTAGAACTTCCGTATGTTCCTATTTTATTAGACGAAACTTTTACGAAAGCGTTATGGGACACTGGAATGGAGAAGTCATTTATATCGGAAGAGACATTCCAAAAATATTTTTTTTATAAACAAGTCAAGAAATCGAGTACTCAGGTGATCACGGCACAGGGAGCTAAATGTCGAAATATGGGAGTTGTGGAATTAAATATTCGAATAAGGGATTTCGAAAAGCCTTGGTTGTTCCATGTGTTAGCAGATTTAGAATACCCATGCATTCTCGGGATAGACTTCATAGGTGGATCAAAGATCATTTTGGACTTTGATCGAAAATTTTTGGCGATTCCAGATTCGCAGATCAATAAACTGGTTAAAACGGTTGAAACAGAGAAAAAGTAGAAATAGATCTTTCTAAGACAAAATTAGAAGAAAAACAGAAACGGGAATTACAAGGTTTGTTTAATAGTTTTCAAGGATTGTTTTCAGATAAACCAGGGCTTACGCATGTTTTATATCATGAGATTGACACGGGAGATAACCCACCGGTTGTTTCCCGTCCGTATAGATATGATAGGGTTAAACAAGAGATTATCGATTATCACGTTGACAAAATGTTGAAAGAGGGAACTATAATTCCCATTCAATCCCCGTACGCGTCACCAGTGGTGTTATGTAGAAAGAATAATGGGTTACACACACACCGCCAGATAATCCGGAAGCATATAGATTTGCTGTTGATTATCGAAAACTAAATGCGGTCACGAAGTACCCTAGGTATCCTTTACCCTTAATAGACGATTTAATAATGAACATACCTCACACAGGCATAATGTCTGCCCTGGACCTTCGGTCGGGATATTTTCAGATGGCTGTGAACCCTAGTGATATATTTAAAACCGCGTTTGTCACGAAAAATGGTACATACGCCTTCCACAGAATGCCATTTGGCTTGTCAGGGGCAGCTCCTAATTTTTAGAAAGCTATAGATATAATTCTCAAACCCGTGATAGGCAAGTTTGTGGATGTCTACATGGACGATGTCATAATATCATCTCCATCATTCACTCAACATGTTAAGCATTTGAAAGAAGTTTTTCGATTATTACATGAGGCGGGGTTAACGTTAAATAAAGATAAGTGTAAATTTGGTTGTGAAGAGTTAAAATATTTGGGTTTAATTATTAATAAGGAGGGAATTAAAACTGATGAAACAAAAGTTCAAGCTATAGTTGAAATGAAACCTCCTCCGCATAACTCCAAGGAGGTGCCGAAATTTTTAGGAATGTCCCAATGGTACGCAAAATTTATTAAAAATTATGCCGATATTTGCGAACCTCTTTATAATCTTAAGCGAAAATTAAAGAGATTTATATATATTTGGTCGATTGAGGCGCAGAAAGCATTCGACGCGGTCAAGGCGGCTATAAAAAAAGCGCCAGTTTTAAAATTCCCAGATTTCAAAAAACCTTTTGAATTATTTACGGATGCAAGTTCAATAGGGGTAGGAGCGGTTCTAAACCAAGAGCAGAGACCAGTAGTATTTGCTTCCCGTACGCTTAGTGCTGCGGAGAAGAATTACACGGTAACAGAGAGAGAATGTTTAGCAGTGGTTTGGGCTCTGAATAAATTAAGAACATATTTAGATTCTTTGCCGATTAAAGTTGTTACAGAACACGCTGCGTTTACACATTTAACGACTGGTAAAAATTTGTCAAATAGAATTATCAGATGGCATTAAAATTAGCAGAATTTAATATAGAATGGGAGCATCGGCCTGGAACTCAGAATACAATAGCTGACGTTTTGTCGAGAAACCCAATTGAAAGTATAATAGGAGAGATAGTTAATTGCGCAATAATCAAAGATCTGGTGCGCGCTTTCGTCACGAGATCAGTTAATAGAAGAACAAAAAAGACCCAGAATTAGGTCATATCTATAGATATCTAGAAAACCCAGAAGATAGCTCGATTAATGCGGCAATATGTGAGAATTGGTCCTGCAATTTTAGGCTAGTAGAAGGCTTGTTATTTTATGCGGAATATGCAACGTCATTAGGAGAAATGCGAGTATACATTCACCAAAATCTTTAAGGAATGAAATTATGAGAGAATTTCATGACAAGCCATTAGCAGGTCATTTCGGACGTTTTAAAACTTATCATAAAATAAGGGATGTTTGTTATTTCCCGTATATGAGAAAATGTATTGATCAATATGTCTCTACATGCCATATGTGCTAAATTAACAATTATAAAAACGCGTCACCAGCTGGTCGGTTAATTCCAATTGCATCAAATTATCCAAATGAAATAGTTAGATTTGTTAGGTCCGTATCCCGTGTCGAGAGTAAGACGCAACCGATATGTATTAGTAATTACGGATCATTTCAGCAAGTGGGCTGAAATCATACCCCTTAAAAAAGCCTCTGCTCGAGTTATAGCAGATAATATTTTTGATAATTATATATCGCGTTTTGGAGCTCCAATAAAATTAATTAGTGATAACGGTCCCCAATTTATTTCCGATATTTTTGAGAATTTAAGTGAAAGAGATTAGGCATAAGGCATGTGACGACTGTTGTTTATGACTGTTGTTGTTGTTAGAACAGAACGCGTAAATCACGATCTGGTACAAATGATTGCAAATTATGTCAATGAGCAACATGACACATGGGACCAATTCTTACGTGAGTTTGCTTATGCTATTCGTACGGCGGAAAACCCCTCCGGAATTATTTTTAGGTAGAAAGTTGATTACGCCTTTTCAGAAATTAGTGATGGAATCAGACGGAACGGAATTTGCAGTAGGAGATATTGAAAGATTGTTTCAGAAGGCTAGACGAAACACAGAAACTAAACATGAAAAATGGAAGAAATATTATAATAGACGTAGGCGTGATGTGCAAATTAAGGTGAATGATTGGGTTTTGGTAGCAACACATCCTTTAAGCTTGGCAACAAGAAAAGTAGTAGCTAAGTTTAAACCAAAATTTGAAGATCCGTATAGAGTATTAGATGTTAAGAATAACAACGTAGTGATATGGAAAGCGGGGAAAAGGTTAACGAGTAATGTAGATCAAGTTCGAATGTATCGTCATAGGAAATGTGACGAGACGGAGATAGGAACTGGTAGTTCGGATAACGGTAATTTGCGCGATGAATCAAGTGGTTTTGACAGAGTACAACGGATATCAAATGACTCGCGAGATGGTAAAAAGAAAGGGTCAGAAATAAAGCGTGAGTTGGAGGAAAAAGGGTTAAGTTTTAGAAATAATCAAGGAGAGAAACACACAAATAAGACAAATAAGCGCGGACCTCTTATCAGATCAATACCTAGTTCTTCGTCTGAGAAAGGTAGAATGATTTAAAAAAGTAAAAATCAAAAGTTAGGATATAAAAGATCAAATGAATCTAGGCCAGGAGGACCAGAAAGGAAGGTTCAGAAGGGATCAGAGCATAGAGTAAATAAAAGAGATTTAGAATGAAATGATTCTAATAGTGTGTTGCCAAGATTAAGAAAGAAAAACCGAAGGGAAGAGACGGTAACGCCCCCCACAAGCGGCTACAACATTAGACCACGAATTGGAAAAAGAGAAGAATCCCGACCGACCATAGAGAGGAAGACACAACAAGTAGGACCAGTTCGATCCAGAAAAGGCAGGGAAAGGAACTATAGTCCATACATCGAAGAACGAACAAGATCAAGCAACAAGAATCCCAGACAAGGAGGTGATCAACAACGGCAAAACCAGGAAAGGAGAGGAACGTGTACAAAGAAATCCTTGTCACTGGAGGTCTTGGTAGGAAACGCCAACTACAAGTCATAAGAACCAGGTTGTATCGTTTCTTTTTATATTCTTTCGAACAAGTGGTCAGAAAAATTTTTGCAATTAAGCCAAGTCACGGTCGAATAATTAAAATTTTAGAAGCCAAGCAAAAGTGGACACTAAAATGAGTGTGTTTTTCTAGAAAAGAAAAAAACTTTTGCCTTGTAAAATTTTTGTATAATTCTGGAGAAAACAACTGAAAAAAAATGCATTTGTTTACTTCTATTATGACTTCGCTAAGATGCGACAATTCCTTTGGTTGTTTGTTTTGTTTATTTTTTGAAAAATGTTTGTAATTGTATAGTGTATATATATGTATTGTTTCATATTAAGGAACATCTGGTTTTGGGAAACGCGGCGTAGATAGCATACTAACATAACGTTTAACCAGCGCTGCACGATTTGAGGGGAAGTTTTTGAAAGAACCAGATGAAAAATATGTATAGAAATTAGTTACAATTTAAAAATGATATGTACTGTATAAAAATTGTGAAATGTGAAAATAATGTGTAAAATTATTTTTTTCAAATCACTTAAGAGATTTTTGTTTCAGGGTGACAGGCCCTGAAGTCTATAAGAAATTAATGAAAGATTTATCTATCTCGATACAAAGAACGGAGCTAAAGATGTAAAGAAAAAAAATTGTTAGAATGTAAGTAGACTTTTAGGTAGAATTATAAGTTAGTTAAGAGACGCGTGGGCCTCGTTTTTTCTACCATTTAAGTCATATATGGTTTTCCCCCGGCTCTGTTACCCAGATGGGACACGTCTATTTATTCTGTTAATGTGAGAATCTACTGTGATTAAAATGCATGACTATGAATGTTAGTCTCGATAATTAAGTAAAATTTATTGAAGCTGTGGAAAATTCAAATTAAGGAGAAATATTAAAAATTGAACTTAAGATGAATAGTGAAACTTAAAATTTAAGCGAAGCATTAAAAAATAACCGTTAGAATAAAATTTAGGCACGTAGTTTCTTAAGGGTCATTAAGACCCTCGAATAAATCACGTTTTGTTTCTTGGAGGAAGTTGTGACGTCTTACGCATCTTTTCTTTAACAAGTCCTTTGGGTTCTTTGGGCCAGAATTAATGGCAACTCTTTTCCAACCAAATCCAAGAAACGAGATGTGAAGAAGAGATGCGAATAAACGGACTTTAAATATAGGATCTTAGAGTAAGCGAGAGGGTAATGTAAAGGAATGTTAGACAATTGAGGTGCGTTGTGGCAGTTGATGATTATTACAGTTCGTAGTTCAAGATTGATTAAGTTCTACGTGTCGTGGATAAACATATTGGTGTTCGACTGGAAGTTATGCGTCAAGCTGCATCCTATTGTAGACAAAGATTAAAGTTACTACGAGATAAAAACAAAAGGTAGGATTGATTAATTTAATATTATAATCGAGGATTAGTCGGTTCGCTTATTGAGATTGCTCTGAATTGTGTGTGTGTGTGTGAGTTAGGTCTTATTATAAATATACATATATTGTGTGTTGCGTATTACGTCATCGTAGATTCTCTCATATTAATTATTATAATTATATTTGTTAAAAGCTTAAGTTGAATATCTTAATAAAGTCATATTAAGATAATGTTTGATCCGAGTTCTTTCGCTAACCCTATACCTCTAGCTCACGCTGATACTTCGAGGGATGTACTTCCAAAAGGAGGTACATCACAAATTTTCCATGTGAAAAGCAGTCTGTGTCTAGATATAAGCCACTCTGTTTTAATGATAGGCCTTTAACTTTGTTGATAACAATTGCTAATGCTAATCGAATTGTGAATTGCAGAAAATATTCTATCATTATCAACACTTTGTCGTAGATTTCTGCTGCAAAATCCATGTTTATATTGGAATTATAGTATTCTGGAGTATTCGATTGAAAATATATTTTTCTTCTGACATTTTAAAATACATTTATATATATATATGTATATATACACTGCTGGACAATTGCTAAGGACGGATCACAAATTGCTATGTAGCATAACATTAAGCAAGACATGAGGCCTAGAAGGATAAAATATAGTTGCCACACTGTTCAGACATTAGAATAAAGAATATTTATTGTTCTGGAAAGTACAAAAGCTGAGAAACATCTGAAAGAAAAAAAATGTTCATTTGTTCTGCGTACGGAGAAATGGAACAATGCATCTAAAAGCCAGCAGGCACCTTAAAGAAAGGTATCAGTACGGGATATGTCCACCGTGGAGTGTGATGCAACATTCCACTCGTCGTACCATACTTTGCACAACATTATCCAGCAGCTGTTGAGGCAATTTATCCCATTCCTCTGTGAGTGCACGAATGAGGGTGTTCTCGTTTGTCGGAGGATTGTTTCGACCAGCAACTTCCCTCCCCAAAGCATCCCACACATTTTCAATGGGGTTTAGATATGGAGAACGCGCTGGCCAAAACGAGACGTTGAATACCCTCGCTGTCTAGACAATCCTGAACAGCGAGTGTTCGATGACATGTTGCGTTGTCGTCCATAAAAACAAATTTATCACCGACAGCACCACGGAAAAGACGAACATGAGGAAGTAGAACTTCATCAATGTATCGTTGGCCCGTCATAGTCCCATTCGCAACCACATGTAGGCGCGTGCGGCCATTGATCATGATGCCGGCCCACACCATGATACTGCATGTCGGATATCGGTCCTTTTCCTGGATATTTTCTGGACGATAAGCAGTACCACTCCCGCGCCAGATCAGTTGGCGTCTACAATCCGATGACAGACTGAACCTACTCTCATCTGAGAAGAGTACGCATGCCCAGTCCTGTTCAGTTCAATTGTGATACTCACGACACCATTGCAAACGGGCAGTACGGTGCTGTCTGGTCAATGGGACACACACAACAGGTCTGCGTGCGTATAGTCCTCCTCCCCTCAAACGTCTGGCAACAGTTTTTCGGGAGATCTGCTTTCCTGAGGCAGCAAGAAACCGATTTGCCACCTGCTGAGCTGTGATGCGCCTGTTCCTTTTTGCTGATATGACGATATATCTGTCTTCTGCAGGCGTCGTACTTCTAACACGACCTCCCCCGTGCCGTCTACTACACATTCCAGTAGTTTTAAATGACTTCCACAGCCGTGAAACAACGCTGTGAGCGATGTCGAACTCCCTGGCAACATCTGTTACTTTTCGCCCTTCTTCGATCTTTCCAATAATTCGGCCATGCATAAAATCATCTATGTGATGTCGGGAAGACATGCCAAAAATTTTAAGTTCGTCTATTAAATCTTTCCTGTAAAACTTTGACTTGAAACAACAACTGTCCACACGCGACAAAACCTTTAAAGCTCTTATGAACGCTATCACGTGATGAACAGACGTGGAAAAAAATTTGCATACTCATACTTCTTCTTACTAATATCCCGCACTTATTCTAATTTTCCACATTTTGCTTCCTTTCATTTTGTGGTTGCTATGGATGATAGTGTTATCCGTCCTTAGCAATTGTCCAGCAGTGTATATATATATTGTTTGTGTATATATTTTTAAAATTTTAATATACTAACGAATGTGTGGTGCAGTATAGCCAAGCTTGGATATTGCGCCAATAATAAATCAACAATCACAATCATCAATCATCGATTGAAAATACCTTCACAGCCTCTCATTACGTTGGATTTGAGCTGTGTCAATTGATGCATGTTTGAAGTTAAATATTTCATTAGTATTTTTTATTTTTTCCTTTTCTTTTTGTAACTGATTTTTCTTTTTGTTTTTAATGTTTTGAAATTTGATGTTTTTGTATTAATTTTCTTTTCTTTTTAAGTGCAGTTTTAAGTTTTTAAGAAATTTTATATGCTTTGTTTGAATTTTTTTTTCTTTTTAAGTGCAGTTAATTGGCTTCACTGCATAAAAAAATGCCTTGCGGGAAATCAAACTTAGGTCGCCATACTTGCAAGGCAAAAGTACTGCAACGAGTGTAATTGCCCATCAAACTGAGAAAGAATGGATATCAGCAAACGAGAAAAACAGACAAATAGCACAAATACATGCTGAGGGGCAGTAGAGCAACATGCAGCCAGACTTGAGGAAGCACATTTGCGAGCACATCATTCGTGTTTTACAACATTAGAAAGATGTCAACCAGAAACAGCACATCTGCGTCAAACATGACTTAGTGGTCAGCAATCACACAATAACAGTTACCTTGCATTCCGGTTCAACCCAGTGGAAGATTCTAGGTTCAGGCAGCATGTTCTCATCAACACAATGATGGACGTGTATCCTTATTGCATTGCTCTGAAATTTAAGTGAGAAACAAAAGAAATGTTTTGTACCCCTGAAAAAATTAAACTGCCTCAACTCAGAGAACCACAGAACCATTAAAAATTTTGTTTGTTAGATAAATTGTAGAATGAAAAAAGATTTCCTACATAACAATTCATGTTTCCAAATGACATTGTTTGGATAAATGTGCATTTGTGAACACACTTCTGATTTAATAGAAATATCCATAAGCATTGTAAAACCAACCCATTGCCCTTAAGGAATCCAGAGTAGAGCCATCTTCAAACTTGAGGTCTCCACTTTAAAGACAATGTAAATAAATTTAGGTTCAAAACATAAGGACAAAAATAAGCCGTAATAACTTCAAGCATTTGATTAACAAATTATAAATGATATCAGTTAAGGAAAAAGTTTTGCATATATATATTTATACATTTTTTTTATAAAAGATCATACATGCAATGCAAATGTTTTAACATACTGAAATTATGTGCTTTCTGTTTAACAAGACTGAGCGTGGCAGGGTACAGCTAGTATGTATGTATATATATATTTATGTATAGTATAATAAAATAAGATACCACTCAAAGCCTTTGATTTTTTTCGATTGATTATAATCCTATGTATATAGTACGTAATATTTAATTATATATTTGTTATAAATAATTCATTTTCTTAATTAGTGCTAAATATTTATTCAATAATCAGTTTTTTACGGTTTTTGTTCCTGAAAATCGACAAAATCAAAAGAATATGTTGGGTGGCGTATTCGAGCATGATACGAAAATGGTTTACTTCCAACCCTGGAGCCTCCCCCCTTCGAAAAAATTCTATGTGCACCGCCGTATTATATCTTGTTCAAATTTTATAAATCATTAATAAAATATATATATACTTTCTATTCATCCATTCAAGTTCAAAGATGATTGATTGATTTAATATTAACGTCGCACTGTTCAGCTACACGAGGGCTTTTGGAGACGGACCACGTAATTTTGAACCATGGTCAAGTGACGTGGACGACACCTGAGCTGGCACCCCCCTCTCCTAACTACCACACCACACCAACGGGAGGACGTTTCAGCTCTCGACAGATTTAACGTGCATCGCTGCCCTACACGGCGGGTCTTTAGTGGTACTGGGATCGAACTCGTGACCAGGCAAGCCACGATCCGATGCCTATACCACTCGGCTACCGCGGCCACAACCATTCAAGTTCAAATACATTTTCTTAAATTTGTCGTGGATGACGCTTGATGTTAACACAGTTTTTCAAATATTCATTTATTAATTCTATTTAATTAAAGAATAAATAGTAACAAACAAAAATAATAGTCCAACAGCATATATAGAAAGGAAAATTATTCGTTGTGTCCCTGTAGCGCAATGGATAACACGTTGGACTTCTAATATAAAGACCGTGGACTCGAATCCTACGTGGGATTGATTGAATGATTGAATATTAACGTCGCACTGTTTAGCTACACGAGGGCTTTTGGCGACGAAACACGTAATTTTGAACCATGGTCAAGTAACGTGAACGACACCTGAGCTGGCACCCCCTCTCCTAACTGCCACACCACACCAACGGGAGGACGTTTCAGCTCTCGAATAATTTAACGTGCATCGCTGCCCTACACGGTGGGTGTTTAGTGGTACTAAGCTCGAACTCGTGACAAGGCAAGCCACGATCCGATACCTATAACACTCGGCTACCGCGGCCACTCCTACCTGGGATAACCTAATTTCTGATGATGTGATTTCTTTTTGTCTATACTATTTTATTAGAATAATTAAATTTAATGAATGAATAAATAGTAACAAACAAAAACAAAAAATAGTTCAGCACCCTGTATAGAAAGGAAAATGGAAAACCGCTTTCTATTTGGTCACTTAATATTGTGATTCTGTCCTATGTACATACATATTTATTTAAATTCTAACTATTTAATAAAAAGTAACTAAAAAAATATGTACTTTGTTCACCTAAGTAGGAATTGACTTAATTTTTTTTATATATTTCTTGTGTGTGTTAAATAAAAATGATATTATAAGAGAATGTTTTTAAGTCCTATCTGCTAGGACTAAGATGTCTCAATATATATATATATATATATATATATATATATATATATATATATATATATATATATATATATATATATATATATATATATACTAGCTGGTATACCCGTTCTTCGCACGGGTGAACTGAAAAGTTAAACAACACAGATTGAAGGAAAAAGAAGTTTTTAATGAGTTAATTTTATGTGAATTGCAAATTAAGCAATAAAAGCTTTTTGCATATCTCAGCAAAACAAAAAAAGAAAGAAAAAAGAACACCTTTGTTAAATTTTAAGTATGTAGATCTAATAGCTGATAAAAAGGACTCTTTTTTTTAATTTTATAATTCCTCGTAACACTCTTGAGGGTCGATTTTTCAAAATACCTCCCTAAGCTGATCTCTGCTCAGCAAAAGTAACACATTGTTAAAAGTTTTGCGTAATGAACGCTTAAAGTAGTGTAAATAATTTATATCTGAAAGTGTAATACATTAATATTACTTTCTGTTGTATTTATTTTATTTTAAAATTGTAATATTCGCAAGCAACGCCGTTTCTTAAATTATAATGGCGATTCAATGAAAAACACAGCGAAATGTTAACGATAGAGTCAAGTTGGCAAATGCCTAGCTACTTTCGTAGCTCGAGCTTTATTAGAGCTTTGTAAGACCCGCCGTGTAGGGACGAAATGCACTTTAATAATTTATCCAACCGCATTATGATTTACTGCAGTTTTTTTCATACAATATTTTTTTTGGATCACTACATTTACAAATTAAGGGATAAATAAAATACTCCACTTTGGAAAATTTAATCCGTTAGAGCTAATAAATTAATTAAAGATATTCCACTGTAAAATTAATTATATACACCGTTCACTTAAAATAAGTAGTGGAATCATTTTACAAGGTCTTCACTAACATACAAAAACATAAAACACTTAAACTTTGACATAAACTATTTTTTCGGGACAAAAATAATAATCTTTGCAATCCGCTGAAAACGCCGTCAGCTGAAAACGCAATATCTGCTACAAAACTATTCGGCTTCCCCGCTAAAATACTCATCATAGAACCCGTGCTGCCATATATCTTGGAAGAATGGATTTCAAAGAATATTCCTGCTAAGTATTGGAGATCATTCCTTCTAAGTTGGTGTGGTGTGGTAGTTAGTAGAAGGGGGTGCCAGCTCAGGGGTCGTCCACGTCACTTGACCATGGCTCAGAATTACGTGATACGTTGCCAAAAGCCCTCGTGTAGCTGAACAGTGCGATGTTAATATTCACTCACTCACACACTCCAAAAAATACGATACAGTAGTTAGAATTATTTTTATACTTAAAAACGCAATATCTGCCTATTCAATTAAAATTATAGTGTTATAATTAACTACTAACCACAAACAAATTTTGAAAATTTGTCCAAACGAAGCAGTGTGAAAGAGAAAGTTTATTTACTTTAAGTACCAGAACCGATAAAAGCATTTATTTTGAAAAAAAGATCAATTTCTTACTACCAAATGTGCGTAATAAAATCATAAAAAAAACCCATTCAAATAAAGAGACATTTATAACAACCTCTCCCTTTAAAACTTAGTTTTATTCTGAAATAAAATAAATTAGGGATTATGCTGTTTACAGGAATTAATTAGAAGCAAGCCCCTTGCGTAGCCAAAACAAAGGAGTTTTTCACGCGAATAAAAGATAGATATATGCTGACGTGCGCTTTTTTTGCAGCGCAAGCCAGATTTGCTTGCAGATGCCAGAATTCTTTCCTACTTACTTGACAAATATCGTTATATTTTGGACACTTTTTACAAATTTTTACAAACTATAGTCTATGCTATAAATTATAGCGTATGTGTTATTCTGATGTATAAGCTATATTACTGTGAAGTTTCATTAAAATCCATTCAGTTGTTTTTGCGTGAAAGACCCACAAAGATCCTCACAAACTTTCACATTTATAATATATGTGGTAGACAACAAGGGGTCCAAGACGTTGGTCTTTCTTCTATTTTATTTTACATTAAACAAAAATTAATTAAAAAGGTAGATAAGTTTTTACAGATAAGTTTGACGATGATATTCAGAAGGTAACGCCTGCTCGCGCACCTCTCGCGTTCTCCTTTCTCTCTTTTTCTGCTCTAATGTCCAAGAGTTTTTGTTTCTCTTCCACTATTTCGCAAGTTTCAGTTCGTGTTTTAGCTGCGCCTGCGCGCGAAGACTTGTGTTTTGCTTTTGGCTGCATGCCACAACGGCCATTCTGACCGTACGCTGTCCGCAGCGGTACTTCCATGGAGACCAGAGGAGAATCTGAAACATACAAAAAAAAAAACGGAACAGACAAGGACTATACGACAAATATATAGAGATTAAACATATCATAATTTTTCTGAACTAGACAGTTTCTCCATCATGTGAAGGCACCTCTTCGACATCCGGAAGGTTCCACAGGAAAACATTGTTTTTCACAGGCATCAGAACGACTTTTTTAATGAGTTCTTTGGTTGAACGCATCGATATTTTCCTCTGTAGAGTTCTGGACGTCTGTTCAAAACGATTTCTCTTTTTCCTTCGCTTCCACTGCCAGGGCTCAAAAATTTTTCGGAGCAACACAAACCGTCGATAATTACTATTCATAGGTGAAGGGGTAGGAGATTGGGAGATAAATTCCACGGAACTCGTTTTCATGGCACCATTGGCTTTCTTACACAATACTATATCAGAACATTTTTCTCTTACAATACTCAATTTTAACTTAGTAATCTTAATTTTATTACATTTATAATCCTTAATTAGAGAACTCGAATCATTTCTAGTATTAAAGTTTATAACATGTGGCAAATCATAACTAGAGTTTTCTATCACATTTGAAACAGAAACATTTGGAAAAGAAACACCACAATCTGCACTCAAAGAGGATCCACTTTCACTCAATAAAACATCGCTCTTTGCGTGGTCTAGTTTCTCTATTTCAGAATATACACTGGGATGTATAATAAATTCTTCGGTCAAGGTCGGTGATATCGCCGTTCGCACACTTAGGCTAGGAGACTGTTGATTAAGAGAAATATTTATGGGTTTAACTTCTACCATACGCTGTTCGTCAAAACATGAACTTAATGTTATGATCTCTTCGGAAGGTGTTTGCACTCTAATTAGTGAGGAATTTAAAACTGGGATCTGGCAACCTGAATCAATCAATGCTGTTACGGGCTGATTTTCCACAAAAATGTTTACGTATTGAAGATTTGCGCATTCATCGCTATTTTGTTTTTCGCTCTCTCTTTTCAAAGTATTCACGTTTATTTTATTATGGATGTGATCATTAGATTCTTTAGGTTTAAAACGCTTCTCACAGTCTCTTGCGCAATGAGATGAATCACCGCATATATAGCAATTTCTATTTTCTCTTTCAAGATATTGGGGATAGTTCTCTTTAATCTTTGGTTTAAAGTTTTGTGATCTATTTTTAAAGGGGTCTTGGGTATATCCATAAGTAATAGGAATTTCTTTATGTGATCCGCTTCTAGATGAAATATAAATATCACACTCTTTAGCTAAATCAATAGGCCTAAACCAATCTTTTGCTTCTCGAATGCCAATATGAGTTGCAGTTTCCTTATTTAAAGTTTCAAATAATTTATCAGAAATTATAAGATCACATAGAGATTCAAAGGAATTAACTTTTCTTAACGAACAATAATATTGGAAGTTTGCCGTCAATCTTGCAGCAAATTGGATGTATGTCTCACCTGATGATTTTACAGCATTTTTAAATGAGTTTAAACACTCGCGAGGGGTTAATTGGAATTCTCTGAGTACTATAGATTTTAGTTTTTCATAGTCATTTAATTCCTCTTCTTTAATACACTCTGTCGCAAAAAAATATATGCACCCAGAAGAAATCAAGCTACAATCACGAAACTCGGCAAGAATGTAGTCTGGTAAGAGATATGCAAATGATTAAAATTTCGAAGCCAATGAGACAAGGCTAAGTGTGCTATGCGCATATTAGTTGCGCAACTGGGAGAGTTTAAAAGCATGAGTACGAGCGCCGTACGGCTATCCAAACGAATCTGATGACTTTGATAGACGATATTGAGACTTAGGATGCCTCTAAGACGTAACCGGCGGCAGTACGAGCAGCTGACGGACTTTGATAGGGGCCGTATAATAGGCCTCAGAGAAGCAGGTTGGTCGAATAGACGTATCGGCCGCCACCTCGGTCGGAGCGATATGGTAGTTGCTCGGTGTTGGCAACAGTGGATCACAGAAGGAAGTGTGTACCGTCGCGGAGGGTCAGGACGTCCCAGGAACACAAATGATCGCGAGGATCGTGCAATCAGAAGAGTGGCCACTTCGGCACCAACAACGTCGCTAGCATCGATTCAACGCCACTTACCTCCTTCCAGACATCCAGTGCCATCAAGAGAAACCATAAGGAGACGACTGACCGAAGTTGGCTTGAGGAGCCGACGTCCGCTAAGACGCTTACCACTGACCCCACATCATAGGCAGTGTCGACTGGATTTTTACCGACCTCGGGCAACTTGGAGTGTGACAGACTGGAGACGTGTCATCTTCAGTGATGAATCCCGATTCAGTCTCAGTCCTGATGACCACCGCACACGTGTCTGGAGGCGCACCGGCCAGCGGTCCGATCCGGCATTTATTGTCGAGCGGCATACAGCAATTTCACAAGGTGTGACAGTGTGGGGAGCAATTTCTTGGGACACACGATCATCTTTAGTGGTCCTTCAAGGCACTTTGACAGCTCGCAGATACGTGGACGATATTTTAACGCCGATTGTGCTACCCATGCTATCAAGTCGCCCAGGTGCCATTTATCAACAGGATAATGCTCGTCCACATACTGCGCGACTCTCCCAACAATGTCTTCAAGGATATGACGTCCTACCATGGCTTGCCAGGTCACCAGATCTTTCGCCAATAGAGCATGTCTGGACGCGCTGGGAAGGCAACTGCAGCCGTCCCGAGATACAGGAGAATTAACTGCGCAGATGCAAAGACTATGGCAGGATCTTCCACAGGGGGTCATAAGTGATCTAATTGAATCGATGCCACGCCGAATTTCGGCTTGTATAGCTGCCAGAGGTGGCTTTACTACTTACTGATTTTTAACCTTTTGCAAGCTGTAACCGCTTAATAAAATGATATTTTGTTCTGCATTTTTAATCATTTGTTTATTTTCATATACACTACATGCATACCAAATTTCGTGAATGTAGCTCAATTTCTTCTGGGTGCATATATTTTTTTGCGACAGAGTGTATATAGTAAGACGTTATGAGCTCTTTCGCCCAGAAGATTTATTAAAATTTCAGATTTATATTCGTCATTTATTTTCTTGGTTAAAAATGCGCGTTCTAATGATTGGAAGAACAGATTAAAATTTTCAGATCTGGTGGGAACAGGAAGAGATAAAGTTTTTATACTTTTTATCATATTTTCTATGTTAGTTTCGAACTGTTTTTCTTCGACTTTAGCTGCAGGATTTAAACTTAATGCTTTATTTTTAGCTAATTGAAGTTCGATTTCTTTTTCTAATTTTGCCAACTGAAGTTTCGCGAGCTCAATTTTTTGTTCTGAAGTTACCTCTCTTTCGTTTTGCGATACTCTCTCATCTATACAGTTTTGAATTAAAATTTTAACGAAATCTGGATCACTTATAAATGTACTACTGTTCTCAATTTTAGTCTTTAGTTTAACTATAGTGTCAGTACTTTCGACAGTACCGTCTAGCTCCTCAACAACTCTTATGAGATCCTCTTTAAGAGCGTTTTTATACATTTTAGAAATGGAAAGATCCTACCTTTTTTTTTCTGGCTCCCTTGTTGCTCGCACGTACGATGTATCCAATAAAAACGTTGATTCCACTGATTTCACCTCTTCGCAGGTAATATAGTTGAAATTGTAGTTCCGGCCTCTACACAGGCGGATTATTCACACTGAATTAGTTCCAACCTCTACACAGGCGGGATTTTCGTCGATGGGTTTTCCAACCTCTACACAGGCGGAATTAAGTTAAAAAATTCAACCTCTACACAGGTTGAACGAAGTTTCCGAAAAATGGCGGCGCGTCTCCTTCACGGACGCTGTTGTTCATTGTCCAGACTTTGGTTCAAAATCGAAATTTTATCTATCCCGGCCGAGCCCCCATAATTTGTGGGAGACAACAAGGGGTCCAAGACGTTGGTCTTTCTTCTATTTTATTTTACATTAAACAAAAATTAATTAAAAAGGTAGATAAGTTTTTACAGATAAGTTTGACGATGATATTCAGAAGGTAACGCCTGCTCGCGCACCTCTCGCGTTCTCCTTTCTCTCTTTTTCTGCTCTAATGTCCAAGAGTTTTTGTTTCTCTTCCACTATTTCGCAAGTTTCAGTTCGTGTTTTAGCTGCGCCTGCGCGCGAAGACTTGTGTTTTGCTTTTGGCTGCATGCCACACACACACACATATATATATATATATATATATATATATATATATATATATATATATATATATATATATATATATATATTCATTTATATATATATATACTGGTGGCAAAAATTAAAGCATATCAGCTGAACGAAGAGGCAGAGCGGACAGAAAGACCAATCAGGATATTAAGTAAGGTGATGTACGATAGCACATGCGCAGATATGCAGGTAGACGTAATGGGGGAGTGTCTGAGTAGTATAAAGCATGTTGTCGGTGTAAGATCAGTATTTCTGGCAAAGAAATTGCACGCCGTATAGCAGTTAAAATCCCACCGAGTTGCAGCCTCAGCGAGAAATGGCGAATAATCAATCTGTTAGACGACATCTGGATGCTTTTACCCGAGGTCGAATCATTGGGAAGTTGGAGGAAGGCCGCAGTGTGACAAGTGTGGCTGCAGAGTTCGGAATTGCTCACAGCATCGTTTCACGACTTTGGAGACAATTTCGAACTACAGGAACAGCTATCCGGGGGTTCAGTAGTGGTCATCCACGAGGAACCACACCCGCAGATGACCGGTACATTGTCTTACAGGCTAGAAGAAACAGGCGGCAGACAGCGGGAGAAATCGCTAGACACACGACACAGGCAATTGGACGACCGATATCGCGTTTTACCGTGGCCAGAAGACTGCACGGTGGTGGTCTGTTTGCACGATGCCCTGTACGGTGTGTATCTTTAACGCCTGCCCATCGGAGAAGGCGTTCTCTGTGGTGCCGGGAACACCGGAATTGGAGAGACAATGAATGGGGACGAGTACTCTTTACAGATGAGAGCAGATTCAGTTTGAGTAGCGATTCTCATCGCATACTCATCTGGAGAAAGCGGGGAAGCCGCAATCATCCCTCGAACATCATTGAAAGGGACAGGTATGGAGGTCGCGATGTTCTCGTTTGGGGAGACATCATGCTTGGTAGTCGTACAGACCTTCACATCTTCGACGCAGGTTCAGTCAACGGGACCCGTTATTGTAACGAGATTATTCTTCCATATGTGCGTCTTTTTAGAGGCGCCATGGGTCTGCAGTTCCTTTTCATGGACGACAATGCACCATGTCATCGCACAGTAGCTGCCGAACAGCTCTTAGAGAGTGAGGATATTGAACGTATGGATTGGCCGGCACGATCTCCGGATCTCAATTCCATCGAGCATGTATGGGATTTTCTAGGCAGACGCTTGGCAGCTCGTACCTTACCACCAGTAACGATTCGGGAGCTTTGATTGGCGCTGCAAGACGAATGGGCAGCAATGCCTCAACAATTCATTGACACCCGCATTCTCAGCATGGGCAGACGCTGTGAAACCTGCCTAGCAGTCAGGGTAGATCATATCCCCTACTAAAGACCGGATGTTTCTTGCTGGACACCCATCACAGGGATGTTTCGGCCTTCAGTCGCATTGCGCTCCATGCTACTTTTTCAATCAAGCTTCTTTTTATCCCTCTGATTTCTCTTTTAGTAAGTGTTGCTTACATTACACATGTCCTTACGTATTGGAGATCTTACGGTATTAAATGTGTTAATGTGGAAAGCTTTTGTACAAAGTTATATTAAAAAACCGTCTCGTCCTTAATTTTTGCACACTAGTGTATATGTAACGTATAGTAGTAGCGTTGGCCGGTGTTGTTTGTTGTCATATCGTGTTTATTGAAGACATCTTTAGAATTGAGTCTCATCTTTTATTTTGAAGCACACATAATGTACCTGGTCAATCATTTTATATTTTACATCTATTTGTTAGAAACACGTAAGAAGACACATATAACAAAAGCGACATCTTGACGGACACAACATTTGCAGTTAATTACATTCTTACATGATGAAGGCAAGCAGACAAAGAGCGCGATTACACCAGATTTTTGCTTTTATATCAACAGTGGTTATTACGTAATAATAGTTTTGATTGGCTAGACTGGGCGGGACAGGGATTTGGGAATAGCCGGTTACGATTAAGATTACAATGTTAATTTTAAACCAAAGAGTTAAAGTTATTTTAATTATTAGTACAAAGATTTAATGAAAAGGATACTAGAGGGAATTATTACAGGTACATATATATATATATATATATATATATATATATAGTATAATAAAATAAAAGTGTTCTAGAACCTACAGTGCTAAAGAAGGAAGAAATTGGAATTCACCAGACAACAAATGTAGATACAAAAAATTATTTGGACTAAACTGGAGACCTATCATGATTTCTAAAGCTGTCGCTGATCTGGGCCAGCGAATTAGGGTTAGCAATGCTTTATGAATCCCAGGCCCGGTGCTAGGGGGGGGACCTTAGGAGGCGGCAAACTGGCTGTAAAATTAACGAGTCAGAATAAAAATTCGAAGAAAAAAATGTATATGCAAAATATTCACGTTTTCTATGGAATCCTAGTTTTTTTTAACGAGTATTCATTAGTATTTAAAGCCGTGTTTCCCAACGCTGGTCCTATGATGGAAGGGGGAAGGAATGATAAAGAAGAATTTCGGCATCCGGCTCCTTCTCTTTCAACTAATTTCCTATAACTGATAATGCTTTGTATGCATGAATTCGGGTACTATTGAAAGAGATAGATTTGGGCAGAGATTAGTCTCAACAAAAGTGATGAAAAACACGGTCAAGTTTTATGAATGAAAAGAAAGGGGCAGGTTGACCCTGAGAAAAAGACCCTTTTTCGAAGAAAACTGAGGGAATCTTGTGTCAATTTGACTTCCGAACTAATTCTTTTAGTTTCCTGTGCTTAAACAGACAAGACAAAGTAGAACAACAAAAAAGGTAACAATATTTTCATTTTCAAATTCTTTTTTAGATTTTTAATGCCCAGGAATTTAAATCATTGCGTAAGATAGAGTGAAAAGAAAAAATTATTTTGCTGCATTTTTGTTTCTTCTATTTTATTTATTTTTCATTTTACATACATAAATATAAATGTCATCAGTTTCGAAGAATATTTTCATTTTGATTAACAGTTTTAAGTATGTGTTTTTTCGTAGCTTGAATGTACCGTAATCTTCTTAAAACATTTTCGATTGACAACATTGTTATTCAAATGAAAAAATATTATTTGTCTCTCGAATAAAAATAACTTCTTTTGTCGCTTATAAAAGGACAATAGTAGGATATATATATATATATATATATATATATATATATATATATATATATATATATATATATATATATATTGCATGCTTTTGCCATTTTAAGAGGAATTTACACACGATACCTTTTTAATTAAGATCTTTTACATCAATGATTCTTAAAGTGGTCTATGACGACCTGCAAGGGTTCACGTCAGAAAAAAATAATTTGGGGGTCAACGAAGTGTAAGTGGGGATCTATGTGATATTGGCTCTCATTAAACTAGATCGTGAGTTCAATTTTAAAAGAAAATTCAATCAATTGGAAACCAAATTTTACTTATTTAGCAGATTTAGTTACTTACTAAATTTAATTACGTTAATTTGTTCGTAGAAGGTGGCAGCATAAATTTTTTTTAAAACAGAAACCATCTCAGCGTTTCTTTCCAGAGTTAAACTAAAGACGTATAATTCTGGATGTCCGGGATTTTTCAAATTAACCCAAACAATCTGTCAGCACGTTTTAACCTACGTTCAACATTGAACTGCCTTTTATTGAGATTTTGAAACCAATTTTGAGAATGCTTAGACTATGGTAATATCACAGTAGACAATCAATTTATATGGTCACATTGGAAAAAAATGTCTCATAACAATGGGAACTGATCGTGATATGCACCAATGAAGATTTTAAAGTTTAGAAACAGATTCCTACAATTTTGGCTTTAAAAAGGCAAACCTCTTATTTGTCCAGAATTATGGAATATCGTGAGGAAGTTTTTAATTATTTTTCCTAGTAAGAAGAAGTTTCAGCGTAGTTACCTATCTCCAAAACAAAAAAAGAAACTGGACACTACTAACAGAGGATATTTAAGGCTAAACCTGACAAGATTGATACTAAATGTAGAAAATTTGTTATTCCAGCGCCAGAATCAACCTTCCCATTAAAATCAATTGTACGTTTTTTGGTCGTTTTATTTAAAAGATATTTTGAATTTTTATTAACTTTTAATTTGATTAATTAGCATATGCTTTTTAAACTTTTAACTCTATACTTCATCAGTTATAAATTTAATTCTTTTAAAGTAGGAGTAGTACTAGCTGTCAAAAAAAGACATTTTTAAGTTGATAAATTTGCAAAAATTCAATATTAATTAAGCAGGGGTCTACCCCATATACCGAAAAACATGGCAAGGGGTCTATGAGACAAAAAAGTTTGGGAACCTCTCTTTTACACGGACAATTTGAAAAAATATTTAATGCAGTCTAATAATTAATTATGTGTATAATTAATTATATATATTATGTGTATAATTAATTATATATATTATGTGTATAATTAGTTATGTGTATACTTAATTATATATATATATATTATGTGTATAATTAATTATAGATATTACGTGCATAATTATATACATTATGTGTATACTTAATTATATATATTATGTGTATAATTAATTTTAAAAATACATAAAAAATGTGTAAAATACCTTTTAAATATACTAAAATATTTCTGTATGCTACTAATAAAGTTCATCAAAATGCACTTTTCGAAAAATTTAAAAATTGAGTTAATAAATTATCTGCATTTTAATATGGAAGAATTTTCAGAAAACATTTAAAAGACTTTAAGATTTTAAACCAAAAAAATACAAATATTTAACTCGATGCAAAAACATCCTTTAGATAAATAATTTGAATATATAGTGATATCAAAATAATATATAGAATTAGCAACCCTAATAAGCAGACAAGAATGACTTGAAGCCTGAATAACTTCCAAAGCATTTTTAAAATTAAGTTTCAATCTTATTAAAATATGTTTTATTTGTGATTAATACATAAAGACTTTAATTCTCAATCGTTAAATTGCAACTAATACAAATATAAAATACTTCAAAACATAACCACTCATCCAAGACATAAACGAGAGGCTCTTAATCAGTGCCCTGTAGAATACTGGTGCACTAAAAATTAAAAAAATCAATGTTTTCAGTGTGCAATAGTTTTTATTTACTATTTCATTTTACTATTATATTTCTCAAAAATCCTTTAAAATATATTTTTCCTAATTGTGAAAAGGTTTAAAGCGTTAGTATGTATATTTAAGAAAAAATTCTAGTAATAATAGGTTCCAATCTATAGCAATACTTAAAATCTTTAGAAAAGGCAACAATAAGAATGTCAAAATTATGACAGAAGTTTCTTATAAAACCAACAGAAAAAGGATTTAATTAAAGTTTTATTGTTACAGATCAATAATTAATGTAGAAGTTCATAAGTACTATTTTTTTGTTGTGTGTTCCTAGTAAAAAACTATTTAATTAAAGTGGAAGCAAAATGTGCACTACAGTAATAAAAATATGAGGAACACAATTTATAAAGTAGATAAGTGATTTCAAACAAAATTCGTTGAGAAAACCGAATAGATGCATTAAAATCACTAAGGTATCAAGTAGGAGGGATATACGATGCTTTACTTGCTGTTTGCAATAATTCGAAGATTGACAACTCTATAAGAGTTGAGGCTTCTGGAGAATAAAGTTGTGTTAAACAATTTAAGTTCTTATGCTGCATTGTAATTTGGTACAAAATCTTAAATTGTATCAATCCTATAAGTAAGCTCTTGCAAACAGAAGACTATGAATTACTATCTGCCATGGAGTTGTTGAAAAATCGTAAAGACTTTTTCAATGATCTTAGATTGGACACAGCCTTAAATGAAATGTTTTGCGACGCTCGAGAATTCTCCGACGAAATTGACATACCGGCTAATTTTGAGCTCACCCAGCCACGTCGTAGAGTTCGAAGAAGGAACGTTAATGTCGACTATGAGGCACGAGAAGATCCGATAGAAGATCCTACTTTGAAATATAAGGCATAGTTTTATTTTTTCACATTAGATAAAGCTATCAATGCACTTGAATCCAGGTTTGATTTGATCAGTACCCACAGCAACTATTTCCAACTTTTATACAATATTTGTGATTTAAAAGATACTCCTCAAAACCACGAACTAAAGTATAGTAAAGATCTAGAAACAACGTTAATTAATGGAGATTCATCGGATATAAACACACTGGACCTGGCAGACGAGATAGTATCGGCTTAGGTTTTGCTAAATAAAAATGAAAATCCAATCGAGTTGTTAAAATTCATATCGAACCTGGATTTTGCTCTAGATCTCGGTATATTCATAAGGATATTGCTTACTCACCCAATAAGTGTGGAAAGGGGGAAAAGATTTTCTCCAAATTAAAATTAATTAAAAATTTTTACGCTGCACAAATACTGAGGATCGGCTAAAAGGCCTGACAATAGCCATTGAACAACTCGCTGAAGAAATTAATATTAAAGAAATTATAAAAAAAATTCTCAGAATTAAAAGTGAAAAAGAAACACTTTTATTCATAACTGTTGGATTAAACGTATTTTTAATATGTAATTAAGTTTTAATATTTAGTGGTTCTATAATTTGTTTTATTATTTTTTTAATAACTGTATTTTATAATTATACACTAGAAATGACTTTTTTTTTGTGCAACCCTAATTTTATTTTAGTGCCAAAAACATAAATTAATAAATTAGTATTTTTTGCTAACCAAAACTTCAACATTATTAATAGCAATTTTTTTTTTGCTCTCTTTTTATTTTACCACTAAGCGTTGGAAGGGTTTAGGTTATCTCTTTTAATTTTTGTTATAAAAGAGTGGCATTTTACGTCTTTGCCCGGAGGGGCCAAACTGCTAGCGCTGGTCCTGTGGATCCAACCTTCCCCTTACAGCTGAAAATTTCGACATAATAGAGGAAAAAATAGTGCCATGTTGAAAAGTTAAGCCTATTTTTTCTACCACGTGGATGTTGAACCTAACAATATATTAAAATAAAATTAAGAAAAGAGAACAAAAATGAATCTCACAAGGAGAGAAATAATAATAAAAAATTAGGATAAAAACTTGCATGTAAAATAAAAAATTTAGGGAAATCTAAAAAAAAAATCAATCTTCTCCGTTAAGAGAGATCCCACGTGAAATGCATTATTAAAAGTAGTAATATTTAATACAACAATAACCATTGAATTACAAATTATTTATTCGAAATTAATTTACAAAATAATTAGATAATAAAGCTGGTACTTTTTTTTAAAAAAAGGATATTTGTAATAGAATTTCAAACATTTTTTTAATTATACATTAACGTTGTACCTCATAAATATCCTGCTTTATTTGTAACACCTTTTTTCAGTTATTATTTGCCTTTTTAAAATAGCCTTTTTTTTACGATCAAAAGCTTTTTTTTTATGTATAAAGAGGCCGTGGTCGAATTCCCTAATTTGTTTGTTTACATTTTTCAATTTAAGTTTTATTCAATTTCTAATTTTCAGACATACAAAAGAGATATATCATTCGAAAGATAATAATGCAAAAAATGTAACAAAATGAAAATAAAAAATGATATTTAGATTATTTTGTTTTGGTGAGTCACGTCAGAAGCCCGGCACTGCCTGGATCGGACGAGGAGAAGGGGAGTTAAAAGGAAGTGGTAACAAGCGAAAACAGAGCTCTACAAATGCTGACTTGTTCATTTCATCATTTCCCTAAAACAGTTCGAGTCACTTAACTTACATTAGGAAAAGGACCTCAAAGAGACGTTATTTTAACATCTTGCGTGAATCTCCCTTAGGGATGTGATGAAATCCCTAATTTCATCATTCTCCTGCGACATATATAATGGAACGAAAAAAATTAGTATTTACGACACCTCTTCTCTACTTCTATTTATCCTATTTCGGGAGAATTTTTTAAAAAATTTTATCATATATTATTGTGCGTCGATCTATTGCCGCAAGAATGCTCGTTGTGCGCCGCAAATTTGACTTACCTTTTTTAGAAGAATTAGCATCGCACTAAAAAGCAACACGGCGCCCGATATGGACCTTTGTTAGATGATGGGGACGCGATACCTGATCCCCCTCCTAATTATCACACCACACCAACGAGAGGACTTTGGACCTCGACAGATTTTACATGCATCGGCCCCTCTACACTGCGGGTCTTCAGGGGTATAAGGCTCGAATTCATGACACGTCGGCCACGTGACCTTGATCATTAATCTATTCTCCGCCACATTTTATTTTATTTTATTTCTGTGTAATGACCATAGAAAAATACATGCGCAATAAAGTTGCTGTGGAACATTGGCGCAGCCAACCCTGCGGGGGTCCTGCATCAAAATTCCTTGGGAGTCCTTTTTTTTAAAAAAAATGGGAGTTAAGTTCATGGGACTATTGATGACATTTTACAATTTTTTTTGCTTACATATGTTGGGGCAGGGGCGGCTCTAGGGCCGGAACAACCGGAACCCTGACCGGGGCGGCAAACTTTAAGGGTGGCATTTGGATCAAAATGAAAAAAATATATGTTAAAAAAATTGGTATAGTCTCTGAAATATTATTGAGTGGGAATTTGGTATTTCATTCAATGTATCTTATTTCCTTATTTTGTACTCTGCATGTTTAATGTAATTTTTCTTTTAAATTGAAACTTGAAGGGTTTGAAGCAGGAGTATATGTTAAATCAGAAAATTTGATATGTTAACACATTTTTCACTATTAACCTTCTCATCCAGGAGTGGGATCAGAACGGACATTCTTTTCACCTTGTGACGTCTTCGATTGTTGTGAACCCCCAACACTCGATTCACGCTCAGTTTTATGGCTTCCACAGATGTTAAATGACAAGTGCGACGTTTTCGATTGTTGTGAACCCACACCCCTCGATTCAAGCTGTTTTATGGTTTCAACCAGCTGTTAGATGACAAGTGCACGTGACGATGGGGACATTGTTTATTGTTCGAACTTGGGCAAGCGCCGACACCCAGACTGGCCGTCATAAGGGTGAAAAGAGAACCGGCACCCCCTTGACAATAGGCGAAGCCTGTCTAAGAAGAATCCTGTCGTCTCGGCCGGTGTCGAGAGAATGGGATAATAGAACACAGGTGGTGTGGCGGACAAGTGTGTCCAGATGTTGGACAAGAATTAAGGCACTCTTGGTCCAGACGGCCCGGGTGTGAATTTGTGTGTTACGCATGATTGGGACTGGGGAGGCCGTGAGAGACTTTTGTGGCCTGCCAATGAGAAGGAACGAGGGGCGTGTTGTGGACCTCCCCCTGGTGTTTGAAAAGGATTTTTTTAGGAGACAGGAGGAGAACCCTGGATGAAGAGAACTTGAGGAGAACCCTTAAGAAAGAAGGACCGAGATTGGAGTGGAAAGGCAGGAAAGACGATGAACGCCGGTGACGTTGGAGAATTGGAGTGATATAAACTGACTGCACCGGCTTGGCGTATAAAATGTATTGCTTCAATAGGAGTTTGTTGAGCAAATAAACAAACCTTTTATTTCCAAATTAGGCTGTGACAATTTATTGTTTGGTAGCTCTCACGACGTTACAACCTATACGATGTCCGGTATCAGCTATCCAAAAGGGTACAAGGACAATAAGAGTTTTTAGTAGATAGAGAGCCACAGGAGATGTTTTATTTTAGTTACTATTAGTTAAAATAAACGCTTTTTCTTCTCGTACCTTTTTACTCGTTTGAAATAATGACAGGTAATTATGAGCTTAATTTCGAAATATTTTGTATTTTTTAAGACTTGTTAAGACCGAATTGTCATGTTGCCTTTTTGTTTGCAATAATTATTCAGGATTTATAGATGTATATCTATGTGAAAATTTTATCTTTTTTATTTATAAGTTTTTACTTTAGAGGGGAGGGGCGGCATTTTCCATTTTTGTCCAGGACGGCAAAACTGCTAGAGCCGGCCTTAGTTTGGGCCCCTGTTGCTTGGGTATTTCGTGTCATTGATACGGCTGATACTACGATAGTTACACCCCTATTGTGGAAACATTTTTATTTCCATTAATCAGAAAATTTCAACTATTGAAATGTTCATCACGTAGCACTCTTTATTTATTTATTTATTTATTTATTTTGCTTCTGCAATTATCTTTCCATTTCCTTTCTTTTTTATGCCATTCTGTTAAATTATGACTCTAAAGCACAGAGGAACACTTCAGTTGAACGTGTCATTTCCCTCCTATCCCGCGAACAATTAGAAATGATGCAACTGCAGTCGAGAAAGAAGCCGGGACGAAGACGATGTTAGGCAATCCCTGCTCGCGTGAGTGATACCCATCTTTCACATCCGCCAGCCACGCTCGGGAGGCGCAATCAGAGCGTCCCTCGCGTGCTGTCGCTCTCCGACGGAAACGGGCACCTGTCGTACCGATGCTTATCGGCAACAGGTGCCCCGAGGACGTCGTGTCCGTGCCTCGGGGATCGTCAAGTGAAACAAAGGCTCCTAAAATCATCTGCAATTAATTTGTTTCTTTCTACGAACAAAAGTTGTTGCTGGTAAGAATGAGTTCGAATGCTCCGAAAATGTTCGAATGAAGTGAGTTGTTGAGTCGCAGAAATATCTAGTTGTGTGTCTGTCCACAAAAAACCTCTCTAAAGATTATTTTTTCTTTGGTTAAGCATGGAGCCGCCCAGCAAGGATGGCTGTAGTAATTTTGCCGCCCCGTACAAAAATGGAAAATTCAGCCCCTTCTCCAAAGCAAAAAATTATAATTAAAAAAGAAACATTTTTCATATAGATATACACCTATAAAACTTGAATAACGAAGAAAATGTCAGCACAAGTGTGTGTGTGTGTAAAGTATTGGCCGAGTGGTATATTTTTGTTTAGTGTTAGCCGAGTTTCAGTAAAACATCTTCAGTGAACAGACATCTTCTTTATTGTGGCGCACACATCAAAGCTTAGGACAAATTTACGGTACATTTTCACGTTGGCGAGACAACTTGCGACTATTATAAAGCATAGTGGACAGGAGACAAGCAGAAGTGACATCTTGACGGACACAACACAAAGACACTGAGAGCAGCTATTTAAATTCTTACATGACGCGGGCAAAACGAAGAGAGAAGAGAGTGCGATTACACAAGGTGTTTGGTTTTATACCAACGGTGCAAGCGCGTGATGATTATATAATCGTAGTTCTGATTGAATAGAATGGGCGGGACAGGGATTTCTGATGCAATGTGACATCGTCGATGGTTGTGAATTCCCATCTTTCGATTCACAATAGGTTTTATGGTTTCACCAGCTGTTCAAGGACAAGTACCACACCCATCGATTGTCCCTGAATTTTTACGATCAACCATCTGTGGAATGACCAGTGCACGTGGCCATGGGGCCATTGTTTATTGTCTGAACTCAGGGAGTGAGGGCAGACAGACGGATCGCCATAATAGTAAAGTAGAGCCGGTGCCCCATTGACAATTGGCGAAGCCTATCTTAAAATAATCATGTCGTCTTTTCTAGTGTTGTGTGAAGGGGATACTCAGAACAGGTGGCGTGATGGACAAGTGTGACCAGATGTGGAACAAGGAACTATGGCGCCTTGGGCCAGACGGCTCGGGTGTGTTTTGGCGTGTTATGCGCAAATAGGACGAGGGAGGTCAAGAGAGACTTTTGTGACCTGCCAATAAGAAGGAACGAGGGGCGTGTTGTGAACACACCCCTGGTGTTTAAAAGGGTACTTTTTCAGGAGAGAAAGAAAAAAAAGTCGGAAGAAGGGAAAAAAGGAGAGAGAAAAGGACGAAAAGAGTCCGGGGGAGAGAACGGACGGAAGGAGAAGGGAGAAAAGACGGAAGAGACGAGAGGAGAAGACAGGAGAGACGGAGAAAGAAAAGGGCTGAGTCCGGAATTGGAGTGAAAAAGACGATGAACGCCGGTGGCGTTGAGAATGGAATATGAACCGATTACACCGGCTTGGCAATATTACTTCATTAAGAATTGTTTATCAAATAAACAATATTTTTTTTATTTCTATGTGAAGCTGTAACCTTATTTATTGATGGATAGCTACACACGACGTTACAGCAATAATATTCATCGATTACGATTAAGGTCAGGGTGTTAGTTTCGAACCAAACAATTAAAAGATTATTTCAACATTTTTAAAAGAGTTAATTAAAAGGATGCTAGAGGGAATTATTACATATATATAGATAGATATATATGTATATATATATACACACACACACAATTTTAAACCTTAAATGATACAAAATAATTCCAAATTAAGGACATAATTATCTGTTATTATTTCAAACGAGTGAAATGTAAGAGAAGGAATTGCCCATTCCAGCAGGGCCAATTTCTTCGAAAAAGAGTTAACTGATGTCGGGGATCACAAGTGTTTATTACTTATAATAACTGCACCCAAAAATAAAACAAAACATCTTCTGTGGCTCTCCGCCAAAAACTTATTACCCCAGTCCTCTTTTGGATAGCTGACACCAAACATCGTATAGGGTGAAAGGAATGTCCATTATGACCCCACTCCAGGATGGGGAGAAAGATACTAGTGTAAAAATATCAAATATCCTTATTTATGATATATTCCTGCCTCGAACTCTTCAAGTTTCAACATAAAAGAAAACTGACATTAGTACAAAATAAGGAAATAATATACATTAAATAATCACACCCAATAATATTTCAGAAAATATATCAAATTTTCCGTAACAAATAAGTATATATATATATATATATATATATATATATATATATATATATATATATATATATATATATATATATATATATATATATATATATATATTCAAATCCGATCCAAATGCCGTCCTTAAAATCTGCCGCCCCAGGCAGGGGACGGGTTTGTCCGGTCCTAGAGCCACCCCTGTGCCCAGATAGTATTGTGGAACGGTTTAGCGAGACGCTGGCTGTGCTGCTCCGTTGCGCCTGAGTTCGAATCACGGAGAAAATATTGTAGAAGTTTGTCAATGTACGGTGCCTGTGCAGCGTGGGGGCACTCTCAATAATCGTCGAGCCTTAAGTTCTAAGTTATCTTGAGAGGTTGATGAGAAAGGGAAAGAGAGGTGTGAAGCCCCCTGATCTTTTCCCAAGGTGTTTGCCCTCAAAATTGGGGAGGAGCAGAGCCAAAATATACTGTCACAACATCATGGTGCTCAAACGTGCGGCTAACGACAGAAGTAAACTAGCTCCTTGTCACGATGAATTTTATGGATCTTCGTAGATCGTGTGGCATTCGAAACAACTTCAAGAAATAAGCACGGGCGTTACTAATTCGAGTTACTCAGTGGTCCTTTCCTTTCTCAAGGGATTTACTGTCTTTGAGATCCTCTATTCATCCTTCACTGTATTCACCTCTCTTATACGATTTCCTCTTTGTTTTTTCTCGTTTAAACCGCAGGTACACGTTTTAAAGTAGCGGTCAACCCACAGCCCGCGGGCTACGAATGGTCCACTGAAGGCATTTTAAGCTAACTCAGCGGCGCAACAGCCCATAAGGGCTAAGGCCTACTGTGCCCATCTCAGTATACGCGACTTTGGGCCCTTAGGTGCATAACCAGATGTCCCGATCAGGTGGTCAGTCTGACGCGAGACCCCCAGTGTTAAGTTCCCACGCAAGCTTGGCTCTCATTTGTCGACATACTGAAGGTATGAAAGGCTGAGTCAACCTTGCCTCTCCCGGGTTTTGAACCTCGGACCTGTGATGTGGAAGCGCGATGCACTAACCACTCAGCCACTGGGCTTCGAAGGCATTTTAGAGGCATTTTTTCATTTAATTCAGGAAAAATCGCCTTGTCTGCGTTCTGTCGTAAAAAACACCATTTTTTTCTGTTATTTTTGATACTTAAAATATTTTATTGATATGCTTGATATCCATTTGAGATAAACTTTTCTTAAAAAGACAAATTTTTCAAAAATTTCATTACATCTTAAATAATTTGAAATATAAAGAATCTGATTACGCATTAAATCTCAGAAGTTTTCAGAAGAAAAGTTCAACTCTTATCTTTAACATGCAAAGTATAATAATTCGACTTCCATTTAACATTTTTTAAACCGATATATGTATATACAAATCTGTAGCACCATCTCTTAGAACCCGCTGTATTCTTGTAAAAAAAACCCTCCCTTTCTTTTTTAAAGTTCCTTTAACTATATTAATTTTTGACAGTCGTGCGGCATGCAGATCATTGTAAATTTATTGATCTGGCTCGCTGATCATAGTGGATTTGTTGATATAGCCCTCTGGCGTTAAAGGTTGAAGACCCCTATTTTTTTTAAAGCGCTAGAGTGAACCTCAAATTTTTACTTGTAATCAGATTTTTAGTAAAAAAGCTCAGTAAACTACATTATAATAATTTTCATGCAACACTTTAAAAAATAATTGGAGGCACCGGGTATCGATCCCGGTATCTCTCGCACGCTAAGCGAGCGCTCTACAATTTGAGCTACACCCCCTTCGAATTGATAAGCAATTCAAATCAACCAACGTTTAATCTAGTGACCTATTTTTGGTAGTTGAGTGTAGATATTCAAGCAGAAAAAGTCATGCGATGGCGTTTTGGAAAAAATTAGAAAACCTATTTTTTACCAATGGCATGGCCAGTTCCGTAACGTACACCACCGCAATCCCCGCATCACTGGAGGAGGTCAGGATTCTAGGAGACCCAAAATACGGGCAGAAGGGAGAAATACAAAGAGAACAAGTAACGCAACAATGTAAAACTCCAACAAAATTGACCGAAGTCATTGCCACAAGAGTTTTCTATCTTGCCAGGATCACACAGTTACAGATTCACCGCGCAGTGACTACAAATGTCGGAGGTGAGCTTTGTCAATTAACTCAGCCAAATCACTAAGAGGACAGTTTGGTTGATCAAAATCCCGATGCGATGAGATTGTTTACCCAGGCAGTCGTGACCTGTCAAAAGACGGGATTGAGCTACAGCTTCACGAAGTGGGCAGTTGGGAATGCTGAGGAAGTCCTCAAATCTCCATCGCTTTGTCTGTATTCGGTTGAGTAACTGTAAATTATAATTTCGCCAGTCATAGCCTTTTCAATGATCTTGGCTGGGGGTGTTTATTTAATCCTCCGATCTACCAGTCAGCAGCTACACCGTACATGCCTTAGACGACCGAGACGAAAGGAATTCCTATTCGGGCCAGTCGTTAAGAACTTTTATTCCTGTCCTTTTATTGTTTGCGATTTGCGGAAGGAGGCATCACTGCATATTCCCTTCCTAGAGAATAACTTTGTTTTTTCTGTTTGACTTAATAAACGATGCTGAGAGAATAAAATTAATCATTAATAACAAATACTTAATTAAATTTTACGTACTATATACTTAGAATTATAATCAATCGGAAAAAAAATCAAGGGCTTTGGGGGGTCGGACCCCAGGACCCCCTTGTGTGCGCCACTGTTTCCAGCCAATTGCTGCAATTGTTATACATCTCTAGTAGGGTTTGAGTGGGGTTCAAAGTTTTTTCGTTGATGTTGTGGGCAATCTCTTGAGATGGCAGGTCTAATTGACGCATGCGCCGTTGCCGTTTTGAATAACAAGTCGCGATTTACAGAGGATGTCTTAGTCAGACTCTCAATGGATTGAATGCTTAATCAACCAGTATCGTTAGGTCGTGCTGCCATCTAGTGTTCTGTTCCTGGATCACCATTTCGGTGACAAGCTATTGGTGACGGAGGGGAGGAAGATCCATAGTGACCTTGAGGGCTTCTTGGGTGCAGTGTATTTGAGCTGGCTACCTTCGGATCCGAAGATGCACCGTACGTGCCTTAGACGAAAGGAGTCCCTATTCGTGGATTAAGGGTTTTTATACCTGTCCTTTTGTTGTTTGCACCGCTGCAAACGAACAGTTTTATGGAATAATATGGTATAGCTGAACATTTTGATTACAGCAGTCTGGGGCCTCTTTTTGCCAGAAAATCAGCTTGTTCGTTTCCAGTAACTCCGCAATGTCCAGGTATCCACTGAAGCACCTCATATTTCTTTTTTAGAGCTAACTTCAGCAAATGATTCCGGTACTGAAGGATTTCCTCTAATTAAGAAGGGTTAGTTGAGCCAATGGCTTGAAAATCGGAGTAAAGAGCAACCCTAGGAAATTTATCTTCAAGGGCCAAGAGCTGCTTTAAAGCAATCTGAATAGCTTCCACCTCTCCATCAAAAACCGCTCTGAATTTTTCTGCAGAAGCATAGAACGAAAAGAGGTTCGAAAAAACTCCTGAGCACGCAGTCAAATAATCATCAAATAGCGAGCCATCCATATAGACATGCAGCCGTTCCGAATTCGGGTACCTCACACCATTTGTTTCCAAGGCATAACATCTTAGAATGTCTGGAGGGTTTTGTTCTTGTACAGGACATTCCATTCCTAGATTCAAAATTTATTTCAACCAGTACCACGTCCAGTAGGTTTATTGACTTTAAAAGTTCTTAAACATTGTAAGGTAGATTATATCCATTTCTGATATTTTGAACATATGGAATAAAACCGTTTTGTGTCTTCACGTTTCCCGTCTTAAATGGATAATTAATCCAATGATCACCCAATCTATTTAGTTTCTCGTGTAGAAGAAAAGCTTTTATCTCGATAACAGTTTTAATATATTTATTGTTTGTCATACTGCAGCGTTTCCGTGTTAGAAGGACGTTTGCTAACCCTCTTGACATTTCTGAAGCCCAGGGGTGAGTAGAGTAGCCGGATGATTTGTTTTCTTCTTCAAAGGGGACCTCATTCACATTTTCTCACATCCTGGAGTGAAACAGATGTTGAGCTGACTCTTGAACTATTTGATGCTACCCCTCTTTTCTTCTCCATGGTAGCCTAGTGGTCAAGGTAACGGAATCGTGGCTGGCGTGTCATGAATTCGAGCCCAGTACCACTGGAGACCCACCGTGTAGGGGAGCGATGCACGTTAAATCTGTCGAGAGCTCAAACGTCCTGCCGTTCGTGTGGTGCCTGCTCAGGTATCGTCCTCATCACTTGACCATGGTTCAAAATGACGAGGTCGGTCACCAAAAGCCCTCGTGTAGCTGAACAGTGTGAGGTTAATATTAACTCACTCACCCGACATCCAGAGGCGAATAGATACATCAGATGGCTTTTCTTCGCAGCGATTTATAAGAAGGGAAACACCTGTTTTGACGGAGTTCCATTCTTTCGTTCCCTCTCACATGTGACCATGATACACTTGTATGGAAAGGAGTGTTGACTTTTTGTGAGGAAGTAATGGCAAAGAGTGTATTCAAAGTGTCAAAGTAACAGGTCGATTTTAAAGACCATATAGTTAACAAGATGCGGTGACAAAGATGGTCTCAGTCGCGGCAGACTTTTATCCAGGAAGAACCAATGGCGGTTGGGATGATAACAAAGAGTGCCGAGTGCAAACCCGTGGCCCTCGCCAATCAGAAATTATTAGGGACGTGAAATTCCGTAACGGATTTTACGGAAATTGACTCCTGGGAAGGGAGCGGGGAGTTACTGGTGTGTTGTGATAAAAAAACCCTTTTCATTTTCGAACTACAGTAATAACATTTGGTACGCATGTTTCTTTTGTTGACTTGAAATCCGCTAAGAATGAGTCTAATGGAAATTGAATCTCATAGATGGTTTCTGCGGCGAATTGATAAAAAAAAATTCCGTTTTTAAACTTTTCGTTTTAGACATCAAATTTTGCAAGAATGTTTATTTTTTTGAGTGGCGATCCACTAAAATGGGTTTTGCAGAAATCTACTTTGTGATTGAGTTACGAGAGCTTAAAAGATAATTCTACTTCACTTTTAGAAATTATTATTTAGAAGTTCTCGCACATTTTTAAATCAAGAAGCGAGAGTTATACTAATATTTTTCAATATAATCGAATTCTTAATGCTAGGACTTAGATATCAATAATTTAGACATTATAAAAGTGTTTATATAGTGAACTATGCGTCATTAAATCTTGAGCAAGTAATACAACAATAAACATTGAAACGCAAATTATTTATTCCAAACTAATTAACAAAACAAATAGGTACTTCAGGGGACATGGCAGCAATTTTGAACAATTTTTTTTATTTATGTATTTAAAAATTATATTTTAGCATTTCATATAGTGTTTCTATTCAAGAAAATGAAATGAGATGAAATTTTGTACATAATATTCACACAATTTTAAAAATTTAAATTTTTTAAAAAAAATATGGAAAATTTAAAAATAATACTCCTGTTGGCGCATGCGCGCCAACGTCATGCGCACATATGCAAATATGTTTCCTTGCCGCGCTGTGCCGGCAGTTGAGAACTTTCTGTGGAACGAGATAGACGAGAAAATTTCTCTTTAATACTCAGACGTGAGCATTAATATAGGACTCTAATACTCGAAGCTCACAATAAAAATTACTTAAAATTTGCTGCGCTTGTAAATAGCATATATATATTGTGTGATATATGTTTGGTTAAAAAAAAAAAGTGAAAAAGAAATAAGCGTGGCTGGTCCGTCGATGAAACAAAAACAACAAACTAAAAATAAACATTCTGGTTTCGCTTGTGCCAGGAGCGATCAGTGGATTATGGATATGCAAAACAGATTAAGAAGTACCTTGGAAGGTAAAATAAGCAGAATTGAAACGTTCATTGAAAGTGCCAACGAAGAAATCGATTCGGTTGAAATAAAAGTAAAGTTAAGAAGTCTGATTCAACTGCAAAAAAAAAAAAAAAAAAAAATGAAGGAACTTCGCAACAACTATTACGCCATTCCGAATGTGAAAGATGTAGAATTAACTGCCATCGACGAAGATCTCCATCTTCTTGAAGTCCGCCTTGAGTCATTAGAGGTAAGAATTGAAACTCTATTCTTAATTCCTCTAAGAAATCAAGTTCTGGGGCAGTAATGAAAACAAATGATAATTTCGAAATAAAAACTAAAATGCCTCCTTTAGTTTTACCCGAGTTCTCGGGAAAATACGAAGATTTTAGTTCATTTAAAATCCAATTTGACGATCTGATCACAAATAACATACTACTGAGTGAATCTCAGAAGCTATACTACCTCAGATCTTGTTTAACTCATGAAGTTAATTATTTATGCAGTAATTTTGATAATTTTGATTCCTTATATGAATTTTTAGAAAATAGATACGAAAATGAACGATTAATAATCAATATTCATATTCACAAAATATTTTGAAGCTTGAAAAAATTCAAAATGAAAATTCTACAGAAATTAGAAATATGATTGATTGTGTTCAAAAAAATTTACGAGCATTGAAAGTACTTAAATATGAGCAAAATAAATTATCCGATGTTTTACTTATTAATATTTTAGTTGAGAAACTTGATAGAGAATCGAGAAGAAATTTTGAATTATCACTTAAATAATCCAAAACCGTCCCTACATTTCAAGAGTTTATTGAATTCTTAGAACAACGTGGATCCGTTTTATTGTCTGTGTCTGTTGATAGAAATGCTAAAGTGAGCCCAAATAAAATGTAGGCCAACAATTCTAAGCCAAAAGCTTTCATAGTAAAAGAAAATAAAAACAAAAATTGTATAGTGTGTAAGTCACAACATCCAATATATAAATGTCCTACTTTTTTAAAATTCAGTATTGACGAAAGACTAAAATTCATTCGCAAACACAAACTTTGTAATTTGTGTTTAAAATCTAACCATATTCAAATTAATTGCCTTTCCAAATATCGATGCAAATGCGGTGATTCACACAGTTATTTGATTTGTACTCGAAATTCTAATGAATCGAAAATAAAAAAAATCCTTTACATAACGGAAATGAAAAAGAATATTGTGAAACAGTTAAGAAGAATTCTAATCCGAATAATCCGGCATCTGTGTTGAGTAATAACACATGGCCCGATCAAATAAATAAAAAAATTTCTGTTTTAAACAGCTGAAATATATGTTCGCCGAGCAAATAATCAAAAATAAAATTAAGAGCTATACTCGATTCCGCGAGCAATATTTGTGTACTTACAGAAAGAATGAGTAATTGTTTAGGAATAAAAAAGGAAAAAATAATGACACCAGTATCCGGTTTAAATGGATTATCACAGAACATAAAATGGAAATTAAAAACAATTATTTCAATCGAAGATAGCAGTTTTGCTGAACCAGTAGATTTCTTGATTGTAGACAAAATAACTGAATTTACACCCTAAGTTTAGATATTTCCAGTGTGGAAGTTTTTAACGTTAGCTGACAAATCATTTTATGAAGCAAACGAAGTTCACGCTTTGATAAGCGCTGATATATTTTTTAAAGTTTTAAAACAGAATACGTATAAAGTAAATGAAGAGTTGTTTTTCAAAGAAAGTGAATTTGGGTGGATTGCGTGTGGTAAACTTAAAGAAAGACAAATTAATAAACAAGGACAGTGTTTTTTAGCAAACAATGACTCTATTCAAGATACTTTAAAATTATTTTTTGATTTAGAGGGTTTGGGGATACGAGATGATCCAGTTCTTCATGAAAGGGATCAAGCTATAGAAATTTTTAAAGAAACTGTTGAATTCGAAAAAGGCCGTTATATCGTGCAACTTCCCTTTAGAAAGTCTTATAATGAATTGTCCGATAATTATCCCCTAGCTAAACAACGTTTCCAAAATTTATGGAGAAGATTTGGTCATGATTCGGAATTATATCAGCAATACCGTGAAATCATTCGCGATTACACAGAACAGGGTATTATAGAAGAAGTTAAAACCGAAATTACAGATAAATTAAAAAGGCCTGTATATTATTTACCTCATCAGGCCATAAGAAAAGACGGTCGCTTAACATCAAAAACAAGAATTGTATTTGACGCTGGAAGTCATCAAAATAATTAACTCTCATTAAATGATTGTTTATGGCCAGGAATTAATTTAAATCCCAATCTCTTAGACATAGTAATTAATTTGAGATTGAATGCAATAGCCTTTTGTTCTGATATTAAACAAGCTTTCTTACAAATTTGTCTTGCTGACGAACACAAAAATACCGTTAGATTTCTCTGGAGTGATGACGAACCGTGTGTTCATAAAAGACCTAAACTACAGATATACCATTTTAATCGAGTAAATTTTGGTGTTAGTTCAAGTCGATTTCTTCTGGCAGCCACAATTAGGCATTATATTGAGAAATATAAACATGAATTCCCCGACACTGTAGAACTTTTAGATAGAAATTTCTACGTTGACGATCTTATTTCCGGTGGTAACGAATTTGAAGAAGCTCTTCAAACTTCACGAAGAGCAAAAAATATTATGGAAGCTGCTGGAATGGACCTCAGAAAATGGATTACTAATGATGCTAATTTAATGGAGCAATGGAAGAAAGAAATTTTTAATGTACATCCTGTACAGGATTGATTGATTGGTTGATTGAATATTAACGTCGCACTGTTCAGCTACACGAGGGCTTTTGGCGACGGACCACGTAATTTTGAACCATGGTCAAGTGACGTGGACGACACCTGAGCTGGCACCCCCCTCTCCTAACTACCACACCACACCAACGGGAGGACGTTTCAGCTCTCGACAGATTTAACGTGCATCGCTGCCCTACACGGCATCCTGTACAGGAAACTGTAAGTTTAGGAGCAAATGGAACAAAGGTCTTAGGACTATCATGGAACACTAATGAAGATTACTTGACTACAGATACTAAAAGTCGATTGGAATTTGTTTCCTTAGATAAAAATACGAAACGCTTCATACTGCAAGCAGTTGGAAAGATTTTTGACCCATTAGGGTTAATTTCTCCTTTCACCGTTAGAATGAAATTCCTCCTTCAAGATCTCTGGAAAGAAGAAATTCAATGGGACGACCCTTTGCCAACACATATTGAAAAGGAGTGGAAAAAATGGTGTGAGGAACTACCCCACTTACGAAATCTAAAAATACCTCGACTAGTTCTAGATTCTACTTTGCTGGAAGATCATGTAGAGTTGCATAGCTTTTGCGACGCCAGCAGAAAGGCATATGGCGCAGCCATATATTTGAGAACAAAGTCAAGGAATGGAATTTCTGTTAAACTTGTGACTTCAAAAAGCCGCGTAGCACCATTAAACTGTGTAACCCTGCCCAGACTAGAATTACTTGGAGCTATAGTCGCTGCTCGTCTGGCATCTATGGTGAAAAAGATCGTGAATCTTAAAAGATCCTGTTTACAATATCACTGGACTGATTCCAAAATAGTTCTGTTTTGGATAAAGGGTAACAAGACCCGATGGAAGCAATTTGTTGCTAACCGAGTCAACGAAATAACCAGCCTAACAGATCCCCACTCATGGTACCATTGTGCTGGTAAGGAAAACCCAGCAGACTTCCTCTCTCGTGGACTGAGCGCTGACTGTCTGGTGTCAAATTCCAGGTGATGGACAGGTGCAGAATTTTTGTCCGATTATGAATTTCCTAAAAACTTTCAGCAAGTGGTTCCTGAGTTAGACTACCTCACCGAACATGAGAAAGAGACTGTAGTTCAAGAAAGGAAAAAATTGCCTGAAGCTGACAGAAGTGAAGAGACAGTCTTGCTGAATAGTGATTCCTCTAGCATCCTTGACGAACTTTTAGAACTTTCTAATAATTATTTCAAAGTTATTAATATTTTGTCTTATATTTTCAGATTCAACTACAACTGTAGGAATAAGTCCAAAAAGGTTGGACCTCTAACTGTAGCCGAATTCAAGGAGTCTGAATTTAAATTGATTAAGCATGCTCAAAGATCCCTGTTTGATAAAAAAGAAATTCCAAGTAGTATTTCTAATTTATTTCCATTTGTAGATGGGGAAGGAATAGTTCGCGTAGGTGGAAGATTGGAAAATGCTTCTGTGCCATATCTCCATAAGCATCCTGCGATTTTACTAAAAGGTTCAAAATTAAGTAAACACTATTTTAACAGCTTGCACATACAAGACTCTTTCACGTTGGCCCACAGGGATTGTTAAATGCTGTACGACAAAAATTTTGGCCTTTGAGCGGTCGTACCATCGCTCGTAAAACCGTTCATCAATGTGTGACATGCTTCAAAAGCAGACCCATTCTCTCTTCACAAATTATGGGTAATTTGCCCAGTGAAAGAGTAAGCATATCGAGCCCATTTACTATTGCTGGACTTGATTTATACGGTCCCTTTTTAGTCAAATATAAAAATCAGAGAAAGAGAACTCAAAGTAAATTGTGTGTATATGTATTGCTATATTATATTTCATTTGTGTAAAATTATTGATTTAACTTTATTATTACATTTAAATTGTTGTAATCACTGTATTTAATTATGTGCTAAATTTATATATATTGTGCTAATTATGATATTTGTAAGTTCTTGCATGTGAACATGGCAAGGCCGGGCGGGATGTTGGCGCATGCGCGCCAACGTCATGCGCACATATGCAAATATGCTTCCTTGCCGCGCTGTGCCGGCAGTTGAGAACTTTCTGTGGAACAAGATAGACGAGAAAATTTCTCTTTAATACTCAGACGTGAGCATTAATATAGGACTCTAATACTCGAAGCTCACAATAAAACTCACTTAAAATTTGCTGCTCTTGTAAATAGCATGAATATGTTGTGTGATATATGTTGTGTGGTTAAATAAAAAGAGTAAAAAAGAAATAAGCGTGGCTGGTCTGTCGATGAAACAAAAACAACAAACTAAAAATAAACAACTCCTTTTGTATTTATTAGTTTTTTTACCTGAAATATTTTTGCAACATTTCTAAGAATATTTTAAGCAACTTTAGGTATCTATTTTACAATTTTACTTTACAATCTATTTTATAAACAATTTTAATTAGTTTTGGAGAAATAAAATAATATGTTGTTACACGTATGCTAAAATTAAAAAAATATTACGCTTACAGCACAAAAAGTTCCTTAATTTTGTTACATGGATTATATATAAGATACAGGGGGAAAACCGGAAGTGATTAGTAAATAATTGTGGCAGGAGGAGCATTTTGAATGCGAAAAAACACAAAAACACAAACTGAGAAAAACCACTGTAAAGTTTAAAATTCTAAGAAAATAATTATTATAAGCGTAAATAAACATAAAATATTTCTTTAAAATATTAGCTACATATTTTTCTTAAGAATAATAGCAGTTTTCATATTATTTAAACCCATATATTTTATGAACGATCCCTTTTTATTAAATATTAATTGCATAAGAAAACGCAAGGAAAATGTTAAAAGAAAATTTTCTGCCATAGAAGAAATTTTAAAGTTTTTTGCTTCACATAATATAGAAATATTGTATTTTTATGGAAAATTATGATTAATAAGATTGAAATTATAAAATTATTTATACAAAGTGCCTTAATTAAAATTTTTTTCACGCAAACATTTCAAAAGAAATAAAAATAACACATTAATGTAATACTTCAGAAACACATCCTGCTTTTTTGTAACACCTTTTTTTAAATTATTATTTCACTTTTAAAAATACTTTTTTTTTCAACAGAAAGCTTTTTTTTAATCTAAAAAGGGGACATGTTCGAATTCCCTAATTTGTTTGTTTACATTTTTCAATTGAAGTTTTTTCCAATTTCTAATTTTTAGGCATACAAAAGTGATATATTTATCGAAAGATAATACTGCAAAAAATGTAACAAAATGAAAATAAAAAATGATATTTAGGTTATTTTGTTTTGTGTGCGTCACGTCAGAGGCACGGCGCTGCCTGGCACAGACAAGGAGAGAGAGAGAGAGGAGGTAAAAGGGAGTGGTAACAAGCGAAAGCAGAGCTCTGCAATTACTGACTTGGTAAATTCATCATTTCACTAAAACAGTTCAGAGATTGGATCAAATTACTTACTTACATCAGGGAAATAACCTCAAAGAAACGTTTTTTTTAACATCTTCCGTGAATTGATCATTTCACTTAGGCATTTGATTAAATCCATAATTTCATCATTTCACTGTGACGTATGTACGTCTTAAAATGACAATGTTCCTTTCAAAGTTTTACATACTTTAACGATTTCATTTTTGTCTTCAGATTTCGAAAGAAAACTTGGAAAAGAATAGTACATGACATTCTTCCCTGCGAGGTAAGCCTCCGTGAGCTCAAAGACATCTATATTTTGTACTGAAGTAGACCAGTCCTCTTTAACCCGAATCAAGCCCCCAGCAGGAAAAAGACGCAGGCTAATGGATCAGTGGACATGACAGTAAAGAAAACGATGAGATTTCATGCCGAAAACTGTAGATCACTTTATCGTAGAAACGTTGATCAGGGTGCACTACTAAAAGGCAGGTATATCCCCTTTTGTTGAATGTTCAGTGAAAAACTATTAAAATACATCCATAACCCTTTGCCACCCAAATCCACAGGACCGAAGCTTCAGGCAATTGCGTCATCCCCTGTAATCCTCTCTACCACCATTGACAGAACCGCTTCTTTCAACCAATCAGGAGGCTCCTTCTCCACTTCAACTCGTTGCTACCCAAATCGCCAGTACTGCAGCTGAAGACGATTGTGTCATTCCATGCCTTGCTCACCGCCACCATCCTAACAGCAACTCTTCTCCCAACCAATCAGGAGGCTCCTTCTCCAAATCCAAGATAACAACATCAAAGGAGTCTGATACGATTCAGGTATGGGACGGAGGATTAATTAATAATCCATGTTCCAACGACCCTCAGCGTATATTAAAATACACCATTTTAACTGAGAACAATCAATGAGCCTAATTTTTTTCCGTACATCAAATCTGAAGACAAATATACCGTATTTATTCGAATCTAAGCCACACTTTTGGTATTACAGCTACTGAAAATCAGATGCGGCTTAGAATCACAAACGGAAAAATTCGTTGACTTTGACAATTCGAACATGATACTCAGACGGTTACAGGTTCATTAACGTTTTTAATATCGGTAAAAAAATTAATTGTTCCCTTTTTATAAGTTCACATTTAAAAAAATGTTTTAGATTCGTAAATATCGCGGATACCTTTCTCGATAAAACATTCGCGACACTATTTATTTTATCACAAAAACGTGCTGAGAATCCGAGATGCGGCTTAGATTCGAATAAATAAGGTATGTGAAAGCATCTCTCTGGAAAAATATACCTTTTTAAATGATATAAGTGTAAGTAAAAAATTCTTTTGGAAAGATTTTTTTTCTCCTTTATAGGTTAAGCTCTGATAAAAAAAATTACTGCGACTTCCAAAATTAGTTGCGTGACCTCAAAGTTTCACGAGCCAGGCTTTCAGATATTCAACAAAAGAACGCTAAAAAAATTATTCTCTCCTTGGTTCAACATATGTTTGAAGCGAAATGCGGTCACTTACAGCAGATCACGTGACCGCAATAGTCAAGTCCTAGTGGTTAGGGTCCCGAACTCGTGTCTTAAGGTTTGCGGGTTCTAGCCCTGGTTCCAGTGAAGATCCACCGTGTAGAGAGGCCGATGCATGTTAAATCTGTTGATATGTCTTCCCCCAATTGGTATCTTGTGGTAGTTAGGAGGGGGGGCAGCTTAATGGCCGTCCTCATCACTTGACTCAGGTTGCGAGACTCGTTTCCACAAGCCCTCCTGTTGCTTTATAGTGTGACGTTAACATAAATCTCATTCCACACCAAACCATTGGAGGGCAAAATAAATTAATAAGATAAAAAAAATAATGTTAAAAACCACAAACGAGTGTGTGCGTGTGTCAGCTCAGACCAAAATTTTAGATACACAACTGTGTGTGTGTATGGGATTTCTTGTAGAATCCATTGTAAGCCCCGAGGTAGTATCGAACTAAATTGACTTTTTGTGTACAATTTACGAGAAAAAAAAGTCCTGACGAATAAAGTAAAAATTACTGTAGATTTTATCGGAGGATTTAAAAAAGAAATCGCTTATCATCCAAAATGAATTCAGCGAAACCCTGAACACCTTCTTCTCTCTCTTATTAATCGACGTTTCGATGCGACGAAAGATAAGCGAGAGACATTTCGTGCCATCGGTCGTGCCAGGGAGCGCTCAAGCACGCGATGCAGGCACAACAATGGGAGGATGACACACAATCCGCGTGAGTAGAGGGCAGTGGTCACTTATCTGATGGACAGAAGAGTCACCTTCGGCAGGCGGTCGCGTGCGCCCTAGAAGAACCTGTCTGTTCCATTAATGACCGTATCCCCCCACCCCGCCTCACTCCTCATGCTGCACGTGACCTGCTACACCCCTGGTTGCAAAAGAAAAAGAAGGGGGGAATTGTATGCATCAGCAGCAAGAACGCAGTGCTTGAGGAGGTTGTGCTGACTAAAGTGACACGATAAATTGTTAGAGACGCCCCTAAAATTTCTGGACCACTATCAGAGGCGTAGCTAGGTATGCAAAGGCCCTGGTGCGAAAAAAAAATGAGAGTCCTATTTTGGTTGGGTTTTATTAAGTAAAAATATGTAAATAGTGTAAATGTACACAGCTGCAATTTTTATTCGCTATCTTCTCTTTTTTGGTGTTGTTTGCGCTCAAACGCAACATTGGGTTTCTTTTTTTTTTTTATTCCTAATTTTAATTTTAGAATTTATCCTATACAATTCATATGTGCTCGAGTACTTACTGATGTTTTAAGGAAGCAGAAACGTAATGCTACGCTACAAAACGTCGTTAGGGAATTTCTAGCTATTTATTTACTTATTCAGGAGGATCGAATTTATCCATCAGACGGCTTACAGCTATAAAATGATCCACCGAGATAGATAGGAAGTGATTCAAAAACTTGCATTACTAGAATTATTTTTAAAAAAAACCCGGCAAAAATGCAGAGGTAAGAGGGGGGAGGACAAAATTACATCAGTTTATTAAAGATGTAAGTAGATAGTAAAACAAGAAACTAGCTTATTATGAATCATATTGTTACTAAAAATAGAATGCAACTAGGAAGGAATGCTCCTTGTGTATGTTTTTTTAAGATGTAATAATAAGTATGGCAAGATTTTTCATAGAACTTCATGTTTACTTTCAAGTAACAGTTTATAGAAAAATGAAAAAAATCGAAATAAACTTTTCAATAAGTCAAGTTCGCAACACTGAGTAAACAACGAAACGAAATTAGGGGAATTCCCTGTAAATTCGAAATTACTTAAAACTGAATTGCTATGATTATAGTTATGTTGCAACTTTTTACATTGTTACGTAGATCCGGGGTTCTAGGATTTTATGCCAATCAGTCGCAAAGAACAAGATAGTTTTTTTAAGAGCGAAGAGAATTTATTGTCGAAAATCCCATCCTTAAAATACAGGATTCAGCAGCAAAATTCGCAGAATAAATCTCACAGAAGGTTTTCACACCCTTCAACAACACTCAGACTCAATTATCAGTGTCCAAAAATACACGAATGTAAAAGATTACTCACAAGCACAGCCGAGCTAATCGGTAATCACGGTCAAGGCAAGTCTACTAATCGTTAATCAAAACCAGACTGACCGACTTTCGGCGAGCATTTCTCTCTATTTACATCCCTTGCGGATAATTCGAGAAAGACCTGCTTGCTTCATAGGTTTTGAAATTAGTTTATTTCTCCACTAATTTCTAGAAGAATCTATGGGGTCCCGCCAAAAATGGTCGCTAACATGATTGCCAAGTCACCAAATTGGTCGCCAAAAATGACGCCAACTTGGCTCTATCACCAAGATTTCGCCAAATTACCATTGAATCACCATTCTAACGTAAGGGACGGCGTTGCTTGTGTGAATATTACTGTTTTTACGTAAATCAAATCTAATTTAGAGTAAGATAAAGACATACAAATACAAATTATTTACACTATTTTACACAAAATTCGTAATAATATTTATATACTAAATTAGAAAGAAATTATCGCAAATTCGGCTTGCTTGGTGTTCAGGGTCCGAGGATCCCCCTGAGCTTGAGGGCCCCTTTGCACGGCACCCCTTAGCTCATTGGTTGCTACGCCACTGACCACTATCGATTTCAAAAGTGCATCCGAGATGATTACTTCGCTCTCCATTTCATGGTAGAGAAGGGATCACGGCATGAAGCTCGGTTTCAGTGGAGTTCTGATTTTACTCTCTCTGATTCCGAAAGGGCGCAGGTAGGATTTTAAGTGCCCGTTTAATGAGCTCCCGACGAAATGTGAGCCCCCTAAAGGCTTTTTCGTAATTTTTTAGTTTTAGAATGCGCAAAACTTATAAGAACTTCACGGCAGTTTAAGTAGGAAAAGAATGAAAAAAAAGTAAAATAATTAATAAAAAGAATTTTTGAAAAGCATAACTGTGTAAATTTAATTATATTTTTTATTAACGCACGTTGCACGTTAATAAATATAATTTTAACAAAAATTTTATTCAATTTTTTATTAACTGAAGCAACGCAGAGCCTATTGGTGACGGAATAGTTAATTTAGAGCAGTGATTCCCAAAGGGGTCTATATAGACACCTCCCCTGGGGTCTATGACGACTTCCAAGGGGTCCATGTCCGGCAAAAATTAATTTTGGGGTTCATGAGGTGTAAGTGGGGGTCTATCATAGTGGCTCTCATTACGCCAGATCGTCTGACTTTAATAACAACTTAAACTTTACTTTAAAACAACCTTAAATACAAACTTAATCAAGTCGAAACCAAATTTTACCTATTTAACAGATTTATTTACTAAATTTAATGAGGTTAATTTGCATTAGAAGGTGACAGCATAATTTTTTTAAACACCCTTTCAGCGTTTCTTTCCTGAACTAAAGTGTAATACTGGAAGTCCCGAATTTTATAAATTTGTCACAGACAATCTGTCTGAACGTTTTAACCTACGTTCAATATTTAAATGCCTTTTATTCAGATTTTGAAACCAGGTTTGAGAATGCTTTGATTATGGCAATACCACAGTACGCAGTGAATTCATATGGTCATATTGAAAAAAAAAATCACATTAGGAACTGATTGTAATAAGCACTAACGAAGATCTTTAATGTTTAGAAACGGATGACAGCAATTTTGGCTTTAAAAAGTCAAATCTGTTACTTGTCCCGACTTACAAAATATCTTGAGGAAGTTTTTCATTGCTTTTCATAGTATGAAAGAGTTTCAGCGCGGTGTGTTTCAAATCTAACTAAAATGTAATAAAAAAAAAGTAACAGAGGATATTTATGGTTATACCTGACAGGACAGATACCAAATGTTGAATATGGGATATTATATATAGTACTAGAGATTCATCCCTCCCATTAAAATCATTTGTTTGTTGTTTAGTTATTTAACAGAGAGTTTTATTTATTAATTAACTTTTAATTTAATTAATTAACATGGGCTTTTTAAATTTTAAACACTATGCTTCCTTATAGTTAGAAATTCAATTCTTTCAATTTGATTGATTGAATATTAACGTCGCACTGCTCAGCTACACGAGGGCTTTTGGCGACGGACCACGTAATTTTGAACCATGGTCAAGTGACGTGGACGATACCTGAGCTGGCACCCCCTCTCCTAACTACCACACCACACCAACGGGAGGACGTTTCAGCTCTCGACAGATTTAACGTGCATCGCTGCCCTACACGGCGGGTCTTTAGTGGTACTGGGCTCGAACCCTTGACAAAACAAGCCACGTTCCGATACCAATACCACTCGGCTACCGCGGCCACTCAATTCTTTCAAAGTAGGAGTGGTAGTACCAGCTAACAAAAAGACATTTAAGTTGATAAATTTGTAAAAATTTAAGCAGGGATTTACTTCAAACCGAAAAACATGGCAAGGGGTCAATGAGACAAAAAAGTTTGGTTCTCTCAAATTTCGTACCTCGGTCAAGTGACCAAGATGCTTGATCCCATTCACCAAAATTTCCCACCACAACACCATCAAGTTCTTTCAGTCGGGCAAGATGAATATTAACGTCACGAGGGCTTTTGGGGAACGGTTGAGTGATGACATTTCTCTCTCCTTCCACACCAACGGGAGGACGTTTGGACCTGGACATATTTAACGAGCGTCGCCCCCCTCTGCACGGCAGTACTAGGCTCGAACTCATGACACACCAGCCTTGAATCCGTTCGCTTGACCACTAGACAACTCGTGCCAGATTTAAAATGCATCCAATCCTCTTCATGTTTGTCTTACACTTTGTGACGAATCTGTACGGAACCTTTCCACTAATATTTTTAGACGTCTTTTGGGGGATTATAAATTCGCGTTTATATATATATATATATATATTTCCAATCAACTCCAAAAGGTGAACGGGATTTGACGTAACATAGAAATATTATATGTTATTAGTTTTTTTTAGACTGGATACAATAAATACAAGTTATTATTATACAAAATGGCTCTTAGTGATTCTGTGCCTCAAATTAGTCTTGGTGTCCAGGGTGAGACCCAGGAGGGAATAGAATTCACAACTCTATGATTTCGCGACCCTGACCACTACGTTACCAAGGCCACAATGAAATATCAAAAGACATAAAAATGACGTATATTTTTTAGTATTAGAGGATTAAAACTAGATTAATTTCAAATGCATTGATCCTTTTTTTTATATCAATTCGGGGCTCCTCATACGCTGCGTTTCCTCTTCACAGATCCTCTTACCCACTTCCCTGTTGTTTCGTCGTTTCAAAGCCTTCACATTGGCGTGATAGTCGTGAATTCACCAAATCATCAACTGTGGCTCAAAATGAAACGAATTTTGTGTCGAGTGAGTGAATATTAACGTCGCACTGTTCAGCAACACGAGGGCCTTTGGCGACGGACCTCTTTATTTTGAACTATGGTCAAGTGACGAGGACGACGCCTGAGCTGCCCCCTCTCTCTTCTAACTACCACACCAACGGGAGGACGTTTAAGTTCTCGACAGATTGAACGTGTATCGCTCCCATACACGGAGGGTCTTTAATGGTACTGGGCTCGAACTCGTGACAAGGTCAACCACGATCCGATACCTTGACCTCTCGGCTACCACGGCCACCCAAGAATGCGCAAAGTTGTAGCTTCGTTCATCACATTAGTTTTTAAAAAACTGAACTATAAAAATTCCCGGCCTTTTTTTTGCGTGTTGTGACAAATTATACATGTATAGAAAAAATTCTCCCCACACGTAAAGCTGTTTTCCCAATATTGCTGTAGGCCTGAAATTCACAGGAAGTTGCTACCACATCGAAAATTACTCAAACTAAAGAGCTTCTCATTCCGAAGAACGTGTTCGAATTGCCCAATCTATTCCGCGATGAGGCAATCACGTCTGAAGAAAGCTATTCCGCCGGAAAGGAGTGTTCGGGGCCGCGGCGCCGACGCGTGCCATTGCGTGGGAATTTCTGGCGGCGCAGAGGAACTGCCTCGCGGAATACAAAAAAGATTTTTAAAGGATCGCCGTGTGTGAGAAGAATACTCTGATTTCCTCAATCGAATATCGCTGGGCTCTAGCAGCCCCTTCTCGTCTGAGATGGGTATCTTTGCCTTTTATGGCAGTACGCATGGAACGGAGACATCCGGAAACGAAAAAATAAGGGACACAACGTTTTTTTACCGAAATATCTCAAAAATATCGTCCGAGAGGCTTATTCTTTTTGCTCCCTTTTTATTTTAGAAAAATGATTTATATCTAAAGAAGTTATTAATTCTCAAATAGCTGCGTTACCCAATTTGCATCCTGACTACTGCAATGAAAAAATATTTTTTTGCCAGCTCGGGTGTCGTTCACGTCACTTCACCATGGTTCAAAATTACGTAGTTCGTCACCAAAAGACCTCGTGTAGTGGAACAGTGCGACGTTTATATTCCCTCACTCACTCACCACTTCATATCGTAGCCGTGGTAGCTTAGTGGTCAAGGTAAGGACTCGTGGCCGGCGTGTCATGAGTTCGAGCCTAGTACCGCTGAAGACCCGCGTGTAGGGAGGAGTGATGTACATTAAATCTTTCGAAGCTCAAATGTCCTTCCGTTGGGGTTTTGTGGAAGTTTGGAGAGGGGGGTGCCAGCTCAGGTGTCGTCTCGTCACTTGACCATGGATCAAAATGACGAGGTCCATCGCCAAGATCCCTCTTTTAGCTGAATAGAGCGAATAGTTAATATTCACTTACACATGCCACTTTATATCTATCGCGTAGAGCGGTGATTAGCAAACGGATCTATGTAAGTCCTCAGGGGGTCAACGATGACTTAGAAGGGGTCCTTTTCAGTGAAGAAATAATTTGGGTCCATGAAGTGTAAATGGGGGTCTACGACAGTGACTTTCATTCAAGCAGGCTTTCAACGAATAAAATAATCCACAGACACAGATGTCACCCATTTTCTCATTGTGCAAACACGCGTATATCTATTTAACAGACATCAGTACACCTACAGTCAAAAGCACGATCCAAGTCGTTGTATAATTCAATATTAAGTCAGCAGGTGTTTACCCACAACCGAAAAACATGCCATGGGTTTACGAGGCAAAAAAGTATAATACATGTTAAAGCTCTCGGAGTGATGTGGAAGTTTACAAAATTGATTCTGAGCTCTGGTGTCGTTCCTCGTCACTTGACTGCAATTCAAAATACCGAGATCTGTCACCTAAAGTCAAAGTGTGACTCTTGTAATCAATCAAAAACTTTTCCCCGAATATCTTGATTTGGCTTTAAAATATGCATCAACTATCGAATAATGAAAATTGCTATTCTTGATAGAATAAGTACTGACCTGTTGATTTAAAATTTTTCAGTTGGTTATATTTTGGTGCAAGTGACGTCATACTATTCAGTACTCGAAGGCTTTTGGCGATGAACTTCGTCATTTTGAACCATGGTCAGGTGACGAGGATGACACCCCTCTCCTAACTACCACGCCACGCCATTGGGAGAACGTTTGAACCTCAACATATTTAAGGCGCATCAGCCCCTGTACGAGACAGGTCTTCAGTAGCAAAAGAAATCGAACTCGTGACAGAAACGCCCACGAATTAGCTACCGTAATGACTAGGCTACCACCGCCCCAGAAAAAAGGAAGGAATTATGCCTATTCTGACTTGTATAGGATAGAAAAATAGGTATACATTTTTCAACCTGAAAAAACCTACTGAGTTCAGGTCCTATTTTTTCTAAGATGAGTCTTTACACAACCCAAACATTTTATCTTCTTAAACATCAAATATGAAGTTATAATTCTGTTGGCGTGATTAAGGAGCCATAGTATCAACACGTATTGTTATTCTATATATATAAATTAAGAAATACTGTCTGTGAAATTAAATGCATAGAAATATTTATCTCTCTTAAGAGGTGTTGGAAAGCTAAAATTTTATTTATTTATTTTTTTTTTTTTGACCATTTGAGATTTTCACATTTTTAAATTGTATGTATTTTAACCTTTCTAAAAATACCTTACTTTAACCTCTAGGGTAATTAGGAACCCTTAAAACCTATTTTTAAATAATCGTTGAAACTGGACCATGGCGAAAATGAATGGCTTGAATGGCGAAAATTGATAACAAAGTATTTCGTTTTTGCTCAAAAGTTGAATGTCTGATATAAACCAAAACATGTATCTTTCATTGTAAATTGAGCCTTTTATTTTTTCATTTCTTAGCCGATTAGAAGTTTCACTGTATACATTAAAATCAATTTATCCCAAAATGTAAATTTTGATGTTCGATGTACCTTTTCTGAGAAAGTGATGTTCACAAGTATGTAAATTTATGAAATATTTATAATTATGTCTAACATATATACTGAAATGAGCTTTTGTAAAAAACTCAAAAATTTATTTTTCACAAATTTTTTATGTGAAAAACAGATTAAATTTCGTAATGTTTGATAAAATATTTCATAAATTTTTAAAAAATTCCAAATTAGCTAAAAGCTTATTTAGGTATGAGAGAGGTGTACTTTTATTGTATGAAAAATTTGAAGCATGTGCATATAACAGATTTTGAGAAAAGGTACGTCGAAAACGGCCCATTTAACATTGTTAGTATGTATAGAGAAAGAGAGGTTTCCAACTCCCATTAAACTTATTTTAGAGTTATTCGAACCTGTTGACACAAACTCCATAAATACAAAGCTGAATATAGCAGCAAAAATAATTCTTATTAATTCCGCATTTCCCGTTCAGGTAATGATGTCAGAGGAGATCGTCGACTCTAAGAGGACGCGTTGGAACAAGAGAAGACAAGACGGCGCAAGCATCCACCTCCGGCCTCATACCGAGCAGCCCCGCTCAGCCTTGGAAGGACGTTTACCTGGTGATGCAGTTTCTCCATCCCAATTCCATCAAGTCAAAACATGTTGAGTCACAATCTCTGCATCCGCAACTAAAGGCTCTTCCAATATTCTTACTGTTTTATTTTTATGAGGCAATTTTCCAAGAAATAGGAGGAATTTGTTTTTGTTTTTAAAATATATGTTCATATATATATATATATATATAATCCAATATAAGAATTTTTTAAAATATATAATCATATACATATACATACACATATATATAAATTTATACACACATATACATATACATAAACAAAAACATAAAAATAATCATATAGTTATAAACCTAAGATAACTAAAAGTAGGAAGTAGGCACATAGTATAAAGACAAATTCCTGGCCTTAGGAACCAGGATTGCAGGTTTAAACAAGTTTTGCGGCGCCAACCTTCACCTGTAATTTGTCATACTATGTACCAAGAGGAAAGGAAAGAGTTCTATATATATATATATATATGTCGCAATAAAATAATGGATTAGGAATTTCATCAAATCTCTAAGGGAGATGTTAAAAAAAATAACGTCTCTTGAAGGTCATTTCCCTTATAAAAGTAAGGGATTTGAACAAATCGATATGTTTCAGTGAAATGATGCAATAATATTGTCAAGAGTTTAAAAGTGGTTATTTAACAAATAGGGTGCATTATTAAACGTAGAAGTAAGTAATACAACAATATTCAATGAAATACAAATTATTTATTCGAAACTAATTAACAAATAATTAGAAAATTAGGCTGGTATTTTCTGATGTGTAACATTTTTCCTCTCGGTTGCTTACGTACTAAAATATCAATCCCTTTGTTAATCCTATGGTGCCATTTTTTTTAAAGATATTGGGTTGATATCTAGGTGATCGATAGTACTTAGCAGTATGGTTAGGAAGTACAAGGACTCGACCTCCCAGGTGTCTCCCTCTCCCCCTCCGGACAGCCTTTTGCCAATGCAAATCCTGACTAGTTCATTTCATCATTTCACTGAAAAAGTTCAGGGTTTGATAAAATCACTTTCATCTTGGAAATGACCTTGAAGAGACGTTATTTCAACATCTCCCGTCAAATGATCCTATCCCTTAGGGATTTCACGAAATTCCTAATTTCGTCATTTTCCTCCGTGACATACATACTTTCATACTGAGCCATACATATACATATAAATGGATGCTTGTGTGTATGAAATCGCATCACTCCAACACCGTTCAACCGATGACTATGAAAACTGGCATGTATAACGGCGTTGCTTGCGAATATTACAATTTTAGCATAGAATAAGCACAACAGAAAGTAATATTAACGTATTCCACATTCAGATATAAATTTACACTATTTTAAGCGTTCATTACACAAAATTTGTAATAATGTGTTACTCTTGTTGAGCAGAGATCAGCTTAGGATGATGTTTTAAGAAATTAACCCACAAAAGAGTTATGAGGGGTTATATATAAAAAAAATCCCAACCCTTTTTATCAGCTATTAGATCTTAACTTAGTGGTACAACAGCCCATTCGGGCTAAGGCCTACTCAGTATGTGCGACCTTGGGCCCTGAGGTGCATGAGCAGATATCCCGGTCAGGTGTCAGTCTGTCGCGAGTTCCACAGTGTTAAGTTCCCAAGCAAGCTTGGTACTCATTTATCGACTCACTGAAAGGATGAAAGGCTGAACCAGCCTTGCCCAGGCCGGGGGTTCAGACTCGGTCCTGTGGTGTGGAAGCGCGATGCATTAACTACTCAGCCACTGGGCTTCCTGCTATTAAATCTACAGACTTAAAATTTAACAAATGTGATTTTTTTTTGTTGTTCAGCTGAAATATGCGAAAAGCTTTTTTTCTGTTTAATTTGCAATTCACGTAAAATTGACTCATTAAAAACTTCAAAAACTTAATTTGTATTTTTTAATTTTCAATTCACCCGTGCGAAGAACGGGTATACCTCTGTATTATATAATTTTTGATTCAAACCAAGATTGTATAGTGAGTGAGTGAGGGTTTATTTACGTAGCACTAGGAAGCAACAGGAAAGTTACTGCCAACGGACCTCGTAACTTTGAATCTCGGTCAGGTGACGAGGACGACATCTGAGCTGGTGTGGTGGTAACTTAGTAAGCCAGTATCAGTTTCCGGACAGGAGTGATCACTTTTGTCTAGTGGTATGTTACGCGCTTACGAATCCATAGATCACGGGTTCTAATCTCCGATATTGGTGACCTTCGCTGAAAAGAAAAACGCAAACCTTTTGATGTGTCGCGGCGTCATCTACCCGCAATAGGAGCAATCAAAAGCAGTCAGACTCACTTGACGCTGCAGTAACAACTCACACACTCACCATAACAACAAATATCTCGTTCGTTCACGTATCCACCGACTCACTGCTAGGGAAGTATAGTGGCGGTGTAACTAAGTAAGCCAGTAACAGCTTCATTACAGGAGTGATCACTTCTGTGACCTATAGATACGTGCTTACGAATCCATAGGTCACGGGTTCTAATCTCTGGCATCTCCTTCTCCTAACTACCAAACCACACCCACGGAAGGACATTGACCCTTGATGGATCTAATGGGCATAGGCCCCATCTGCAAGATAGCTTTTCAGTGGCCCTATGCTGGAACTCACGACACGCCGGCAACAGGTTACTGACAGTAACCACTAGCCTAGAATCCATGCATTTCCGAAAACAATGCCAGTAACAGGTTCGCGATTCTGACCACTCGATTGTGGCTGTGGTATCCCAGTGGTCAAGGTATCTGATCAGGGCAGGCATGTCATGAGTTCGAGCCCAGTACCACTAAAGACCCCCGTGTAGGGCAGCGATGCACGTTAAATCTGTCAGAGAGCTGAAACATCCTTCCGTTGGTGTGGTAGTTAGGAGAGGGAGGGGGTGCCCACGTCACTTGACAATGGTTCAAAATGACGAGGTTCGTCACCAATACCCCTCGTGTTGTTGAACAGTGCGACGTTAAAATTCACTCACTCACTGACCACTCGATTGCCGCGGTTTTCAAAACAGATTAACATTAAAAAACGAGGGGAAAATTTTCAAGAGAGGATGTCAAACGGGTTTCAAATTTTATAACAAATGTACCAGGAAACTTTGATTACATCTGTCGAGGCTGAAAGTCCTACTGTTGGTGTAAAAAGAAGTTACGCCAATGGTAAAAGAAGTTAGTAAAAGTGGTGCCAGCTCAGGTGCCGTCCTCGTCCCTTGGCCATAGTTCAGAATTACGAGTGAGTGAATATTAACGTCGCATTGTTCAGTCACACGAGGGCTTTGGGCTGCGTACCTCATCATTTTGAACCATGGTCAAATGACGAGGACGACACCTGAGCTGGCACCCCCTCTCCTAACTACCACGCCACACCAACGGGAGAACGTTTGAGCTCTCGACAGATTTACGTGCATCGCTCCCCTACACGGTGGGTATTTATTGGTACTGAGCTCAAACTCATGACATGCCTGCCACCTTAACCCCTGGGCTATCGCAGCCCCTCAGAATTACGAGATCCGTCCCCATCAGCCCTGGTGTTATTTCTGCGTGAGTGAGAGCTGAATTAAAATCGCACTAGAAAGCTGCACGAGGGCTATTGGAGACGAAATTAAGTGACGAGGACGACCCCAGAGCTGCCCCTTCCTCCTTCCTACGACAGCACGCTAACGGGAGGAGTTGGAGCTCAACAGATTCAACGTGTATCGGTATTCTCTGCACGGCGGATCTTCAACGGCACCAGGACTCAACCTCGCGACATGCCAACCACGAGCTCGTAACCATAACTACTGGCTATCGTGGTTGCTTTCTTCTGCTTGCGACGTAGAAAAATCGATCCCAATGAAGCCCATATTAACTGTTATAGGTAGAGTTAAAATACATAAGAAAAATGTATAAATAATTCAAAGCATTTATTTCTGAATGTTCCAAGTAAAAACAAAATTAATGTTTTCTACAGAATTTTTTTCGTGCTATTTTCTTGTTGATTTTTTTTTAAAGGGACTGAAAATATTGAAAAATATACCGGGTGGGTAAAAAGTTCGTAAAAACTTTAAGAATTTAGAAAACCCGGAAAATTAAACAAATTAAAAAAATGGTTTACTCGTGTAGCATCAACAAATCACGTGATTTTTTTTAAGAAAAAATATTTTAAAAGAAACAGCCTAGTACGTTAGTACGAACCTAGGCGTTAGTACGAACGACTTAGTTGGAAATATGCAAATGAGACAGGCGATTACTGACGACTCGGGCTTACCACCATCCTCGATATGCAACATTCTTCATGTGGACCTCTTAATAAGTATTCATACAAATTACAGCTTTGCCATGAACTTTTGCCGTCGTATACCGTAGAGAGAAGCATTTACGAGGTAAGCTCTCTCAAAAATTGAACAAGATTCCTCTTCGGTTTTCAACAACTTATAGAGAGATGAAGCTTATTTTTCGCTCCATGGCGACGTTAATACCCATTACTGTCGCAACTGGGGGACGAGTGTACACAGAGAAACCACTGTATTCCCCAATCACGGTGTGGTGTGGGTTCTTTCATTAGATGACCCCTCTTCTTTGAAACACAATGTCCAGTAAATGGGTGGAAAACGGTGACAGTAAATGTCCAACGTTATATTTAACGCTTCTGCGCGATAGAGTTGTTCCATGTTTTAGTGAAAAAACTGTGCTTTCCAATATTACGTTTATTCAAGGGAGAAAAACAAGTCACACTGCTAATCCAGTCAAGGAATTCTTGATACAGATATTCGGGGAAGAAAAAATCATTAGCAAACGTTGCATGTTTCCATGGCCTCCTCGGTCTCCAGATCTGACACACGCAGACCTTTGGCTCTGGTGGTGGAGACGTGGAACACATGCTGCAAAAATAAATGATTTGGTAACATTATTTTTGTTATTTGCGTGTCTATTCTTTCACATATGTACAAAACGCGACCTCCTATCGGCCCTTTTTTAATTTATTATTATTTATTTATCTTTAAAAAAATACCGTGACTTATCAATGCTAAACCTGCAAACTGTTTTTTTATTTTGTTTCATTTTCCCGGTTTTATAAATTTTTAAAGTTTTTACGGACTTTTTGCCTAACCGGTACTTACGTCACCCAATATACCTAGCTGATCGAGGGCTATTGGCGACGAGCCTCATCATTTTGAACCATGGTCAAGTGATGAGGACGACACCTGAGCTGGTTCTCTTAAATTTCAAGATAAAATAATTTTAATATTAGAACATCTTTACTCAATTACAACATTTAAAATTTTATCTAAATTTGACGAATATAACTGCAAGTAGAAATTTAATGTCTGTTTTGAATTCAATGGAGAACACGTGATTGCCTTTATCACGTGAGCGTCATGGATTTTTCCCACTGTTCCGTTCTAAATATTTCTTGTGCTATCTATTTTCTTATTCTTTCAATTATTTTCTTTCTTATTTATACATTATATTTATTTTATGTATGAATACTTTATTTTTTTTATTAAATCTAAAGTTTGGACTCTCTGCTGCACACCGCCTTCGACGTGTTAAAACAATTTGGTTAAATTTTGCAACACTATTATTAATTTGGAAAACGGCTTTCATTGGTATTTTTATTCATGTTACATTTTTACCAGTTTTTTGCGAAATTTTACAAGCAATGTTTTAGTTGGTATCCAATCCCCAATCTCTCCGGCCCGTAATTGTTCCTCGTCTTCTTTAATTAGGGCATTCTTAATCCGACACGTCTGGTTTTCTCAATGTCACCCACATATCCTGTGTCAATGTTTGCAGCTCTTGTTGACTCAGGTTTCCCCTCCAAGATGAAGGAGCGAGTACTACTGCGCGCCTAAACGAGAGCTCAAGACGTTTTTCCTTCTCGTTCCACGGATACCTCGTTCGAAAATGTACACTAATTACCCTACGGAAAGGAAAACGTGTTTTGTAGTCGAAAGAATCGATTGGGCGGGGTTTTAATACTGGAACTCATTCAGCAGTCAATTTTTTTGACAAAATGTTCTAAAAAGGAAAAAAAAACCACATTTTTTTATTGCATATAACTAAGTATAATACTTAATACTATGCGAATATGTATTCTGATTTTCACAATTTTAAAGTTTTCACATTATTTTTTGTTTTATAACTGTGGAACTCACCCCCGCCCCCTAAATGTTTGCTTTTTAAAGGTGCTCTCTGCATGTTTCGAAGAATGTTTCAAAAAATAAATAAAATTAAAAAAAATTTCTCTCATATTTACAAACAATTTCTTGTTCCTACCTCTTTTTTAAGTAGTTGTGGATTTTTATGTGTATGTCACAGGAGAATGATGAAAGTAGGGATTTTTATGAAATCCCTAGGGGAGATGATCAATTCACGCAAGATGTTAAAATAACATCTTTTTGAAGTCATTTCCCCGTTGTAAGTGATTTGGTCAAATCCTCAAACTGTTTTAGTGAAATGAGAAAATGAATAAGTCAGCATTTGTAGAGCTCTGTTTTCACTTATTACCACTCCCTTTTACCCCCTCCCCTCTCTCCTCGTCTGTGCCAGGCAGCGTCGGGCTTTTGACGTGACGCACCAGAACAAAATCACCTAAATATCATTTTGTTTTTTTGTTTTATTTAGTTATACTCTTTGCATTATTATCTTTCGATTGATATATCCCTTTTGTATGTCTGAAAATTAGAAATTGAATAAAACTTAAATTGAAAAATGTAAACAAACAAATTAGGGAATTCGACCACGGCCTCTTTATAGATAAAAAAAAAGCTTTTTGATAGTAAAAAGAAGCTATTTTAAAAATAACAAAAAAAAGTGTTACAAATATATATATAAAGTAGGATATTTCTAAAGTACTACATTAATGTATAATTTTAAAAAATGTTTAAAATTCTATTACAAATATCTTTTTTTTTTAAAAAAAATCCAGCTTTATTATCTATTAATTTTGTTAATTTCGTATAAATAATTTGTAATTAGTGATTATTGTCGTATTAATTACTCGACTTTTAACAATGCACCCTATTTGCTAAATAAACACTTTTAATCTCTTGACAATATTATTTCATCATTTCACTGAAGCAGGTTAGGGATTTGATCCAATCACTTACTTTCCATAGGGAAATTAGTCCTTATTTTAACATCTTGCGTGAAATGATCATCTCCCTTAGAGATTTGATAAAATCCCTAATTTAATCATTTCCCTGCGACATGCACATAGTTTGAAGTATGGTTTAATAATGTTAAGTCTTGCATTGCAATGAAGACAGATATATCTTTTTGGGGGGAGGGGGATGATTATTTTTCTAGTTTCATTTTCTCAAAAAAAAAAAATTTAAAATTGCGTTAACAATCCCTGTTTGAATATTTTCAAGAATGTAAATTCCTGCCTGAAAGAAAAATTCCCGCCTTCACCACATTCCAAATGAGAAGTATTTCAGTACCATGGGCAAACTCTATATATCTTAACAGTATTAGCATTAATAATCTGACCATAAGAATTAAAAATACGTGTAAATCAAAGATAAAAAGATGAAAACATCTGTGCCCGTACAGCGTACGGGCAAACCAATTGTGACCAGCTTTCGGTAACTCGTGAGGTGTACGAGAAAGCCAGTTTAGAGGTTGATGCGCACAATCGAGCAATTCGATGGCACTAAACTGATCAAATTGTGCACAATCGAGATCATTCGAGCGGGGTCGTATTTTATGCTACTGCAGAGGTTCTCAAACTTTCACAACTGGCGAACCAATTTTCAATCATACTTTTTATCACGCCCCCTTCCCCAAAATAATAATGTATTGAATGCAATACTGATACACTTTGGAGCTAAAGCTACAATACGATCAGAATTATAAACCATACAAATTAACAAGATAAGTATTAAATTTTGTATATGTTACTTTTAAGTAAAATATATTATTATTTTTTTACTTTTTAGTTCGATTCACTATAAAAGCGTGTTTTTTAGTTTGTTTTTAAACTATAATTTATTTTACAATTATTTTTACTATACACGATAAAAATCACAATTCTAGTGAATAATTTAATTAAGAGAAAATATACTTATCTACTTTCAAGGACTTTTCAACTTTTCTTTGATAATTTGAGAAAAAATCCAATAAAACTAAAGAAAATGTTCCAAATGGGCATGACCCTAATAAAGGACGTAAATCACAGACACTTTTCGCTAATAGAGGAACTTTATTTTCCAGCAAAACTGTCATATTTTGTTCACGTTATTGTAGTATTGCTGTCGTTTGATGATCTATAAATAGCATTTTGAACTTTTTCTTCCTTGTGTCTTTTTAACAAGGCAAAGTGTAACATTTATGGCTTCATAGTTTTCTATAGGCAGCATTTGAAAATTTCAATTCAAAAACATTTCATATCTCTATTGCTTTTCTCATATTTACTCTCTTTCGCTATCTTAATCAATATACATTATTTCAGCAGTTTTTTCAATTGCTTGATCAGTTTCAACTTCCTTCAATAGAGATCACAGATGCCCATTTTTTTTATATGCTGCTCATTTACATTTTTTAACCATAATATGTCGTGTAACACAGCTATCAAAACCACAATGTTTTTCATAGGGAAAGTGTAGCATGTTCATAGAAAATATTTCTGAACAAAAGTGGCCGCGCACGGAACTCGATCAAAATAAGTACCTTGATAGTAAAAAAACGTTTGCCACTCACAAAAAAAAGAGGCATATTTGTGAACAATTCATTTTAGTTCCCATTATGACTGTCTAATAGGAGGATACTGTCAAGGTCACTGTTAACGAATAAACAATTTTCCCAGAATTGACGATTTCGTGAGCCTGGGTTGACTTTGTGCCTCATGCGACCACTCCCATGTTAAAAGTGTATTCAATTTAAAATATCGATGTCAGTTCTAAAAAATAATTATGTAAAACGTTTTTCATTATGCATTATATGTTTCAAAATACTCATAAAAATACATCTTGGCCAAATAATACTTCAAACTGCTCAATATGCTTATCCATATATCATAAAACTCAATCACATGGGGAAAAAAGCAACAGAAAATATTATTTACCACTCTCCTAATAGAAAAGGAGATGATATATATGATGTATCAAATATATGATGATCAAAAGTAGTATTTTAGGGGTTACAAGAAACGTAATAAAAAAATCTCTCATCGTGGGATTACCGCAAAGCAAACAAAACGTCTTATTTCATTTGGTTATAGGATCAAAGATAGCTAATGAGCGTTTGAAGCGGAATCTTACTTTTGATGATGACCAGATGATATATATAAATTATATTCAGTGTTATAATGTGTATTTTTTATTATGTCAGAAAAAGCATTTTGTTTTACTTTCTTCCAAAAGATTATTTTTTTAAACTTTTTATTTTCAATATGCTCGCGCCCCCTTCGCAGGGTTATCGCCCCCCCAGGGGCGTGCCCCACAGTTTGAGAAATGCTGTGCTACTGTCATTTTCACACTCGAATAGAAGCGAACGCCGTCTGCACTCGAGAGACTGACTGTGATCCGTCGTAAATTTAGGTAAAAATTACTATAATTTTTTTAGATAAATATTATTGAAAACTATTCATTCATTGCTAGACAACAGCGTTTGGAAGGCATATGTTTAATATAAAAAATGGAGATGGGGAAAAAATAGATTTCAGGAGCAAATTGGTAGAAATACAGGTTGCTTCAAAATAAGTGTGATCAATTTTAAAAGCCTATAACTATTTATGATGGGTTTCTTTGTTTTACTACTGGTTTTATTTGAAAAATGGAAGATTTATAAATTACCAATCTAACCATTCTTATTAGTAGGAATAAACTACAGTACTGAAATTGGATCCTCAAACCCGGACTGAAATTTTACAGCTTTTGAAGGATGATTGTTCAAATTCTGTAAATAATAAAGCATTTAAAAATCGAAAAAGACATTTTTTCTATTGTATTACTATCTAAACTTCAAATAGAAATAAAATTTGTCTCGCAATCAAAAGCTACAGAGAAAAAATGTGAACGGAAGGAAGTCCTTAATGAAAGAGAAAAAAGTTGAAAAGATTTATCACTGTAGAAAATTCTTTGCCTCAAAAACTTATGGCAAAGAAACTATAGGTATAGCAATCGACAGTTTATCGTCAGATAAAGAAAATTGGCTATAAAAAAAGTAAATTTCCACACACACACACACAGTCTGTCATCAAATTTCTGTTAAGACCAAAGAAACGGTTTTTGGCCTCTGTATTTAATGTTACGCAAAGTTAGATACAAAGCATGGATAACATCTGATGAAGCCCAGTTTCATGTTTTTTTATAACTGGCAAAACGAAGATATATTTCAAGCAAAAAAACGTCGCAAAGACGCAGCTGTTTTAAAAATTGCGTTGGATGTCAGTTGTTATGGTATGGACGGAAATATCCTCTCAAGGCTTAACAAAACCCTTTTTTGTAGAACCAAGTTTTAAAATTGACGCTAAATACTATCAGAATAAAGTTTTGAAACACTTAATCAAAAAAAGTAAACGGCTTTACCCTCAAGGAAACTTTGTTTTTCACCGAGAGAGATTCTGCACTTACTATAAAATCAACTATAAAATGGCTGAAAGATTAAAAAAAAAACTTTCTACCTCCTGATAAATGACTATCACTATACCCTGTCTGTGTTCCTTGCGATTATTTTTTATGGGGATGCTTAAAAAACAATTAAATAGACGAAAAGTAAGAGCATTTTAAGGGCTTCAAAAAGCAATTTAAGAGGGAGTTGGAAAAATAACCCAAAAATGATCGAAAACACTCTTTTAACTTAGCCAAAAGGCTTAGAAAAAGTGCCCTGTGCTAGAGGAAACCACAATGAAAATTCCATGCAAATAATTTTTTTCAATACAAATTTATGGTCCTTATGATTTATGAGAATCAACCGGTACTTAAAGATATCATAGCGATATACAAATATATAAAAATCGGGTAGACCAAAATCGTCTGAAATTTCACGACAAATGAATTGTCATTTTCAGAGTTTAGTTCTATCAACATCAAAAAAGGAGCTCCCACAAAATATTGCACTGTGTGTTGTGCTAAAAGGGGGGAGAAAACAGTCGTTCCATGTATACCAATGTGCAATGTTCGGCTGTGTGCCGCACCTTGGGTCCAAATATCACACACAAAAGAAAATTAACGATAAGTGTTTTTTAAATAAATACTGCTATTATTATTTCTGTTGAAAAAGTTTAAACAAATGTTTTTACTGATGAAAATATTTTTTTCCTTTCTCTCCAAATCCAAACTCTCAGAAACAGCACATCAGTTTCTACAACAACTTATTATTAAGAGGCCCTGTTTAAATACCCTTTTGGTTTAAAAGACAAATATGGGTACGATAACAGAAAAGTTGATAGTTGAGAAGATTTCATTGGGAGGTCCTTTAAATGAGGGACAAGTTGGAAAATTATGACCAAAGAATTCGTGTTTTCGATAACAATGGCCGGATATTTGGCCCACAAACAAATTCAAAAGCTTCTTTTCTTTGAAAATACCGCAAGCCCACCCTACGATGTGTCTGCTAAATCGTGTCATCCGTTCACGAAATAGCCATGAGTCCTCCCTGCTTTGAGGCAATTACGATCCAATCATTCTGTGCTCATTGGTTCACAATCAACAATCTACAAGACATTATTATAAAAGGTCAAAAACATATAATGCTGATTCTCTAATAGTAATTCAAAAGTTGCCCGAATGATTCTATATAAGAATAGCCATTTCCCTGCCACTTTTCCAAGTATTTCATGTTGTATGAATATATACTGTTTATGTATAAATTATTGGTATATGTCCTAGGATTAAGCGCTCGGTTGTGTTACAAAAAACTATTCTTTTAACTCCCAGCTCTTGATTTAAAAAGGACAGGAATTGAGTATCTAAAATTGAAGTAGAATTATCTTTTAAGCTTCCGTACCCTCCTTTTACAAAGTGGATTTCCGCAAAACCTTTTTTTGGTGAATCTCTGCTGAACAAAAGAAACATGTTTGCCAAATTTCAAGTCTATGTACTAATAGATCAAAAGCACAATTTTTTAAATCAATATGCCTGTAATATCTCAGCCCCTTCCCTAAGAATCCGCAAGGTCCGTTCTCAGCGGGTTTCAACTCAGCAAATGAAACTTACCATATTTCATTACTGTAGGTCTAGTAGTTTGAACCTATACAGCTCAATAACGTTCCACAACCACATGGGAGTCAATTTCCGTAAGATCCATTCTTAATGGAGCTTTATTCAGCACCAAAATCATACTTTCCAAATTTCAAGTAAGTGGGTCTAACAACTCAAAAACACTCGAAATTCTATATTTAACACCCCTTGCAGCGCCCTTTGGGAATCGATTTTCGCAAAATTTGCTCTTAGCAGACCTCTACTCTATGAAAAGAACATGCCTACCAAATTTGAAGTCTGCAGGGTCTACTAGTTTTGGACATATTGTAGCGAGTGAGTGAATGAGACGTTTTTCTTCTTTGTATACATAGATAAGACATTCCACAAACTGTTAACATTTTCTGTTAAAATACCCCTGCTCTTTGGTAATGGAACCCTATAAAGTTGATTCTAAAATGTAGCTCTCCCCACCAAGAATAATACTTTCGATTAACAAGGAACATTCAAAAGATAATAAATATTTCAGTAAAAAAGTCAGCTCGGGGGCTTAGATTCATCATCCCGACTTCATCATCCACTTCATCATCCCCAGTTCATCATCCCGACATTGCGGTGTCGATAGATTTTTTGGATGCATGTCATATGATTATGTGGCAAGTAAAATATCAATTTGGCTCTGGTATTCTCGGTAAAAATAAACCATGGCAATATTTAGCCTCCAACGAGTGCTTGAATTAAAATTTAATTCAAGCGTCAAAAATTGTTAGCGGTAGCCGCCATTAGATAGTGTCACTATGAAACGCACTCTCACATTTGGGGGCTTGCCGTTTCTGCAAAGACTTAATTGCCAATCAGAAAAAAAATTCAGTAAAAAAAATCGATTTACAAAAAGATAAATTTTTGACAATTGCTTTAGTTATTTCAGATCTTGACAGGAAAAAAAAATGGTACGTGCGTGCTAAATCCATGTCAATGACGACCTTGAGGCTGCGGTAACCTAGTAATCATGGTAGCGTGTCGGACGTTGTAGAGTTGCAGGTTGGAAACCTAGCGCCTTTGAAGACCCATAGATGTATATTAAATCTGTCAAGGCTCGAAGTCCTCCCGTTGTCGGGTTTGAAATTTAGAAACGGGGGGTCAGATGTTCTCGTCACTTTACCGAGGTTCAAAATTATGGAAGTCCGTTGCTAATAATACTTGTATTACTTCAGATTGTGACGTAATTTAAATTTAATCAAATTGGGGACTCTTGAAGAACTTCCTCAAGTTTTAGTAATTGTCTTCAGGATGATACAGTGGTCCGTCGCCAAAAGCCCTCGTGTTGCTGAACAGTGCGACGTTAATATTAAATCAATCAATCAGGATGATACATCAAACAGGTTGTCAATATTGATAAAGTCTTTGGAGTTTAAATCTCTAATATGCAATTAATCTTTAGTGATTAATCTCCAGTATGCAGTTAATCTTTAGCGATTAATCTCTGGTATGTAGTTAATTATTGACAAAATCTTTGGCTCTGAGATTAACAAATGTAGTTTGTCCAGGGTACTGAAATACTTATCCTCCGAGATTTTCTTTTTGGTGATAGTGGGAATTTTTTTTTGAAGATAGATAATGGTTTGTGATGCTGACTGCCGTACCGTAGGTACTGGGTTCGAATCCGGGAGAAGGCATGGATGGTTGTAAATGTATAGTGCCTTCGCGGCATGTGGGTATGACCATCTAGCCATAAGTCCTCTCGTGAGTTCGGTGGATGGCGAAGAGAGGTGGGAGGCCCTGACCACCCCTAGGGAGTTTTCCCTCAAATGGGGGTAGAACCGAGGCAAAACGTACTGTCAACTGTATGGTGCTCAAAGCTACGGTTAACGACAGCTCTTTGCCGCAATAAATTTCATGGTCCTTGATCTGATATCGTCAGACAGATGGCATTAGTAGCAACAACATTTGGATTCTTAAAAATATTCGACAAAGAACAGGGATTGATGAGCATGTGCCATTTGTTGCTTAAAAAGAAATGAAAATGGCAAGATATTCCAAAAACGTCTATATTATCTCTGTCTCCATTGCAATGTATGACTATGTATTACATATGCTTCAAATTCTGTGGGCATATATATATATATATATATATATATATATATATATATATATATATATATATATATATATATATATATATATATATATACACTCACAAAATTCTCAACCATTTGAAACAGAGGTAAGAACATGAAATTTTTTTGTAAGTATGAGAGAAATTCTTTTAAGACATATGAAACATTCTTCATAGCATGTAGAGTGTACTTATAAAAAGCAAACATTCAGTGTTTCACAATTATAAAATAAAAAATAGTGTGAAAACTTTAAATTAAAAAATTTTAATTTTCGCATTCTTTTAAGCGTTATGCATAACAGTCTATGTAAAAAAATGTGCTTTTTTGGGAGACATTTTGGACGAAAAAAATTAACCGCTTAACTTGGATAGTGACAGTGAATACTGTAGTTCATTAAAAGCTTCTGCAGTAAGACAATTCCTAATCTACTGCCACAAAAGAAGAAATATAACGACCTTGTTTTCTTACTTCCATGTCTACAGAGCTCTTTGAACAGGGAGTTCAAGGATCAAGAACGCCACGTCCATCGTCAACAAGAATATTATGCCCCATCTTCAAAATGGGAGCTAAAAAAGTTTGAGGTTTTCCCTTAGTGATATCGAACTTTTCTGTGTATGAGCAGAGGGAATAGCATTCCAAGGCATCCATGTCTAAAAAAAAGAACAATCTACCCTGAGAAGATAATCGGATTCGCAATTCTCGTAGACGCCACCTCGATTGCCATTTGTATACAAAAGGTGATTTTCACCTCGAGATCGTCTGGCACCGGAGTGACCCCCGAACACAATGCGACTCCTGACTTTTTATCGGGTAGAAAGAGATAAGCTAATGTATATTTTCTTGCGGATTGTTCTGCGCGGAGGAGTCTATTGTGTTGTGGGTTCCCTTCAGCCATTAAGAAACCATTAGCTTTATCTTTTTGCAGGGAAAAGGATTGTGAGTTCGCCATCTGGGTGCCTTGGAGTGTGATGGTCAGTCTACCTGGGGAAAAGTGTTCTGTTATGAGTGTCTGCGCAGATAAAGGCACATTCCCGAAGATAGGAAGGAGTAACAGACAGGAAAAAATGCTGAAAAGACCCCAGATGAAAACATGCATCTAAGCGACTGTAAACAGTGGAAAAAAATTCTCCGAGAAAACAGAAGCTCTCACTTGTGTCAAAAATAACTGTTCAATTTCTTAAGCCTTAACTTGTGCGATCGAGTAAATTCGATTTCACTAAGTTGGACAAACTGTGCACGACCGAGATAATTCGAGCGGAGTTGTATTTAATGCTGCTGTCATTTTCACGCTCGAGTATAAGCGATCGTGAGATTGACTGCGATTCGTCAGTTTAGATAAAGTTTAAAATAAAATATTATATATATATATATATATATATATATATATATATATATATATATATATATATATATATATATATATATATATATATATATATTATAAATAAAAATATTCTTTCATTTGATAGACATCAGCGTTTGGAACGCATGTATATGTTACGGTTAAAGTGTGAAATCCGTTATTTCATTGAATAACTAGGTATATTTCATGAAATATAACTAGACAAATCAGTTAAAGTATATAATATTATTGAATTCTATGCTTTAACTAGGTATGCTATAGAATAATGTTTACTTGGTCGTTAAAGTATGAAATGCGGCTTTTAGTTCGAGTTTCAAAGCAAAGACTCAAAAATCCTCCGAAGATTGAAGTGGGAGAGAGGAAATAGTATTATTGCAATGAAATTATGTGCAGAAAACTCATGGGGATATCTATGGAATGAAGCAGGTACGGAGGACTAAGGTGGCCTAGGATTCGAAGATAAGGAAAATATCCCTGTAGAGAGGGGGTACACTAGGGGGGGTCACGTCCCAGGGTTTCAGGATCTGAACATTAATTTAGTCGATCCGCCAAATATCAACCCCATATCATCAAAAAAGTGGCACCATAGGATTAACATGGGGAAACGATATTTGAGTGTATAAGCCCTCCCCAGCCCCAAGCAGGTTATCATTGGTTAAGAATCAATGAAGGGGGGGACAGGCCAGATTTTACACATCAAAAATTATAAAATAACTTTGAAATTGTTTATTTTTCACTTTAACGGTTCATCATTTGTTATTTCATAAAATAACTAGTTAAAGTATGAAATATTTCATCTATTATATACTTTAACTGACTTGTCTAGTTATTTCATGAAATACCTAGTTAATCTATGAAATCACTGAATTATACACTTTAACGGTAACATATACAAAAAACTGTGGTGAAAAAAAATTTAGATTTCATAAGCAAATGAGTAGAAAGACTTGTATACAAAGTAATTACAGCAATACAAATATAATACAAATTTGAATAATTTCTTAACAGAAGCAATAATAGTATCATTAATATTTTTACTAATTAAAATATTTTTTTTCGAAACAGCGAAAAAAAGTAATAAAAATCGAAGTACGTGCAAAATTGCAATATTCGGCCTTTATCTGAGATGCGGATCAAAATCCAAAATTAAAATTTAGTTGGATTTTGTACTTTTTTTTTTTTGGCCAAAACTAGGTTCTAAAATGCGTTTTCTTAAATACATAAAATTGATTTTATTTTGCCAGGTTTTTTTTTATCAAAATAAGTGAGCGTTAAGGAGTTAATATTTGATTTTGAATGCCGAAAACCACAATGGATGCAATATTTTTAAAAACAGATTTTTCTGCATGAGAGTTGTCTTAAAAAATCAGTCATGACTGAGATTTCAAACATAATTGCTGTCAAACATCGTTATTCTGAAAAATTCAGGCAAACCAAACGTTTACGTTTTATTGGCAAAACTCTCAGTAGTGCAACATGCCGGGAGAGGATGGTTTTGTTATGCCAAGAAAATTATTAAAAATCTACTTTATCTTCAAATCGTAAATTAAAAATGGCAGTCAAAATTTCGATCCTATCAGGAAGTTTTAAAGAAAACCAATGAGATGTCTCAAACAATATACATATACAAAAAAGACAAGGTTATGTTAAAAACTTTTAAGTAGTTTTTATAATATATAAAAGGTTGACATTTTTAACAATATTGATCCGAGTTTTCTAAAGTACAACGGATTGATTGATTGAATATTAACGTCACACTGTTCAGCTACACGAGGGCTTTTGGTAAAGGACCACGCCATTTTAAGCCATGGTCAAGGGACGTGGACGGCACATGAGCTGGAACCCCTCTCCTAACTACCACACCACACCAACGGAAGGACGTTTCAGCTCTCAACAGATTTAACGTGCAACGCTGCCCTACGCGGTGGGTCTTTAGTGGTACTGGGCTCGAACTCGTGACAAGGCAAGCCACGGTCTGATACCTATACCACTCGGCTACCGCGGCCACAAAGTACAGCGGAAGTAAACTCCTTAAGCGATCAATTTTTTACCTTAAATGCTTTTTAAAAAGAACAGTTTTGTTACTGCGTATTACTTATCACCGTACTAATTCCCGCTTTTTCCACAGAAAAAATGCTGAACGAAAAAGCATGTCAGTACCATCGATAAACTGCATTGCAGATATTTTATATCTAGCTGCAAGGCCTATATCCAACAAAATTAAGGTAAAAGCTAACCTTTTCTTTGCAGCTAGCCTAGAAGTCGATCCGGTCCGAGCAATCTTATTTCTCCATCTGAATTAAGCATACTTGTAATCATTGATGAGTCTTTTTTTTATATTAAAACAGAATTTAATAGCCATTTAAATTACATGTTACGATTAAATAGAAAAAGCATAGATAATTAATGTGTTACTATTGAATTACCGCAGGAAATATCGGGAGTGGTTGCTCCTAGCGTTCGATTTTACATTATTTGTTACAAAGGTAAGCATAGACAGTCGCAGCTAGCAGTTCAGTTAGCGGTTTTCGGTAGAAGTAGAAGTTCCAACAAACTGCGTTACCATTTCAAAATAGTGACACTAAATAATACACCATAAGAATTAAAAATACGCGCAAATCAAAGAAAGAATATATCAGTGACCGTACAGCGTACGGGCAAACCAGTTGTGACCTACTTCCGGTAACCCGTACGATGTACGGGCAAACTTAAGAAGTTAGAATAATATTGACTAATCTATTGATGAGGAATCGCTTAATTTTGAATCATGGTCATATAATAAGAACGAATGTGAAACTTCTTATGGTGAAAACTTCCATTTAATACCAAACAGGGAAGGTTTTGAGATATTTTTATCAAACTTGTGCTCTAGAAAAGTCTTGGTCGAGCTAAAAAAAATAATATGTTCTTTCCCAGTTTGCTGTTGTCAGTCGATACGATGTATAATTCAATAGTAAGTGAATAATTCCTTATCTTGAGTATTTTAAAACAACAATATTCTTCAAAATAGTCCTTAAGTAGCAATAGACTTGGGAATCCTCACGCAGCTTCTGAAAGTGTTGTCGATAGTGTTTTGCAACCAATAGTAAAGCCATCTGCGATGTTGTTGTGGCCATCATCAAATGGTCATAGTCACGAACTCGTGGTCTGCGTCAACAAGTTCAAGCACCAGCGCTACTGAAGACCCACCGCACAGAGGGTGGGGGCTAATCCGCGTTAAATATGTTAAGGATCATAAGTTTGAGAGGGAGTGTTAGCTCAGATGTCGTCCTCGTCACTTGACCATGGTTCAATATGACGAAATCCGTGCTGTCCAAAAGCCTTCATCCTGCTTTTTAGTGTGACGTAAAAAAAATCACTCACCTGCAATGCTGCTTCTACACCATCTGAAGACACAAAAAGACGTCCTTGTAGATTTTTCACCATGAATGGAGATAAATAACCACAAGGGAGTGCGTCCAGTGAACAAGTGACATATGCTGCCCAATTAGTTTCAGTTTTGGAGAAAGACAAAGTGTCCACTTGGGACTGAAGTACAGGTTCGCTTTCATGTAGGAAGCATCATTGTCCAGCTTGCGGGTTAGTTAGTCAGGCAGTTTTTCATGTAATTAACTCTCGGCTCTTTCGAGAACGTCGTCACTCTTTCGATCTTTGAATAACTGCGGATGGTTTTACAAATATCGTTGATAGTATTTAATTTAATAGTGTTATTCTATGAAATTCGTGTTTCTTACCTCAGAAAAAAGTTCTGCGTGCGCATTTAAGTCATGTGGCATGGGTGAAACCATCTTATCAAGAAGGGGAAAGAGGATGAAATGCATTTTAAATGCTTTATCTGCATACCTTTGCTGTCAATGGTGACCGCAATCTCCAAAAATTTTAGATTCTACCTCGCATCTCTTTATTACTCAAAGAGTAAGGAGTTTCTGGAATCCTTATCAAGAAAGCGTGGCCCTAGGTCGTTAAGCCCGATTGATTGACCCAAATAATAGTGAAAATATTACAATTATTTATAAAGCAATAAAAGAGTCCAGTTCATTGAATAAAATGCCACCATGGTAAGACATACCTTAAAGTAATTTCCAACATTGTTTACTTATTTCCATAAATTTGTTCTAGAACACACGTGATTTTGCACTATTCAGCTACTCGAGGTCTTTCGGCAACGGACCTCGGCATTTTGAACCATGGTCGAGGAAGAAGACACCTCAGCTGGCACCCTATTCATTCATAACTTTCACACCTACGGGAGAACGTAAGGACAGCGGTTGATTGATTGATTGATTGAATATTAACGTCGCACTGTTCAGCTACACGAGGGCTTTTGGCGACAGACCACGTAATTTTGAACCATGGTCAAGTGACGTGGACGACACCTGAGCTGGCACCACTCTCTCCTAGCTACCCCACCACACCAACGGGAGGACGTTTCAGCTCTCGACAGATTTAACGTGCATCGCTGCCCTACACGGCGGGTCTTTAGTGGTACTGGGCTCGAACCCATGACAAAGCAGGCCACGTTCCGATACCAATACCACTCGGCTACCGCGGCCACGTAAGGGCAGCGGTAGCCCAGTGGTTAAGATATCGGATCATGACAGGTTTGTCATGAGTTCGAGCCCAGTACCACTAAAGACCCGCTGTGTAGGCAGCGAGGCACGTTAAATCTGTCGAGAGCTCAACGACCTCCCGTTGGTGTGGTGTGGTAGTTAGGAAGGGGATGCCAGCTCAGGTGTCGTCCTCGTCACTTGACCATGGTTCAAAGTTATGAGACCCATCGCCAAAAGCTCTCGTGTAGCTGAACAGGGCGATATTCACTCACTCCCTACAGGAGAACATTGGAGATTCAACAGATCTAACGTGCATCTGCACGGCGGGTCTTCAGAGGTGCTATGCTCGAACTCATAACACGTCGTCCACTCTGGAACTGCACATAAATCTCCAACTGAAGAGACCAAAACATATTCCGTATTTTATGACGTTTTATGGTTGTTTAAAAGTATTGAAATGACTTTTGTATCCCAGTACACTCAAAATTAGTTTTAATTATAATTGAAAACATAAAATATATTTTTTTTTCGAGAATAAAGCACAGTATTATTGGTAGAGAATTTCACGGAGCTTTTAAAGTTTAAATGCACAACATTATGAAGTTTTCGCAGTAGTTGTTCAAGCAGAGCTGTAGAAATTAAAATATGCTCCAAAACTCTTTGTTTTTGAAGAAATGTAAAATATTCATATGAATAAAATTGTATTGGCTCGATCAGGACCGGGCGATTTCTCCTGTTAAGCTGAACTCCATTTAAAAATTCGTATATAATCTCAACTATATCAAAATACACCGAAACTTAGTTTATAATCATTTCGAATGCTCCAAATTCAGATCCCACCGGTGTGATCAAGGCATTTTAGAAAGGAGAAAATGCAATCTCAGGAATCTACCGTGTTCCTTGAAGTGATCAATCACATTTATGTGATCACAGTCCTGAACGGACTATCTACGGACGGCAGTTATAAGTACCACTAAAATGACATAGAATAACCATTTTTACGAATACTTTGATGATACTTAGCAGAAATATTCTTCCAAGATAGCAGCACGGGTTCTATGGTGAGTATTTTAGCGGGGAAGGCGAATAATTTTATAGCAGAAGTTGCGTTTTCAGCGGATTGCGAAGAGTGTCATTCTTGTTCCGAAAAAATAATTAATGTTAAAAGGTAAGTGTCTTACTTGCTTTGTATATTAATGAAGACCTTAGGTAACGATTTGACTATTTATTTTAAGTGAACAGTGTATATAATTAATTTTACAGTTGAATACCTTTAATTAATTAATTAGCTTTAACGGATTAAATTTTCCAAAGTTGAGTATTTGTTTATGTATATACCTTAATTTTCAATGTAGTGATTCAAAAAAAAATATTGCATGTAAAAAACTGCAGTAAATTATAATGCGGTAGATAAAGGGTGAAGCGCAATAAAAATCATTGATTGGAGTACGAATCCTAATTTCCTCTCCTACAGCACAAGTGTATGCTTCTAAATAGTTAAGTCTCTTTGATAGTTAGGCACTATTTTTATTACTCTCTAATGGTTTAGTTGCCACTTGCGAATTGGCTCTCATGTCTCAAATGTTTGCAGTCCCCAAGTTGAGGGAGTCGCACTGTTCGGCCACACGAGGGCTTTTGGCGACGTCATTTTGAACCATGGTCAATGGACGAGGACGACACCTGAGCCGGCAACCCCTCTCTCCTAATTACCACACCAACGGGAGGACGTTTGAGCTCTCGACAGGTTTAACGAGCATCTCTCCGCTACACGGAGGGTCTTGAGTGGTACTGGGCTCAAACTCATGACTTGCCTGCCATGATCCGATACCTTGACCACTGGGCTACCGCAGCCCCTTTAATATTACCTAAGACATGAATGTTTGAATTCAATATGCATTGGGGAAAATTAAAAGTTTTCAATTTTTTAATACTCTTACAATCCAGAAGAACAAAACAGAAGAATTGATTTTTTGTGTCTATTTGCATTTTTATTAATGATTTTCTTCTCACTCTCCCATAAGTGGAGCAGTTCATAACGTCAGCGTTGAGTAGTGCTCAAAATATAAAAGATTCTTTAGGTAGTTGCGTGCGGGTGGAAGACCCCCGGGATCGGTCTTGTGAACGGATTCGCGAAACTAAGGCCCTCGTACTGTCTACACATCCCAACAGCCCGGACTTATTAAATTACACATATTCTCTTTAATCTGTCATCTGGAGTGCAATCTGTCTCCTTTTCCGAAGCCCCAGGCGAGCCCTTAATGGAGGCGAAGGTCGTTGAAAGGGATCGCAAACGATCCTTCCTCGGGAAGAGGGGAGGGCATGCTCAATTGACCGCAGAAAGCTCGTCGGTAGCATCTCTCGCCGACCACCTGTTCTGTGACATATGCCACGGCTACCTGTCGGGGTGCAGCAGACGATAAATGCATTAGCTCCTCTTCCCTACTCATTTATCGAATGACATGAGCTTGAACAATTTGGTTCGCCGGGCCGTTTCTACGATCACACAGAGGGTGAAGGGGCAGGAGGGATTTAGAAATCGTTTGGGAAGGTGAAAAACACGAGATTATCATTTGAAGCGGGTGGTTAAAACTGTCTGGGATGGATTTAGAAGCTTCGAGAGGACCCCCCCGGAACTAAAAAATGTTCCAAAATTAATGTATCGCGTTTCAACCTCTTTAACGAACGATTTCAATGTATGGAGAATCAATATATTTTTATTTTCAATGGCATTTAATAATTCTATAATTCATTCCCCCTCCCCCTGTCAAAAATTAGCTTCTTGTATTAAAATCAAATGACTAATATATTTATCGCGTGCGTTTAAATTTTATATTTTTAAAATTTATAAAAATTAAAATAAAATGATAAGAAATACATGTGTCATCCCCTCTCCTCTTTTTTTTGTAGTTATCTTAGTGGTCAAGGTCACGGGATTCGGGGCCGGCGTGTCATGAGTTCGAGTCCTAGATCCACTGAAAATCCCCTGTATAGAGGGGCCAAGGCACGTCGAGGCCTAGTCCTCCCGCTGTAAGGGTGTAGAAGTTAAAAGAAGGGGGTGGTGTGGTGTCGAACTTAAGAGAGGGGTGTCAGCTCGTCCTCGTCACTTGACCATGTTTCAAAATGACGAGGTCCGTTACCACAGTCTCCCCCGTGTGGTTCTATAAAGCGGTTCACAGAAGGTGTATCTGAGCTATGACAACGAACCTCGTCACTTTGAACCACAGTTAAGAGACAAAGACAACACTAGATGTTGCTCTACACTCTCCAAACTTCCATAGCATGCCAACGTGAGGACTATTGTGAAAATAGGACATTGTTGATCCCGAAACGTACTTGATGATTGACTCTCCAATAATAGAAAAAGGTTGTCATGTCGAGATCACATGGATACTGACGTGGTAGACAGATGAATAAATGGAATTAAAGCATTTTGTTTATATAAGTCGCAGGGAAATGGAGAAATTAGGAATTTCATCAAATCTCTAAGGGATGTGATCAGTTGACGGGAAATATTAAAATAACGTCTTTCAAGGTCATTTCCATGTTGAAAGTTAGTGATTTTATCAAATACCTAAACAGTTTCAGTGAAATGAGGAAATGAACTAGTCAGGATTTGCATTGGCAAAATGCTACACGGGGGGACTAACGATCCCCTAAATGTCAACCCCATATCTTTAAAAAATATGGCACCATAGGATTAACATAGAGATTGATATTTTAGTGTGTAAGCAACCGAGAGAAAAGATGTTACACATAAAAAAATACCAGCCTTATTTTCTAATTTTATTTGTTAATTAGTTTCGAATAAATAATTTGTATTTCATCGACTATTGTTGTATTACTTCTACGTTTAATAATGCACCCTATTTGTTAAATAACCACTTTGAAACTCTTGACAATATTGTTTCATCATTTCACTGAAACAGCCCAGGGATTCGTTCAAATCCCTTACTTTTATCAGGGAAATGACCTTGAAGAGACATTTTCCTGCGACATACATAGCCTTTAGAAAAAAAAAATTAAAAACTGGTTACAAGACGTTCTTGAGTGAATTATCACAAAAATGATTATAAGTTCTCAACACTGGCGTAGCAAGATCTGAGGGGGCCCTGTATTAAAATTCCTTCGGGGACCTTCTTTAGATAAGGGAGCTCTGTTAGTGGGACACATGTTGGGGCCCCGTATCATTGATACGGCGGTCGCTACGTCTCTGGTTCTCAATTGCATTCTTCTCATGCTGTAATTAATATAAATACGACATTTATTTATATAATTCATGTGAGGGATCACCGTGCAGAAATAAAATATATTGCAAACTGTTAGATAGGAAATTGGAATAAATTCTACTCGCTTGGAGTAGGCCATAATTGTGCCAACCGAGTAGATTGAATAAAATGAGAAAGAGTTTTACACACACTAACGTCGTACTAGAAAGCAACACGAAATCTATTGGCGTCGGAGCTGGTATTCCCCTCTCTGAACTACCACACCACACCAATGGAGAGACATTGAGCCTCGACAGATTTAAAATGCATCGGCCCCTCTACACGGAGGGGTCTTTTGTAATATCAGTACTCGAACCCGTGACACTCCAGCCACGAGTTCATGACCATGCCCACTAAGCACCGCGGCCTCACACATGGAATGCAATAATTGATTAAAATTAACACGAACTGCATCATGCCAAATGGCGTCAATTGATAGAATAATTGAACAAACATTGAAATTTAAAATCAATACTCGATAGTTAATGTATTGTCGATGATTAGAATTTTGTTTTTTATCAAAAATTTAACACAATTCAAATTTTTAAATGAGTGCATTATTAGAATAACATCGAGAAAATATATCGGCTATTTCATTCAATTTTAGAAACGGCAAAAAAAAAAAAAAAAAAAAAAAAAAGATCAATAATTATGTCAGGTACTTCGAGCAACCCATTGAGAAAGTGGAAATTCATTTTCGTGGTTATATATATATATATATATATATATATATATATATATATATATATATATATATATATATATATATATATATATATATATATATATATATATATATATATAATTACGGTATGAACTCATTTCCTCCGCAATATCCGCTTTCTTGTTTTCACGGCCGCAACACGAATCGACAAGTCCGTGCAATACTCCTCTTAGGATGCGATAATGCGAGGAGGAACGGAAACTCTCTTCCAGCGCCATCTGTCGATCAAACACGAAACTAAAAGGACGGCGTTTTAAGATGGTTCATATGGGGCAGAGATGGCGAACCATTGGCACGCGTGCCATAGATGGCACGCGGCACAATATTTTGTTCACACCACCAATCAAAACGATCCACCGCAATTGCTTTTTCAATCAAGGGATTTTCAGTGAGATTTTCTCAGTCCAAAGAATTATCAGAGACGCTAAAGTAAAGAAAAGAATAACTTAGGCCAGGGGTGGCGAACCTTTATGGAAGGATCAATGTGTCATTTTTTCCCAAAGAAGTATTTAGTGAGGAACAGACGTGCCATCAAATAATTTTGGGAAAATAATAAAACACTAAATACTATCAAAACAAAACTCTATTTACAACGAAAAAATACCTTTTGTTCTGTATAGTTATTTATACATGTTTTTCAAGTTAAAGTAACGTTAGTGCGACTTTTGTTGTTGCAGATTGGATAATATAAATATCTTATATTAGGATTGCAAGATGTTACTTTATGTAGAATACATGCTGAATTGTCGTCATCTGCCAAACGGTTTCTAAGCAATTAATTATTTTTGCTGTGGTTCACTCTTTTTGACAAGAGGGTTTGTGATTTGTTTCAAAATACCGTTCTACAAACGATATATATGTTCTGCATACCACTATTCCAGAACATAAAACACACACCGCTTTGTCGCCTTTATTCATAATGCCATGTTTCTCTTTCCTCCAAATTCGAAATTCTCTGTTACACTTACTATCTTACACTTTTTGTTCGTTTGCTAAACTAGCCATGTTAAAAATCGTAAATAAAACGCAGATAAACTTTAAAGTACAATTGTGTCAATGAAACAGACTGTGCAAGCAAGACAAGCTTTACATCATAAGCAATAGTAGTCTACGACATACATAAGGCAAGACAATAACAAACAACCCCACCGCGACCGATCATTCGCGTTTGTTCCTATTATTTCATAGTGAGCTTTGTTATCTTGAAATGAAATGCAAATCATTTTAATCTCTGGCGTGCCAAAAATATTCTGTCACGTGCCATTGGTTCACCATCCCTGATTTAGGCTAAAAAAATTCTCTCTTTTTCTTTCTTTTTCCAGTCAATTGAACCGTACCGTGTCCCCTTAAAAAAAAAAAAAAAAAACATCCGAAGAAGGATTTAAAAAGGATTAAAAGATAAATGAAAAGAAGAAGAAAAAATTTTTTCAGATCGTAAAAGATTTCAATTTTAATTACATTAAAAATGAAGCCGTTTCTTTCTGTTTCATTTGATTTCTGATATAAAATAGTAGATATTTATTCTTATAGGGACATTTTTTTTTATTTATTTTTAGACGCTTGCTATTTTGCTTAAATAAGAATGTGAAACATCATTCTTAATTCTAAATATTTTCTTATTTTTCTTTTTCATTTTCGAAAGTAAAAAGATGAGCTCGTGTTATTGTTTTCGGCGTTTTAACGCAATCAGTTGGAAACGCTGTTTTTTACTCAGTAATGAGAAGGTTTAAGCAAAATTTTTAAATTTTATAAATTGTTTCATCTGCCCTTAGCGTTGATTCCAGATATATCTTGAAAGATAAGGGTTTGCTTCCGAAAAAGGGAAGGGGGGTGAAATAAGACCGAGAAAAAGGAAAATGACTTGCGCGATGCGATTGGAAAATGACGAAATGTCCCAAATCAACATCATGAAGCGATTGCCAAAATGATCGTCAATCGTAATGCGGCTTAAGAGAGTGAAAAATAACTTCTGAAAAACTTTTTTCCCGGAATACTCCAAGTGTTATTATAACCAGGAAAATTCATAAAATTTCAAATTTTTCTGAAAAAAGGGTTAATAAATATCGTGATTTTCTTTCGAAATGTTAAAATAAACGGATTGAAATCAGATAATAAGGATGATTCTTTTACTTACAGTGACCACTGGCTCCACCTCGGCAAGGGTCTTGTACGGAACAGGACCACCGAAGCCCTTAAAAACAAAATATATATTTACGTTAAAGTTAATTCAATTCCTATTATTAGCTCACACTCTATATTTATTTATCTTCGTGGAATTTTCAATCGTTAATAAAATACATTTTAAAGCGCTCCATTGAGCTGAAATTTTATATACACGATTATTTTGGATGACAATACAGTCATTTAATTATAATTAATAAAACTTAATGGATTAAAACTATTTATTTAAAGAATTACAAATACAGCCACGTTAGCATAATTTTTGGCGACTTGTGTCAAAACTTAAAAAGGTTTTTTTTTTCACATTTTAAAGCGCTCGTTTGAGCTGAAATTTTCTACACACTATTGTTTTGGGTAAAAATACGATAATTTAATTATAATTAATTAAAATGAACTGACTGAAACTAATTATTTAAAGAATTACAGATGCAGCCACGTTGGTTTGATTTTTAACGACTTGGGTCAAAATTTGAAAGCATTTTTTTTCTCACGTTTTAAAGCATTCAGTTAAAACTGAAAATTTATAGACACGATTGTTTTGAATGACAATACGATACTTAAATGATAATTACTAAAAATGAATGACCACTTAATGTTATGATTTTGTCCTATGTATATACCTATTTATAATAATTGTAACTATTTAATAAAAAGTAGCTAAAATAAAACTCTTCTTTGTTGATTTAAAAAGGAACTGACTTAATTTTTTTTTATATTACTTGTCTTTTATTGATGTTAGCATAACGCTGTTTCGTAGACATGGTGTATCCAGTCGTCTACGAGACTTATCTATGACACAAATGTTACGAAATGTTTCTTTTATAGAGATTTTAAAATGTTAAACGTAATTATTGCGTCAAAGTTTTTCATTTCCTATCCATATGCATAACCCGACATGGAAATTTAGCATGGTGTGAATTAATTTCACATAACCCACACGACGCTTCTCAAATGGCATCTTGGTGGATTAAGGCTGTCTTCGGCTAATGTTAAAGAATAGGACCCTAATACGGAATGTTTTTTTAGATACAAAAGTGCTCAAACATTAATGTTATATTCTGGCTTCACTATCCTGTAGAGAATCACTTATTTTATCATACTAATTTTTATCCGAGTTGATTCATTTTTCCTTTTTAAAATGTGTTTCGCATTTTTTCTCCTATACTTTAATGCTAAATGAGCTACCCCTTTGCATGCTAAAAGGAAAAACTAATTATATATTAAATATTTTGAAATTTTAAAACACTATATTATAAGCTAATACATGAGTTACAGTGTCACTCATTTTTATAAAAATTAAAGAATTTTTCTGTTTGAAAATGTGCTCCGCGTTAAGTTCTCGCTCTCGTACATATGGCGAAAAGAGCCTTATGTGGAAAATTGTCCTCGAATAAAAAGGCAGTTACTAATTACAGCTTTAGTTTATCATGCTTTGGTTATGTTCAACTAAACTTTAGTTACACCGAGCCTTGATTAGAACGTCTTCCAAATCTCGCATACCTTATGCAACAGGCATTACTACGAAGTCGAGCAGAATTGAATGGGAGTTTTATTTACTTCGCATTATATATATATATATATATATATATATATATAATAAAAGAAATATGTATTATTTAACAAAAACAAGAAATAATAGATAAAGAACATAACAAGAAATAGCGTAATAAAAATATAAAAGCTGAACATGAAGAACAAAATTATAGAGAAATAAAAGAACTACAAAAAAAGAAGAACCTAGCGAGTCAGAAAGCAATTTCGGACTTAGGACCGAATAAGTGGGGTTAAACTAGTTTGAAGGCGCCAACCTTCCCCCTTTGCAACTCGGTAGGAAAACCAAATAAAATAAAATAAACAAAACTTCAGAGAAAGTATAACTCAGAGAGCATGATAAAACCAATCACTACTATTATGTAACAAACTCTCAAACTCTTAATGCAGAAAAATCACAAAATCACAAAATAATTATGTAAGAAAAATAGAAAAATATACTAGAACAATTACATAAGAAAAGTATCTTTCAAAAAATAATTTAACAAAATTTCTTTACTCACAAAGCTTTTACGAAGAGAAACAAGCATCTTGCCATTAATGAAAGTCAATTATTCACCAAGTTAAAAAATTCGAAAAAACATAAACACATCTTTTGAGGTGATTTTTAAACCAGCCAGCAAAGACAAGTATAAAATGACGACAATCAAATATGGTAAAATTTGAATTGGTTGATTGTCAAAAATGTAAATTTGCTAGGATTTAATTTGGTTGGTTGTCAACAATGTGTAAGATGTTTAAGATGTGTGTGGAAAAATGTAAACTGTGATATGAGTGTTATGATATAATCTTCACAGCAAGACCACTAACATGCTGACTTTGAAAACCTATTGTTGTGTGGTGGATTTGGAATTCGAAGTAGCAAGACGGTTAATGTATTTATGATGAATATAAGATCTCAAGAAATTAAAAGGGTATTCATGATCCAAACAACATTGAAAAAAATTTTTTATATTATTGTATTTATCTATTTTGTGGGTAGTTAAGTTATCATTTCTAAATAAAAAATTCAAAATGATATTTCTGTAAATTGATATATGAAAATTACTGTTCCATACGGGAATTTTAATTATATGGAACTTAAACGAATCTCTTTTGTCAAAAATGTTACTGACTACATTATTGTTAATAAGATGCAAGTCTAAATCCAAGAATTCCACCCTATTAGAGTTGAAGTTAGTTTTAAGGAGCTTGAGATAATCAGGGTAGAACGTAATATTTGGTTTGTATTCACTATTTTTACCAAAAATTATTATATCATCTATATAACGATAAAATAAGTAAGAATCATTTACAACATGATCTATTTCAAAAAAATGTAAATATAGGTTCGCTAAACAATTACTAGCTGGACCACCCTGAGGTAATCCTTTGATCTGTTTATAAAGATTATGATCAAATGTAATGAAATGTTCTATTAAAACAAGGTTAACAAGAATATCAAATTTTTCTTTTTTCATTGAAGTATATAATTCATATTTATCATAAATTAACTGAAGAACCTTAATCATATCGTCAATATCCATAGAATTAAAAAGGTCCTCGAAATCAAAACCATGCATAGAAAAAATCAACATATCCTTAGTAACTCTAGCAATCTCTAAGCTATTTTTAATAATTGCCGTGTTTTGTAAATTATCAATTAGATTTTGAAGAAGAGATTGCAAGATCTTCCCAGACTTCGTGATATAAGTATTGTATCCATTAGTGATACTACGGAAATTTATAGGGCTTTTATGAAATTTTGGTGTTAAAAAAATACAAATTTATATATATATATATATATATATATATATATATATATATATATATATATATATATATATATATATATATATATAAAACAACTCCATAGCTCTTCGCGACGCGAACCTTGTAATTTTAAACCTCGGTTAAGTGACAAGGACGACATCTGAACTAGAAACTCCCTTTTCTAACTATCACACCACACCACATCAAAATAACATTGAGCTTCGATAGATTTAGCGTGCATCGGCCCCCACTGCAAGACGGTTAGGCAGAAGTGAGAGCACGGAGGTAAAAAGGATAATTTAGGGGCTTCTATTACCCCCCTCCCTCCTCCTCCTTGATGCGTTGTGGAAACTAGCAGATTGGGTGCCAGCTCAGATGTTGTTTTCGTCATTTGACTATGGTTCAAAATCACGATATTTGTCGCCAATATCCCTCTAGTAGTTGAATAGCGTGTGACGTTAATATTCCCTCACTCATCCCAACATTAAGCGTTCCATTGTATTGAAAAACATCCTTATAGCCTCCACCTCTTGAATTAAAAAGGACAGCTCTTAAATTTCTCGAAGTGAAGAAGAATTCTCCTTTACACTCCCGAAATCCCCTCCGTAATTCCGCTAATCCCATTTTCAGTGGATCTCTGCTCAACAAAATAAATATACTCGCTAAATTTTAAGTCCAAGTCTAATAGTTCAAAAACGGAAATTTTTTTATCAACATGCCCCGTATAACAACCCTTTAACCCTTAACTTCCCAATTTTTTAAATTTCTATGAAAAAATTATATCAGCTAGTTCTCAAGTTATAATAAAAGGGAAAATATATATAAAAAAAATTAAGATGTTTTAAACTGAATTTCAGTCATTTTTTTTTTGTTTGTTGCAGAAGTGCAAATTGCAAAACTTTTTTTTATATGAGGATTTTATTATTCATCATAACATGTTTTAATTTCTTACCTGGTAATTTATTTCCTCAATAAACAAGAGGAAGCAAAATATAATGGATTCTTTTTATAGCAAAAACACAGTTCTTGAGGCATCACAGATTTTTATAATTGTGATTTCTGGAAAAAATGTACTTCCATCTAGTGACAAAATTAGCATGTATTTCTTTGCAGTAATCTTTTTTTCTCAGATAAGTTATTTGTAGGTAATTAAAAAAATATTGAGTCCATTAAATTAAAATAAATCATTTGTTGGAGAAATGCAACAGTGCTGAGTTAAGGGTTAAGAGTCGATTTCTATAAGATTCCTTCTTAGCGAATCTCAACTCAACAAAAGAAGCATACCAAATTCCATTATTGTAGAACTAGTAACTCGAAAACGGGAATTTTTTTATCTATTCGCCTCAGTAACTCCCCACATCCTCCCCATCGGAATCGATTTCCGACAAACCATTCTGAGTGGATCTCTACTCCATAAAAGGAACATGCATGTCAAATTTCAAGTCAAAAGGTCTAATAAATCTTGAGATACAGAGACGAGTGAGTGAATGAATTAGTCATTTTTCTCCTTTATTTATATAGATAGTATAAAACATGGCAAAAATGGGTAATGGAACATTTTCTACGTATCATACACTTATATAATAGCTGATGACGAAAACGAAAACAGAGTTATTGTCATAAACATTCTATCCATATCTTTAACGTTCTATTTAGTTTTCGTATAAATTCACATCCACCAATAATATACTAGTTACAAGTACCGAACTTTTTATTTTTAAGACACAGTTCATGACGATAGTAACTATAATTTTGAATGCACAATGACTTGAAATTGCCATTTTGATATTCGAATATACAAAAAAAAACGTATAATAGCTGTTTCTGTATGATTATTAATTTAAAAATCTTGAAAATTAATGAAAAAGAAAATAGCAACGATTGATTTGAAATACTGAAGAACGCTTATGAAAAATCTCCTTTTTTTAACCGGTTATCAGATAAAAACCTAAGGAAATTAAATTTTGATTGGTTGCAAGTTCTCTACGTCCTGAAAAGTCAATGTGCAGTTTTTCGATGTTAATTCTTGTTAAAAGTAATGTACAAATCTGATTTATTTTTTCGTAATTTCCATTAGTCGCGATGTCAATCGCGTGTATTGTATTTGAATGCATGACTAACATCTAATACTAGAAGCCTGTTTTATTTAAGAGGAAAATATATACTCACAACTTGGACTTCAACCACGCTTTGAGCTTCGAAGGCATCCCCAAAGAATATTAAAGAGAGAAAATAATAAATCGTAAGAAACGCTTTTAAAAAACTAATTCAGAAACAGTAATTCAAAAACTCACTAAGGTTTAAACACAAGAGACGAAAGATCGTTTATTGTTCAAGTTCTGTTACAAAAATGCATTGTTTTCTCTCTCAACACTATTCACTTTTCAACAATGCTGTCTTGAAAATACAAGGAATATATGAGAGCCGGTTAATAAGTAATAAGACTAAAATTATAAAAAAACAGAATAATACCTTTAATCGTCATCATTTACATGGTTTTTTTCAAAATAACTTCCGTGGCACGTAATGCATTTATCCCAAAGTTCTGTCCACTTCTTAAAAATATGTAAAAGTCCGTTTTCTGAGAGCTGTTTCAAAACCGCCTACGCAGTCTTTATACATGATTTGTTGCTTGCAAAACGTTTGCTTCGTAATGGTTTCTTAAGTTGAGGAAACAGCCAGAAATCGCGTGGAGTGAGATCAGGACTGTAAGGAGGGTATGGTAAAATCTCTACGTTGTTCTGCTGCGAAACATACAGTACGCAACGAGCAATATATAGTCGGGCATTATCATGGTGCAATAGGAATCCAGTTCGAAGCAATGGACGTTTCCTTTTAATGTGCTGTACCATTGTTCGCAAGACATTCGTGTAGTACGAGTCGTTTATCGTGGTACCGGGTTCGACAGCGTGTTGATAAACAATTCCTTCACAATAAAAAAATTATGCTCATAACTTTACCAGCGGATTTCACAGTTTTTGCTTTCTTGAGAGTAGGTGAAGATGGATGTTTCACTGCTTTGTTGTTTTATGGTTGGATCATAGTAATACAACAAAACTTTGTGTCTGTGATAAAGCGTTTTAAGGTATTGTTGTCTTTAATCCTATCAAAGGTTTCCGATGCTGATTTTTGAAGATTTTTGCTTCCATTTCGGCAACTGGGTGCGTCTCGTAGGCACCCACAAACACGCTTCAGTTCGATCACGTGATACTCAAGAATACGAGTGCGTACACGCCATCTATCGGTAGCTTTTATTAATACAGACAAACTTTTCTTATGCCGCAGAAATAAACATTCTGATGAGGCAACGTGTGGCAGTAAAATTATGGTAAGGTGTATTACTTATTGAACAGCCTACGTATAATAATTGTTGAATAATACTGTTATGTAATACATTCATGTTCGATTGTTACAAATATACCCAGTATAAGGCCCATAGTACAGTTTCAATCATAACTATTTTAAAAGGGGATTTGAAGAATTCATTTCTTGATGTGCTAGATAGATTAAAAACTAATTTATATTGGTTGTCACAAAGATTACGATCATAGCTCAAAAACATTTGCTGGGTGTGAAAACTATTAAATAAAATTAGTTAATCTATTAGTTATACACGTATTTATTTAAACACAAGTGTTTTTGATTGGTAAAGTCGAAGGTAAACGTTGTAAGTCGAAGGTCTGATTTTTGTCAAACACTTTTGTGTTATTCATTACAGCAGGGGTCGGTAACCTGTTAGCAGTTGCATACCAAACCAATCTACCCCTATGATTCAGTGTGCCACACAAACAATTCTATTCCAGCGATAATGCATGCAAAGAAAGAAAATAGAGGCAGATTTATTATCTATTAATTTTACATCATTTAAAGATATTACATGACATAAAAATAAGCAACATGAAATATAACTACATTACTTCAGTAAAAATAACAGAAATTGAAATTGTACATATATTATGTATTTTTAAACACATTTATTAAAATGTGAAATAGGCAACACACATGCGAAATATAAGTATATTTCTTCATTATAGTTGGATAAAAAAAATAAAAATTTTAATGCGAACCTAATGCTTACCCTGCTCTACTTTCATATCAAAAAGTCAGGAGAACAATGCGCGCCTTTCAATTTGACACGATTCGGTTGTTAAATAATTTCTTTGAGGAATCGAAATATTTTTCACATGAGGAAAACTTTTTTACTTAGATATGTAAAATCCAGTGCTTCTCAAACTGTGGGGCGCGACCCCTGGGGAGCGCGATGACCTTACGAGGGGGGCGCGAGCATATCGAAAATAAAAGATTTAAAAAAAATTAGTTTACTGGAATGAATTAAAACAAAATACTTTCAGACATAATAAAAAATGCACTTTTACTCTGATATAATTTATAGGCGATATTAAGCCATCAAAAATAAAAACTTCTTCAATACCTAATTAGCTATCTTTGATCCTATAACCAAATAAAACAACTTTTATTTGATTTGCTGTCATCCCGTGATGAGAGATCCGCTTTTTTTTTTACCTAACATACTACTCTTTCAGAGAAAAAACAGATCCCGGACCCAGAATCGAAAAACTTTAGGAACATAAAAAATTCATCGCTGTCATTATTTTTGAAATACTGCACATTATAGCTGTAATCTGTTTGCCCTTCTAAGTTATTGCTACAGTTAGTTATGACCCCTCTCTTATGTGTTCTCTGTTGCGCTTTTTTTCATGCAAAAGAGTTTTATGATATTTGGAAAACCACGGAGAGCAAACGCACACACACACACAAGCACATGAAGGATACTTGGCCAAGACAAATTTTTATAAATATTCTCAATGTATAAAGCATAACGAAAAACGTTTCACACAATTTTTTTAGCAGTAACATACATATTATCATAATGAATATACTTTTTACGCGGAAGTGGTCGCGCGGGACACACAGATTACGAAATCGTTAATTCTGGCAAAACTGTTTATTTGTTACCAGAGAAAAATTGAAAAGTCCTTGAAAGTAGGTAAGTAAACTTTCTCTTAATTAAATTATTCACTGGAATCATGATTTGTATCGTGTACAATAAAATAATTATAAAAAAAAAAGGATTGGGGTGATTCAATAACCCCGACCGTATCGAGTGCGCGCCTGCTCCCGGGTTAAAACATGTTGAAGTCTTTTCGCTTTAAATATTAAAAATAATACAATTATTCTTCATCGATATTTTATATTATTGATCATTATTTAACATCAGGGGCGCACACAATCGGGGTCCGGACCCCCCCAAATCCCTTGATTTTTTCCCGATTGATTATAATTCTAAGTTTATAGTACGCAAAATTTAGTTAAGTATTTGTTATTAATGATTCATTTTATTAATTAATGCTAATTATTTATTCAAGAATTAGTTTTTTACTGTGTTTTGTTCCCGAAAATCGACAAAATCAAAAGGAATATGATACAAGATTGGTGAACTTTCGACCCCGGATCCACCCTTGAAAAATTCCTGTGTGCGCTACTGTTTAACATCAATTATAAATGCTAATTCTGTGAGGCTTAAAATTACAATTCGCTTAAAACTAATTATAATTTGGGCAACGATTTTAAAAAAATCATTTTACGTTTTTGTAAACATTGTCGAGCACTTGGCTTTGCTTCCCTTACAATTCAGCTATTATATCAATAATGTTTTATTTTCTTATAAATGAACTCGTGCAAAGAGCGGGCACTTCAGCCGGTATACTTTTAATGTATCAGTGCTGCACAAAATATTTTATAACTAATTAATTAATACTAAATTAAGAACAAGTTTAATAAGTATTGATGACGTCCATGAGCTTGTCTTGGAAAGCAAAGTTTTTATAAGGAATGCTTATTATTAGAAATTGACCCTCTGAGTTCTTTTTCTATATTTAGCAGATATCTATATTTTGTTTTCTAAGCAGCTACCGCATTTTGCAATATGTTCAATTTAAAAATTAGAGAAAGGAAAAATAACATAATAATTATCCTATTATTTTATTTATTTAGTTATTTTGCTTAAAAGTAGTATACAAAATTTAATATACTTTTGTTACTAATTTGTATGGTTTATAATTAAGATCGCCTATTGTAACTTTAGCGTCAAAGTGCATTATTATTGCATTCAGTACATTATTAATGTATAAGGGGGCGCGAAAAAATTGTGATCGAAAAGGGGGCGCCAGTATTGAAAGTTTGAGAAGCACTGTGTAAAATCAAAAGCGGAAAGCAGAACATATGCAATCTTCTCTTTTAAAAAAAACAATTGAATCTCTTCAGCAATGACATCCAACAATCTGAAATAGCTGTCGATTTATTGTAAGAGTTACCTTTCAGATTTTTAATAATTCCATAAGTTTTCCTTTCCATAATTCTGAAGATGATAATTCAATTAGCTTCAGTTCTTTTTCTTTAGTGGCTTAACAGCCCTGGGTTGTCCCTGGCATCCTCCAGAAGTTTTCTTCAGGCATCTCTACCTTTGGCAACTGTTTTCCAGTTTTTGACCTTTAAAATATTTAGGTCTTTTTTTCGATACAGTCAATCCATCTTAACGGAGTCCGCCCCGAAGTCTATTTCCCATTGTCTTTGCCAGAAAGATTTTCTTCCAGCAACGATCTTCATTCATTCTAGCTAGATGACCAGCCCATCTTAGTCTCTGTAATTTGACAAATTTTGTCAATATCAGCTTGTTTGTAAATTTTGCATTTTTTAAAAAAATTTCTTATGGGCTGCGAATTGGTCATTAACCATTACAGACCTAGTACATCCCCTGGAAGCTGGTATCACTTTTTAGTGCAGCGCCCTATAGGCGGATACCAATCACCGCAGGTAATTTTGACGACCAGTTTCCTCCCTAGAGCCTGAGCTCTGACGACGTGAACCTGTACCAGGGTTTAATTTTGCTGAGAGCATCTAAGCCAAACAGACACTATAGGGATCTTTTGCATGCCGTATAGTCTTACGACATGGCCGCTGTCGATTTTATGCATCATGAAAATACACCGACTTGGGCTGACGGTCGAACCCACAACCTTAAGTGCTGAAGGCCTGCGACAAACCAACCACGCCACCCAGCCGGCTAATTTTGCATAGTTCTAAGTTACATCTTCTCCATGATCCATTCACTTGAATGCCACCAAGAATGCAGCGTAAGAACTTTCTCTCGAAAATTCCCAAAGCTTTCTCCCCACATAAAGTCAATGGCCAAGTCTCTGATGCATAAAAGCTCCAGTTCAGAATTTTACTCGAAAATTGATTAATTTGTAGGAAGGTGTAGATTGTAACTGAAAATTGTACCACGTGCCAGATGTGGCCCGAGTGCCTAAGGTTGCCAACCCCTGGGCTAGACCTAAAGAGTTTCCTCTTTATAAATTATCAGAAGTTTTTCTTTCTTTCATTCTTTTTTTTTTTTTTTGGAAAGAGGAGAGAAAATCGGAAATTTAACTGACTTCAATTTTTAAAAAAACATTGTAGTTTTATACATAATAATAATAATCATATTTCTTACTATTTCATTGTTTTTATTTATGTTTATTTTAGAATGCTCAGGTGTCATCCTCGTCACTGGACTGAGGCTCACACGAAGTCCTTCTCCGATGGCTCCTGTGTTGCTTCGAAGGTTGACTCTCTTATAAAATAATTATTCAGTCTCAGAAATTTTACGTACATAGAATATTAAAACCAAAACTGCAATTTCAAAAAGAATTATTTCATGATCTTAAGGATATTAATTATGATTGAGAGATAAAATCGAGGGAAAATATTGTGACAGGGTGGCCGAGTCGGAAAATCAGAAAAAATCTTCTACAAATTTCGTTCAGCACTCTCCTTAACACACAGGGACGTCTTAAGACTTGGTGAGGTCCTTGGCCCCTACACAAATATAGCCCCACTTATGACTCTTAAAAGTAGACAGTACATAGCATACATTGTCAAATACTCGTAGAAATAGTAACCCGAAACAAACAAATGTGCACGACTTACAATCGCACAATTCGGCTCGACCGACTGTCGCTCTTTGACTTAATATGTGATGATGGTGGAAGAGTTAGACCTAGGCTTATACATGGACGATGGTCATCACATAGTAATACAGTCTTGCCACTGTTCCCAGCTGACATATAACCCGAAATTCCCAGTTTTTCGGAGAATACAAGCGGAAATAACATCTGACTGTTAAAAATATTTGAACCATGATCTTATTAAGACTCAGTCGAGAACGAGACGAGCCCCCGGCGGAGGCTCTGGGCCCATGTTTTAAGACGTCCCTGTTAACACATTGTATGCGGATGTATGCCGTTGCGTACTAACACGTCTAGCGGGCGTTTTTTCAGGAATTTCGCAGGACTACTAAATGTTTAATATTAAATATGCACTTTTGAGGAACCCGCACTCTGGTGGCAGAAAGCTTAAAAGTACATTTCTAGAATTCAATTTGCTAATAGCCAACAAATTCACTCCATTGTAGAGCATGAATAACTTTTCAAAATGCTTTCGTCACCACACTCGTTAAGATAACCATTCTCAACTAACGTGACAGTCCGATTTTCTACGAATACCACCCTTTGACGTCAGTGAATCTCAGAAGAGGGTGGTTTCTTATGGGGAACTCGCTCGTCGATTGGTCTCCGGGAAAAAGAAGTCGCCGGAAAGGCGTGAAATGAGATCAAATGAGAGGAGGGTCCCCTTCCGGCGACGTGCGGCCGATAGCAGATTGAATTGTCTTCTCACATATAGACTCTCCTTATATAGACTAGAAAAGAGCTAACTACCTCACGCTCTAAATCGTTTTCGGAAATGGGTGTCAGAAGAGAAATTCGACGTTCCCACGTTCACTGAGAGAAATCGTCTGCAATTAACTCCCAAGATCTCGCCACCATCGGAGCAAAAAAAGTATTTTCCGAAATTTACTGGGATATTATGTAAAAGAAAAATGTGTGGAAATAATCTTTTTTTTTTTTTTTTTTGTTATTGTTTTTTAGAGTAGCGCAATTCCTTTTTTTTTTTTTTTTCGTTTGTAAATGCACGTTATTTTTCGTAAGGATCTTGCGACAGAACTGCGCGGTGTGGGAATTTCGATCTTACAGGAAATAACATCTCTTCACAAGATATTCTGCTTATTTGTGGGCGTAGGTCTCGAAATTGGAATTGCAAAAAACAAAAAAAATCTCGCCTAATTCTTATAACACTAAGTAATGAATGTATCTGAATTCTTGTTAAAGACTTTAAAAAAACATTCGTGAAGCATATTTCTAAAAAAATGGCTTCTCTTACGAATTACGACTTTTAATTTTGAACATGTAGCAGACTAGATCCCATCAAAATTAGGAGTGTTGCAGATTCGAGCCTAGTACCTCCGAAGACCCGCCATGCAGAGGGGGCCGATGCACGTTAAATATGTCGAGGCTCAAATGTCCTCCCACTGGTATGGTGTGGAAGCTAGGAAAGGGGTGCCAGCTCAGGTGTCGTCCTCGTCGATCGAGGTTCAGAGTAAGTGAATATTAACGCCACATTGTTCAGATACATGAGGCCTTTTGGCAACGGACCTCGTAATTTTGAACTATGCTCAAGTGACGAGGACTACACCTGAGCTGGCATCCTCCTCTCCTAACTACCACACCAACGGGAGGACGTTTGAGCTCTCGACAGATTTCACGTGCATCGCTCCCCTATACGGCGGGTCTTTAGTGGTAGTGGGCTCGAACTCGTGACAAGCCAGCCACGATCCGATATCTTGACCACTTAGCTACCGCGGCCACAATCGAAGTTCAGAACTATGAGGTCCGTCACCAATAGAATAATACACCAATTGTTGTTAAATAGTTCGTGATGTAACTCACATTACTTGAACATTACTCTCTCTCTCTCTCTCTCGTTACTTGAACCTAATTCAAAATTAACAGGGTTCGTCATCAACAATCTTAGTGTTGCTTCTGAATGCGAGGCTAATAAGCAACGAAATAATCAAGTTTAAAGTTACAGGTTTATAGGCTAAAATGTTGTTTATTGATTAGTTTAAAACGAAATTGCCTGAACAAAAGGAGATGCAAGATTTTACTCCTTGGGATGTTGTCTTTTATTTCACGGTTCCCTAGATCTCATTTTAAAATCCGGCTGCACACGGCGCACTTTTTTATTGATTGTCTTCGAGCTTCCCTGACCGACGTGATCGCCGAATTTCTTTTATGTGCAGGGTTATTCCCTAAAAGACCGACAAACTTGCAGAGTGTGTATCGGGGCACGGAATCATATTGGAATGCTAGGTCTTCATTTCTTCAGCAGGGTCAAGATATATCTACAGCAGGGACATCTTCTTTTGTTAAAAATTTAGAACTTCTTTTATCATGTTTGTGATTGCTATATCGGTATGAGCAGCTATACTTTGTAATATTGAAAACTTTTAACATTTAATTTGTTTCCAGAAGATACTGGTCGTTGCCATTAAATTTATTATAAATTAATTCAAGGAGTGTTTTATCGAATAAATTGACTGTCTCCACCACTTCGTTTCTAAAATCTTTAGGATAAATTATTCTGGGCAGTGGTGTAACGGAGAATGTTAGGTCCCCCTAAGAAGTCAGGTCTTAGGCCCTCAAACGGATCTCACAAAGGATTCCAAAACCATAAGATAACATAGGCTTTGGACCCCCAAAAGCCCTGGGCACCCCACAATGCGAGGGTGTACGTTACGCCACTGATTCTGGAGTGAGTGAGTGAGTAAATATTAACGTCGCACTGTTCAGCTACACGAGGGCTTTTGGCGATGGACCCCGTAATTTTGAACCATGGTCAAGAGAAGTGGACGAAACCTGAGCTGGCATCCCCCCCCCTCTTCTAACTACCACACCACACCACAGCAACGAAGGAAGTTTCAGCTCTCGACAGAGATTTAATGTGCATCGCTGCCCTACACGGCGGGTCTTTAGTGGTACTGGGCTCGAACTCATGACATACCTGCCATGATCCGATACCTTGACCACTGGGCTACCGCAGCCCCCACTGATTCAGGAATGTCAATCAACGTTCACGTAATCCAAATTCCTAACCGAAAAAAAGATGAGAGAAACAAACTTTTGTACTTAACTCTTGCATGCTTGGTGGTACATATGCTGTACCATTAATTTTTATTCGTTTATTGTGTGGTGGTAAATAAGTAAATAATACTCCTGCAAAGTCAGGTTTTGAGCCCCAAGGCAGACCTTATAAAATGTACGTATTTGGCATCAGTCAGGCTTTGCCCCCCCCCCCTGCGATGCGCTGGTTGCGGGGTGTACGTTACACCAATGGCTAGGGGTTACATTTTTTTTAACCACCTCAGAGGTCAACTACTAGCAGTTAACCAAGTTTTCAATAGATGTCAGAAGCTAATTGTATGCAATGGATTTATTCAGTAGTTCATTCTTTGATCAACTGTGAGGGTGTTGAGTGATATTTTTTGGAAGTGACTGTGTTGTGTATATTTTTATGTGCAAATGAAAGGGATGGTATTTAGTACAAATCAGGTAAGCGCAGATATTTTGTAACTAAATAAGTCACAATAATTAGTACCTCACACGTGCGTTGTAAGTAGGAAAATATGAGAGTAAAAAAATAGACCACCAAGCTATTGAAGGTCATCTCCTTTACAAATACAAAATGAATTCCACTTACTTTTTTTGCAATAATGGACATGTTTATTGTGCTAGATAAATTTGCTGTAAGTTAAATTTTTTAAAAATTAAATCTAACATTAGGTAAATTAGGACTAATCTAAAATTAAGCTTACAACATTAGATTAGGAAAAAGTGAAAATATTTTAATATATAAGATGAAGAAGCGTATTTATTTATTTTCCCAAAGTCAAAGCAATCCAAATTCGTGCACAATGGAGGCGTTGTTGTGTCTGCGAAGTTCCATTGAGCCTAAGGGGGAAAAATCATGTTTCCAGAACTATCATGCTGCTTGAAGCGTGGTGGTACAAAATATGTACCACCTATTTTTTAAGACTTTGGACACCCTTTATTTGAAAAAAATGTTTAATATTTTTAATATGTACCTGCTTTTGTTCAATAATCATAGTTTTGTGACCTGTATCTAAAATATTTGTAATTCTTTTCCTCTTCTGCATTATTTTTGTCAAAAATTTAGCGCGGAAAATCGAAAAGTGTAAGGAGAATTGTTTCATTTCTCAGATTACCTAGGTAATCTGTGAATGACCAAGATAGCATCCACATTACTTCGCTTAAATGAAATTAAAATCCTTGATGGAGCAACAGTAACGTTTCTGATTATTTTAAATTAAATGTTATTTATGTTTTGATATCTAAAAAAATCCAGTTAATACAATCGAACAATCGGAGCATTAGTAGATAGAATCAATCATCGATCAATTGAAGAACTACTATACAAAGAATCAAACGGTTTAACATATATTACAATTAAGGAAATTAGCATGGGGCCGCGATAGACTAGTGGTCAAGGTAATGGACTCGTGGCAGGCATGTGATGAGTTCGAGCCTAGTATCGCTGAAGACCCGCAATGTAGGGGAGCGATGCACGTTAAATTTGTCGAGAGCTCAAACATCCTTCTGCTGCTGTGGTAGTTAGGAGAGAGGGGGATGCCAGCTTAGGTGTTGCCTTCGTCACTTGACCATGGTTCAAAATGACGAGTCCGTCGCCAAAAGCCCTCGCGTAACTGAGCAGTGTGACGCTAATATTCACTCAGTTACTCCGCCGTTTAACGGAGCAAATCAGTGAATCTGTAGATCAGCTAGGTAATCAGCACATAAACGGCTTGCAAGCTCTAACGGTAACATTTGCAATAATTTTTGAAAAGATTAGGATACAATATTTTTTTTGTTAAAATAATAATTTAATTCAGTATATTTACATGATAATTTTTTATTGCAAATTTTATTCTATATTTTTACTGACTGCTGTCTTCCGGATGCCTGATATTTGTCAATTATCTTCCAATCCCGGCACAATTCCTTTCGGCCTCCTCGTTAATTCGTTGTAACATCTCTTTATCATTCCAGTACTTGCACTGCTTGTTTCGTCAGAGCTTTCTGGAACCTCTGGGATTTTCTTTGTCGCTGACCCACTGCTCTCCCCCAAATGCGACGGTCTACTTTCTCCGTGCATCAAAATAGTCGCCATGTCGTGTCCCGAAGTCAGTTTCACTTTGATGGCTTTAAATAAATCCTTTGGTTGACTGATTACCCCATCAAACAAAGAATTGCTATCTTTTCCCGATGAATTTTTACTTGCCGAAAGATTCCCTTTGCAATCCATTTTGTCCGATATCGATTCTGGTGCATATCCAGACTTAAGAGGTTGGCTTAGATTGAATTGAGCTGTAGGGACTGATTGTGCGACATTTTCATTTTTGATTGGACAGTATACATCCGCTGTAACTCTGTTCGAATCGCTTGAATTCGAAGTTTTACGATTCTCCGCAATTTTCGAATAAGAATCATTGTTCTTCAGGACCATTTCTGAACGGTTTTCGGCAGCTTGTTGCGGCCTCGCAGGTACCTCTTTGCTATTATTATCAGTGTTCGTGGGGTTTGAGTTTGAAATAGAAGTATCTTTAGTAATCTCTGAAACAATATTACCAGCAATGTTATTAGAAAGTCCAGGAATAAAATTGCTTCCAATAGGGTTGCAGCCAACAGGGGGCATGAAAATGTTAGAATGCAACATTCCTAAAGGATTCATATAATTAAGCAGCAGTTGATATTGTGGATAAATGCCTGCAAAACGACCAGATCCATCGAATGCAGGGTATTGGACATTCATTCCAAGAACGTCTGCATTGCAATCAACTGGTGTGCTGTTGGGTCCCAAATGATTGTTATTTACATTTTGAGATCTTGAAGGCGATTGCAACTGTTCTTGCTGGAAATTAAACATAGCGTTTCGCTGCAGCATATTATAGAATTCTTGGTTGGGATTTAGTATTGGTTGTTGGGTCGTCATCCCACTGTTTAAAGACCATTGTCCGTCATTTCTTTCCGATAAACAGTTTTGGTCTTTTTTAAGCCCATTCTCCAGTGGTTTCTCCCATTGTTTTCGATGATGAACTTCGCTAGATATCACTGGATTTTTTACTGGAGTGGTATCTTTTGTCAAATCGAAGTTTTTTTTAGGTGAGCCGTAGATGGTAGATACCATAGCATTTCCCAAATTGAATCTCTTCAGTCTTTCTTTGGAAGATGCTGAGGAAGCTATGCTATTCGTTCCGCCTGACTGGCAACAACTATCTTGCCATCTCTGAACTTTATCCAACAGTGTTTCTTGTGCATCTTCATGCTTCACACTGTCAGAAGATTTCTGCTCTAAAAAAGCAGAAATGGTTGATTTCGATTGCTCTGCAGATATATTTAAATCTTTCTCGGTTTGTTTAAATGTTTCTTTTGTTTCTTCAGCTTCTCGGACTTCATCCGGAGGATTCACATGATCCATTTCTGCGTTATGGTTTTGTTTTTTAATTATATCATCTTTAGCTTCTCTGTCTAACGCTTTTATGGTAGGCTTTCCAAATAACGGAGAAACAATTGTCACTTCTTCAGAATTTAATTTTTCATCTTTAAAACCTGCTGATTCTTTAAGACATTCTTCGGATTTAACTTCTGCCAAAACAGCATTCGAAATTTTTTCTGTCGAATTATTTGGCTTGTCTAAATGATTCGTATGAACCGTCGAAATCCAAGCTTTTTCTTTCGTAATAGCATTAAAAGGAGACGTATCTTTTTTGTCATTCTGAATTCCTATTGCAAATTTGAGTTCTGATGTTTTTTTATCAATTGTAGCGCTAGGTACTATATCTGAGTGCTGATTTTCGTTGATGTTTTTAGTTTTATATCTTGAACAATCCTTGTTACATTCCTCTTTACACCCGTGGTCAAGACTTTTTACATTTGTTTGAAACTTTGGGTTTCCTGAAGAAATCTGGTGGCTCGCAAGAAATGAGTTATCATCTATTGAATTACAGCATTCTAAATTCTCTTGCTCTGGTTCTTTGTGTGAGACATGAGTACCTAAATTGTCGTTCTTCACTTTCATACAACTCTCTTCAACGAATTCTAGCTGTGAATCAAGACTACGACTTTTGCAATTATCGCTCTTTCTGGGATGTATCGAATACTTTTCGTTCCTTTTCTTCGTTCGATCCCTGTTCCGAAAACATTTGTTGTCGAATTCTTCGAAGAACTCATCCGGTGTTTTAAGAACGGTAGATTTAACTTCACCACTCTTGTTGTTCTGAACATCCAAATTGGTTTCAGATTTGTGTCTGTTTGATTTTTGCTCATTTGAGCTCGGGATGTTTACGAACGAATCGTCCATCGGAAAGGTGTTGGAAGTCTCAGGGGCCTCAAATACATTTTCTGAGGGCTCTACTCTTCGATTTCGTCTACTTCTAAAACGATTCGCTCGATCGTTCGTTCGATCATTAGTTTCGTTACCAGGGGTTTCAAATTTATTTTCTCTGGCCAAGGAAGGATCCTTTCGATTGCTTTTGGAATTTTTATTGCACGCGCATTCCGAGCTACAGTAGCAAGCAGGAACGCAGTTTCTTCTTCGGCTAGGAACGAAATTTCTGCGATTTGAGTTCGAGATAGGGTTTGCGCTAGCTTCGATGAATTCCTCAGCGTCTACTGGCTTCTGCCTATTCGGTGGCATTTTAAATCGAACACTCTTGTATTTTGCCATATCAATATTAGGCGGGGAAAATTCTTTGATAAAATTCTTCATATCGGCCCTCAAATTTGTATATGATTCCGTAAGTTCGTTGCCTATTTTGCGAAGACCTCTCGATTCCTTGGCTAAGAGAGCATCCACAGAATCTGGTTCAAAAGTGCTGATGATGTTAAAATGCCTATTTTTATGTCCTTTGCGATTTGGAGCAACTTGATCAGATGGTATCAACTGATCTTTACCACGTGCGGGTCGTTCATCGGCATACGTTCTCTTATTAAAACTTCTGGATAGTTTTCGTTCTGGATTTCCTATGTAGGGATCGTTGAGAGATCTTGCAAAATCTCTAAGATCTTTCTTCATCTGTTCGTCCTCGACAACATCGTGAATTGAATGTTTAGTTTGAACTCTATTTAAATCATGCATCTGCAAAAAAGAATCGCATTCCTCCTCTGGATCTGGAAAACTTCTTTGGTTCTTTTGGTCTGTTTTCATCCTATTCCTGTGTTCAGTGTTTCTTGTCGCGTGTTTTTCTCTGTATTTAAAATCGTCAACAAGTTTCGATTGCGGATTAAATTTTCTGAAGTGGTTTTCAAGGTCTTTATGAAGTACTGAGTCTTTCCTTTTGCAGTTCAGAAAACATGGATTTTGATTGCTGTCGTCATTGTGATCTTCAAATAAGGTATCAGAGCGGCGGCGCGACTTTGGCGAAAGTGTTTCTCGAATCAAATTAAATTTGCCATCCTTTCCAACATCTGTGTATGTTGTTTTCTTGATATCATGAGTTCCACTAACAGAATTCTTAAAAGTAACCTCTTCACTTTTATACTTTTGCGGGTATTTCGTGTCACAAGTAGTGATTGATGCATTTTCGATGATTGGCGATTTCTTGGCGCTTCTTTTCGAGTTTTGTTTTGTGTCTGGACAAGCTCGCAAAATGGACTCCAAAGTCTCGCCAAAAATCTTGTCGTATTTGTGCTTAGATTTCGAATCTAGGCGCTTGTCATCATTCAAAGCTTTTTTGGCGTCCGATAAATCATGGATTATTCTTCGGACGTCTGGAGAGTATTCACTCAAGTAAGTCATTTTTCGCTTAGTGCAGTCTATTTGCCTTGGTTGGAATCTTTCTCTAGTCGAAGTTTGGCGTAATTGGCATGGTAAGAAACCACCCATACGTTCTTTCCTGTAATGCGGATTTTCCTGCAGCGGAATATCCGGTTCTATGATACGCGATAATTCCATTCTAATTTGCAGGAAAAGAAATCTCAATAAAACAGGAAAACAAGTTAAATTGTATTTTTAAAATTATCAACTCGATGTTTATCAAGAAAAAATAATTATACTCTTAAATGCTTTTTATTTAGATGGAGGGGAAAAAACGTGCACTTATTTTATTTTTATATTATTTTAATTGCAGAAAAAGTACTTTATTTTTATATAAAAAGTTTGTTATAAAATAAATATATGTATATTAAATTTTACACATTTAAAATTCTAAAAAGTGGAATTAAGTAATAATATAACACTTTCTCATTATAACAAATTTTTTTTATATTATTAACATGGGAAAAGTTTTTTTAATGTTTCCACACAAGTAGACACAAAATTATGCTCTGTGTTAAATAATTGATTCATCACAACCTAACTTCTTTTCAACATGTATAGACAAACAAATTTTCAAGTATTTACCAATTTAAGTTTATGAAAATAAATGTAAAATTAGAAGTTTGATTTGCAATGTGGAATTATTAAATAGCTGTATTCCTAGTTTTCTATTTTAGTTGATAGAAATAAATTGACTTTGTGCATACAAGTTAACAATTTTCAATTCTATTTCCCAGATATAAAAGTTAGAAAGAATAACATTCATTTATAACGTTCCGTTGTGGCTACTGTAGCCTAGTGGTCAGAGTCTCGAACTCGTGTTATGAGTTCCAGCTTTGTGCCGCTGAAGACCCGCCATGTAGAGGGGGCCTATGCATGTTAAATCTGTCCTCCCGTTGATGCGGTAGTTGGTTGAGGTGCCAGCCTAAGTGTCGTCCTCGTCACTTGACCAAGGTTCAAAATGAGGAAGACCACCACCACTAGCTCTTATGTTGCTTTACATTGCGACGTTAATATAACTCTCACTCTTAATGTTCAGTTTTGATATTTAATCATATCATATTTAATCATATTAACACCCTATCACGATACCTCAATAGATTAGGATATCATTAAAAAAAAAGATAGAAGAAAAACGCTAATGGTTTTTTAATTAGATAAGGTAAAGCAGTCACATTGTGATTTGATGCAGATTTAAAAGTTCAGATGTCGATTTCATCATCCCATTGCATAGCGTAGATTAGTGATCTTCAAACTTTTTCGGAACCCTTACAACTATAAAGTGTTTTCGGAGAGCCCCATTCCACACACATTCTTAGAAGAATGTTTCTTAAAATAATATTTAAAGTGGATCAATATTTTAGATATTTTAACTAATGACAATTCAAAAAAAGTGTGAATATATTAAAAATTTTGTTATTTACGAATTATTGTAACCGTATTGGCGTCATTACAAGAAGCTCAGCACGAAGTAGTCAATTCAGTGAGTACGACATATGTGAAATTGGGGTTGCCAACTAGATGATAGTATGTAAGTACTAAAATATTTGTAATGTAATGTACTCATTAATAATATTAATTAGTGATCTAAGTGTCACCTATCCATGCATTATATTTAGTCACTGGGAAAAAAAATGTCGAAGTCTATATATATATATATATATATATAGGTCTATTTAAATTATCTGCAATCGCATTTCATTCTACGTTTAATTTGTTTTTTATTTTGTTTTTGTAGCTACACAGCTAAGAGAAAAATACTTCTCACTTAAATACATTGTTCTGAATGGCATTAAAATGTTTATAACTGTGTGAGAAATCCTGTCTATTTTGAAAGAATTTGCAACCTTAAATTTAGCGGCTGTCCTTGATTAAATTTACGTTTTAATGTTAAATCTGTAGATATTTTAGTAAGTTGTTTCCTTTCTTCCATTATGGCTATTTTTTCCGCAAACGAGAAAAAGTACATTTTTCATCAGAAAACTATTTAGCAAAACATGGTATTAACAAGCATTAAACTATTTAATGGAACGTGGTAGTACATATAAAGACAAAAATGTTTTAAAATATTCTTTTATTTTATTATTATAATTTAAGTTAAAAGAGTATTTACAAAATAAAGTTATGTATAAATGAAACTTTCAGTTTTAATGAGACTGGAATTAGCATTACATAGTTATGATTGTACAGACTTCATAGAGGAATCGATTTGACATGCAAATTTATAATGTTCTTTAAGATTTTTATTGAGATTCGTGAAACCCCAGGGCTTCTTCGAATACAGTTTGAAGACGACTGGCGTAGATGAATAGAGTGGGGTATGAACTCAGATACTGACCGCGTGATCTGAAAGTAGCTAAAAAAGTATAAGGCTCATTCGGTTGTTAGACAGTGACACGAGTACTCGAAAACACTAAGCAGACGAGTAAAATGAAGAACAAAACATTGGAGTCTAAATTCCACGGAGGAATATATCGTGCAGAGACGGCTGATGAATATCAATCCCGCTGGGGCTAAAAACCTTTCAATGGCGAGGTGTTGAAATTTGGACAGTGGAGTATAACAACCCAGGTGTCGTCATCTGAACATAGTTCAAAATTATGATACATGTGGACTGAGTTGGCACCTTGTGTTTGCAGTAATATATGCAACCAGGAGCCAATTACAACAAACAATGCCTTTAATAAAATCCTTTTTTAATCATAATTCTATCTAGATATATATTATAAATGCGAAAGTTTGTGAGGATGTTTGAGAGTCTTTCACGCAAAAACAACTGAATGGATTTTAATGAAACTTTACAGTAATATAGCTTATACATCAGAATAACACAGGCTATAATTTATAAAGATTTGTGAAAAGTGTCCAAAATATAACGATATTTGTCAAGTAAGTAGGAAAAAATTCTGCCATCTGCAAGCAATTCTGGCGTGCGCCGCAAAAAAGCCCACGTCAGCATATATCTATCTTTCGTTTGTGAAAGAACTCTTTTTGTTTTGGCTACGCAAAGTGCTCGCTTCTAATTAATTCCTGTGATCAGCATAATGCCTATTTTTTTTAATTTCAGAATAAAACTAAGTTTTGAAGGGAGAGGTTGTTATAAATCTCTTTATTTTAATGTTTTTTTTCTGATTTTATTATACACATTTGGTAGTAAGATATTGATCTTTTTTCAAAATAAATACTTTTATTGCTTCGGGTACTTAAAGTAAATAAACTTTCTCTTTCACACTACATCATTTGGACATATTTCCATAGTTTGTTTGTGGTTAGTAGTTAATTATAACGCTATAATTTTAATTGAATAGGCCAAATATTGCATTTTTAAGTATAAAAATAATTATAACTACTATACTGTATTTTTTGGAGTGAGTGAATATTAACGTCGCACTGTTCAGCTACACGAGGGCTTTTGGCAACGGACCACGTAATTTTGAACCATGGTTAAGTGACGTGGATGACACCTGAACTGGCACCACTTTCTCCTAACTACCACACCACGCCAACTTAGATGGAATATTCTACCAATACTTAGCAGGAATATTCTTTGAAATCCACTCTTCCAAGATATAGGGCAGCACGGCTCTTATGATGAGTATTTTAGCGGGGAAGGCGAACAGTTTTGCAGCAGATACTCGTTTTCAGCTGAGATTATTATTTTTGTCCCGAAAAAATAGTTTGTCAAAATTTAAGTGTCTTATGTTTTTGTATGTTAATGAAAACTTTAGAAAACGATTTGACTATTTATTTTAAGTGAACGGTGTATATAATTAATTTTACAGTGGAATATCTTTAATTAATTTATTATCTCTAACGGATTAAATTTCCCAAAGTGGAGTATTTTGTTTATGTATATCCCTTAATTTTCAATGTAGTGATCCAAAAAAAATATTGCATGAAAAAAACTGCAGTAAATCATAATGCGGTAGTTAAAGCATTAACGTGCATCACTCCCCTACACGGCGAGTGGTCTTACAAAGCTCTAATAAAGCTCGAGCTATGAAAGTAGCTGGACATTTGCCAATTTGACTATCGTTATCATTTCGCTGTGTTTTTCATTGAATATCCATTATAGCCATTCTAATTAAAGAAACGGCGTTGATAGCGAATATTTCAATTTTAACATAAAATAAATACAACAAAAAGTAATATTAATGTATTACACTTTCAGATATAAATTATTTACTCTATTTTAAGCGTTCATTACGCAACACTTTTAACAATGTGTTGCTCTTGCTGAGCAGAGATCAGCTTAGGGAGTTATTTTCAAAAATCGACCCTCAAGAGTTTTACGGGGAATTATAAACAAAAAAAAAATCCTTTTTATCAGCTATTAGATCTACATACTTAAAATTTAACAAAGACTATTCTTTTTTTTCTTTTTTTTTTGTTTAGCTGAGATATGCAAAAAGCTTTTTTGTTTAATTTGCAATTTACGTAAAATTAACTCATTAAAAATTTCTTTATCCTTCAATCTGTGTTTAATTTTTCAGTTCACCCGTGCGAAGAACGGGTATACCAGCTAGTAGATAATATATTTCTTAAGAAGTAACGATAGCATTTTCAGTGGCTGAAATTTCTCCTTCCGGCATCATTTTAAAATGTTCCGTAGATGGGATTCGAGGATTTTATGCTATCAGTCTCGAGTGAGTGAGTGAGTGAATATTAACGTCGCAATGTTCAGCTACTAGAGGGTTTCTGGCGATGGACCTCGCGTAATTTTGAACCCCCGGTCAAGTGACGAGGACGACACCTGAGCTAGAACCATCCCCCCTCGCCTAAGTACCACACCACACCAACGGGAAGACGTTTGAGCTCTCGACAGATTTAACGTGCATCGCTCCCCTACACGGTGGGTCTTTAGTGGTACTGGACTCGAACTCATGACACGCCAGCCACGATCCAATACCTTGACCACTCGCGTACCACAGCCACGCTATCAGTCTCGAAGAGTGAGACAGTTCTTCAGGAGTGATGAAAATTTATTGAGACGAGAAACAATCCTTAGAAATGCAGGATAAAAAAATAAAATTTGCAAAATAAATCCCAGAAGATCTTCACATCTACAGCAGTTAAACAAAAATATCAGTGTCTAGAAATACAAATGCGTAATACACTACTCAAAATAATTAAAGGATATTGAGGTTTTAAGTGGATCTTGCGGCTGGGAAACTTTTTAGCTGATTGATACATGGTCGACAGACGTAGTAGGTTATATGAGAATAAATTACACATGTTTGGCAGGAAAAAAAATGCATTTTATTGCGCATTTGTGTACTAAAGGGGAAAAAACACAATTTGTGCATATGAGAAAAAAAGAATAAGAAAAGGTGTTTTCTTCAAAGGAAATCATTTTCAGTAGGGGGTATGGTTTATACGGACGGCCTGCAACGTTGAACACCTTTGAGGCATGGAGTCAATGAGGCTATTAATCACGAGTTGGGGGATTCTGTCCCACTCTTCCAGAAGAGCTCTTTTCAGTTCTTTGAAAGTTTGTGGGGGTAGTTGGCGGCCAGCTACTCGTCTTCCTAGAGCGTCCCAAACGTGCTCTATTGGATTAATGTCTGGAGAACACGCTGGCCATTCCATTTGCACGATTCCTTCCTCGAAAAGGAAATCCTCCACCAGGTTAGCACGATGTAGCCTGCAGTTATCGTCCATTAAAATGAAGTCATCTCCGATTGCTGCAGCGTAAGGGACTACAATAGGTCTGAGGATCTCATCCCTATGTCGGCGAGCAGTCAGAGGTCCATCTCGAATGATGTAGAGATCTGTGCGCCCGTCAATGGAGATGCCACCATGCATCAACACTCCCCCACCGCCAAATCTGACACTTTCGTGCACGAACGCAGGATTATTCCTACTGCAACGGTCCCCCCAGATGAAAATACGCCTATTATCCGGATGAACAGAAAAACGGGACTCGTCAGAAAAAAGAACATTGCTCCATCCATTTCTCCTCCAGTTCACATGCTCTGTTGCCCAGTCCCAGCGGTCGTGACGATGCCTTGATGTTAGTCTAACACATACCATCGGTCGGCGAGCATACAGACCTACGCCATGGAACCGGTTTCGGACAGTCTGAGTTGAAACCGTGGTGCCAGTAGCCGAGCGAACGTGTTGTAGGAGAAGAATAGCGTTCATATTTCGGTGTCTCCGAGCCGTTAACACTAAATAAAGATCTTCATTGGGCGTTGTTGTCCGTCTACGACCTTGTCCTGGTCTTCTGCCTGCACTTCCAGTCTCCAAAAAATGGTTCCAGATCCTACAAATCACACTTTGTGACACTCCAATGGCTTGCGCTACTTCGGCTTGAGTTTGGCCCCCTTCTAACCTACCAACAACTCTCCAAGCTTCTGAATCGGTTAAATGACTTCGCTGAGACATCGTACTCATCGAAACAAAGCAGTCACTGAATGCCGATCATCCTTGTCTTCATTTCAGTTGAAAGTCAAATTTCATTCGCTGCCGCTGAAGCGACGTTGTTGACGTCGAACTCAAAATTAGCATACTCCACAGTTTGAAAATCAGAAAAATTTGCATTTGTGATTCTCTTCTTCAATTTTAGGCAAAAAAAAAAAAAATTCGCTTATATCTTTATTTTATATAAAACTTACAATATCCTTTAATTGTTTTGAGCAGTGTATATTCATTTGCGTACAACCATTCCATCAAAGCAACACTTGAACAGCTCAAGACAATACTAACTTTTCAGCTGCCAAAACGAGACTAACTCAGTTTCGGCGAGCAACTTCCTATTTATACTCTGCACTGATTTTTCTCGGAAAAATACACTTATGTCATAGATCATGATATTAATAGATGTCTCCAGTAATTTCCAGAAGCATCCATAGAGTCGCCAACTCGCCAAATATGGTCAATCACCAATATCATATCACCAATAGGGTCGTTCACTGACTAAAATGGTCACCACAAAAATAACGCCAACTTGGCTCTATCGCCAAGTTACCATTGAATCGCCATTATAATGTAAAGAACGGCGTTGCTTGCGAATATTACAATTCTAACATAAAATACACTCATGGCAAAAAAATTGGCGCACCAAGAAATAGTTGCAGGATCGTAACGAAACTTGGAAACTCGGGGAGATGTGCAAATGATTAGAAATATAGCGTGATTGCGCATTACGTATAGCCGGTAGAAGGCATTTAACGTCGTTCTCCGTGGAGTATAAAACAGATAACTAAAGCTTGTTTGAGTGTGCAACTGGAAAACTGCCATTATTTTCCCCATTAAAAAGCCCGGTAAAAACATTCATCACCCTCAAACTTATAGGCCAATTTCTTTACTACCAACCCTAAGTAAAATTACAGAGTATATCATTCTCAATAGAATTAACACACACACACACTCCTGTATTTCAAATACTAACATAATTGACCCAAACCAATATGGCTTCACTAAACATCTCTCTACTTGTCATCCCCTGCTTAGACTCACGGAAAAAGTTACCGCTGGATTTCAGAGAGGCAGATCCACTGGAACTGTCTTTCTCGATATCCAGAAGGCTTTTGACCGGGTATGGGTAGGTGGTCTCGTTTATAAATTAATTAAGAGTGTAACTTTCCTCCTTCATTAATTCCTATCAAAAATTCTTACCTTGTAAACAGGTACTATCTGGTCAGAGTCAACAACACACTTTCTGACACACACAACATAAATGTTGGCTGTCCTCCTTGGCCCAATATTATTTAATCTTTACATAAACGACACACATCCTCAAACAATGATAAATCTATGCTGACGGCCTGTTACAAAAATCACAACACAATCACACTCGCTCTGAATAGACACCTTTCTCTCCTGGAAAATTCGTTTAAAACTTGGAAGAAAAAAATAAATGTCTAAAAAACGGTTGCTGTGAGCTTTTTACCAGGAGAAGAAAGCCATGCACACCTCCCACGCTATACTCCACACCACTACACTGTTCTCGGAGTACAAAATACTTACGTATCGTTTTAGATAAAGCACTCACTTGGAAACACCACATTATACACGCAAGAAATAAATTCGGGATCACGCTTAGATTAATACACCCACTAATTAACCGGAATTCTGACATGACTCTCAACAATAAGGTACTTCTCTACACAGCTGTTTTGCGTCCCATTTTAAATTATGCTTGCCCTGTGTGTGGTTACGCAGCAAACACTAATATTAAAATTCTTGAAGTCTCACAAAATTCCTTTTTTAGAAATATTACAAGAGCTGGTAGATACACCAGAAACTCCTGCATGTATAAAGCCCTTGATATACAGCCTTTTAAAAACTTTATTCAAACTCTCGCAGTTAAATTTTTTAATAATCTCCCCAATACACATAATCTAAATTTAATTGACATCCAAAATTACCACTTAAATGACAAAACTAAGAGACCCAGGAGAATAATCCTGGATTCATAAAATCCCCCTTAATATTATTGCTCTGCATTCACCGGTGGTAAATGCCAACTATTAATTCTAAATTTTTACTCCATAATTTTATCTTTAATTTTAGTATTTCTTTAAATTTTCATAACTTTTCAAAATATTCTCATCCCTGCACCCACCAGGCAATCAATTTCTTATTTCAATTTACCCAACTTCAAAGCAGCCATTAGAGAGCTTTCTCACTTATTGCTACCAACCAGTGGCGCACACAAGGGGGGTCCTGTGGGGTCTGGACCCCCAAAGCCCTTGATTTTTTTCCGATTGATTATAATTCTAAGTATATATCATGCGAAATTTTATTAATTTCTTGCTATTAATGATTAATTTTATTAATTAATGCTAAATATTTATACAAAAATTAGTTTTTTACTGTGTTTTGTTCCCGAAAATCGACAAAATCAAAAGGAGCATGATACAAGAATGGTAAACTTTCAACCCTGGACCCCCCTTGAAAAATTCCTGTGTGCGCTACTGTTACCAACCAATGCCATTGCTTTTACTACAGCTCCCAGTTGACTGTCAAATTCTCAGGACTTTTTCCGCCGAAATCAGAAGCCTACTACCCCCAGACTGGGACGTCATTCACCTTCATTACCTCATCAGCCAATCAGATCACTTAAACTAACTTAGTGAACTTTGTTTTTTCCCACTCAAGTTTTCCATTTGTCAGCGCCAAAATACATTATCAGATAGGGGATGGAGATCCATATACCTGTGACGTGAAGAAACGGTTGTTTGAGTGTGCTGCGTCATTTACAAAGGAAGAGCTGGGGTAGACATGCCATTACGCTGTTTTCGAAGACAATAAGAGCAGCTTTCGCAGGAGAGGAGGAGAATTATCGGCATGATTGAAGCTGGGTGGTCAGCTAAACGAGTAGCTCGTTAATTAGGTCGCTCTGGTTGTGTTTTGAGGAGGTGTTGGGACCAGGGGATCCGAGAGATGTCATTTACACGAAGACCAGGCTCTGGACGCCCTCGACAGACCAGTCGTCAAGAAGACCGCCACATCGTAAGAAATGCACGCGTACAGCCAACTGCTTCACCGGCCGCTATCAAAGCACAGGTAGCATCTTCAATAGGGGCTCCTGTGTCTTCTCGAACCATACGAAGGCGCCTGGCTGAAGGACATTTTGGATCGCGGTACCCATTACGTGTGCTGCCCTTGACGCAGAACCATCGACGTCTCCGTTTGTATTGGTGCCGGGAAACTGGACTGCAGCAGAATGGAACCATGACGTTTTTAGCGACAACTCCAGATTCAATCTCAGCTGTGATGACATTCATGTTCGTGTGTGGAGACCCCATGATGAACGCCTCCATCCTGCTTTTACTTTACAGCAACATACCGCTCCCACAGCTGGTGTGATTGTATGGGGTGACATTTCCTACAATACACGGTCACCCCTAGTATTGATCCGTGGCACCATGGCAGCCCAGTGGTATGTCCATGACATCCTACAACCACATGTGTTGCTACTCATGCGACGGCTCTCAGGAGCCCTTTTTTTGACAAGACAATGCTCAGCCTCACGCGGCAAGACTGCCTCCGCACTGTTACTACCCTTCCTTCGCCTGCCCGATCCCCAGATTTGTCTCCAATCAAGCAAATCTGGGATAATTTGGGACCGCGAGTTGGGCATCCCACGAGTTTGAAAGAAATAGAGGCAAGGTTACAGCAAATATGGAACGAAATGTCTCAAGACACCTTACAGAACTGGTATGCCTCAATGCCCGATCGTATCGCATCATGCATTCACGATAGAGGGGGTTCAACAGTGTATTAAATCCACCTTTCTTTTGCCTTTTTTTCTGAAATAAATTATCCTTTTTCTATAAATTTCTAATCATTTATTTATATCCAAGTATCCATTACGTATGCAAAATTTCGTTTCATTTTGATGACTCCTTCTTAGTGCGCTATTTTTTTTGTTCATGAGTGTAAATACAACAGAAAGAAATATTAACGTATTACACATCCATATATAAATTATTTACACTATTTTAAGCATTCGTAACACAAAGAGTAAATAAATAAGTTTTATACACAATTTCATTCACTAGAGAGCTACATTTGTACCCTTTCTTTATAACATTTGATAATGAAGATGAATGTAATCCATTGAAAATAATACAGTATTAATAAATAATTCATGACCGAAACTGAAGAAATCAATCATAAAATAGACTATCAGTGATAAATAGAAATTTAACAATGGTAATTGTGGTAATTAATTATAACCTTAACAGCGCCTTTTTTTTACACCGAATGTCAAAATAGAACGTATGTGGAACACGATTAAATAAACGGGAACATTTAGGAAAAGAAAGTTATGTCGAATCAATTGACGACAATAAAAAAACATACGCGGGCAATATTCTTTTATTATTTCAGTTTATTGTGTCGAGCAATAATATTTTCCTGTGTTTTTTCGTATCTTTTATGTTATTTGGTAAGTATAATTTAGTGTAATAACAAAGTACAATCGGACCCCGATTTAACGAATCTCGCGATTTAATGAATTTTTCTTTTTCCCCGATTAAAAAGAAGGCAAAAACTCTTATTAAAAGAATAACAAACACCGAATTAACGAATATTTTAACAGTTGAAATTTTTTAGTATTAGAAAAAAAATTGTGGTTTTTTTTTTTTTTCAAATTGTCCTTTTTGTCCGGAAATTTTTTTTTCTTGTAAGTAGGGAATTGCGATGGGAAAGGGAGCACGTGATTCATGAGTGCAACCTATCGTGTGAGTTTTGAAAAGGACAGGAAACTCCTCTCTTATATCATCCAACTCCACAACGCAAGGGATGTTTTAAGATTTTGATGATTATGTTACATTTGATGACGGACTGCCACCTGTACAACTGAAGGCCAGGAAATTGTTGATTTGTCGAAGTTAATGAATGGCGTTTCTGATGCAGAAAGTAACAACGGAACTCTTATCAAAACTGTTCCATTTCCTAATGCTTTACATTGTTTGAAAACTGTGGAAGCGTACCTCATGCAGCAGGATGGGAAGGACGCAATATTTTCTTCTCTACAGAAGAACTCTTTCCAGTGAGCAGTCCAAATATTGACAAACATCTATTAGTCAGTATTTTAAAATTTCCAATGAACCGGTGCGTAATAAATCCCTAATAATATTTTTAGCTATTAATTAAAAAGGGGTAACTAGGGATATTTTTTGTGTAATTGATTCTTATGGAATTTGCAAAAGGGAAAAATTTGCAAAAAATTTGGACTGTGATTTAAGGGACTAATTGTGCTGTCCCGATGAATTCGCTAATCGGTGTCCCACTGAATATTTCAACAAATTCAAACAAAGGCCTGATAAAGCAACACAAAGATTCAAAAAGATTGCACATTGGCATGTACTTTTCTTCTTAATTTCAGGGGTGGCCAACCCGTGACACGTTTACCACAGTGTGGCACGTTGTACTTGTAACAATAGCACGCAAAGACTTACTGAAAAATTTTTAAAAATTTGGAACGATAATAAAAAATAACCAGTTTCTTCTATGAACATAATAAAATGAATATCACTTAAAACAAGGTACCTATAATAACCTAATATAGTAGATGACTTGGGATACATATAAAAAAGTAGTCATTCAAAAGCCTTATAAGTTTGTACTGAGGTTTTAATAATTATTTTAAATTAAATGATTAAAGTTACTCATTTTTAATACATATCCCTAACTGATTGAATCTGTAAAAGGTTTATTAACAATTAAACCCATCATTTTCTCAAATCGGATTAAGCTACGTTAATTTTATCTAAACCAGTACAGACTTTTATTCCATTTGTGACTGTGATTAAAAGCACGAATATGGAAAAAAACGTCAGTGAAAAAATCACCGTGGAATCACCGAAAAATGAATGACCTCTTTCTTTAAAAAAGATGAAAAAGGGTATTTCTCTTTTATAACCATATCGAGCACTTTCGATGCTGATATATATGTAGGATTAATTAGTAAACTTAGACTTTGTAAAAGAAATGATGCTGATTCATCTTATCTAAAAGTTAATGGGAAATATAAGTCGTTAAAATGATCAGCGCCAAGTTGGCGAGATCTCCGCAAGTGCGCCAATTTTTATGGTCATCGGAAAAATATGCAAGTAAACAAATGCTAATAAACCGACCAATGTATCAAACATTACACAATTTTGGGATCCGATTTTCGTGTTGAAATAAAATTGATGTCAAAATATTTTTGTACTCATTTATGGGCACGAGAGGAAAATAAATTAACTTCAAAACATTGACTGATTTTAAATAATTTTGATAACTTTAATTTCTGTCTGTGTGTCTTTCTCTTTAACCTCATTGTGTGAAAACAACATCGGAAATTCTTTCAAGTATTTCTTAAACAGATTACTTATATTTGTTAATATTCAGCTTTTTAACTTCAACAGGGTTTCTTAAGACGAATTATAAAATAGTTGCTTAGGAACGCTTAGAACACATTTCATATCCATTTACTATCCAATACTAAGTAGATTCTCTTGATAGCCATTAATTACTTATTCAAAATGGCAGCTTATCGTAAAGCTTATTGTCTCAACATGGCGAGAAATCCGTAGCAGATGGATATCAAATTAATTCCTGTTCTTGAGTATTATATTGTCAAATTAAAGTACATCGCCAAAATATAGTCAATAGAGAAAAATCATTCCTTCATATACTAAAAAAAAAATAACAGCATTTGGCAACGTCTTTGATTCGGTGGAATTGGTTAACAGTATTATACATACACTGGCCTCAAAAAGTTAAGGTACAACATGTTTTTCGAAGCTCACCATAAAAAAAATGGCAGTAACAATAAAATGCATAGTTTACATGAATGATAATAACGAACTTTAAAAACATTAATGCAAAAACGATTGCTACAACTTTTATTTTATAGAAAAGAACGTATATTTATGAGTGTGAGAAAAATATGCAAATATCAAGCTTTCGTACTTTTGTGTGTAAGTTGTGTTGATTTTCAACAGTTGTTGGCAGTTTCGGTGACAATAGTCAATAGAGTTTAGAAAATGTCTCAGAGACGTCGTTTACCCAATTCGTTAAGGTGGCGGGCAGTTGGATGAATGGAAATGGGATTGTCGCAGGCTGATGCTGGTAGACGTCTCAATGTGTCTCGTAGTGTTGTTCAGTGACTTTGGGATCAATACCAATCCGAAGATTCTGTGTCCAGAAGACCTGTTCCAGGCCGACCACGAGCTACAACACCTGCAGAAGACCGTTTTCTAGCTCTTTCGGCACGAAGGAGAAGAACCACTACTGTGCCGCAGCTCGTTGCAGACCACTTTCAAGCATCAGGAAGAAGAATCTCCACTACTACGGTGCGAAATCGTCTTCACAATGCAGGTCTGTATGCAAGAAGACCAGTTGTGTGCGTTCCCCTCAACGGACGACAGCGAAGGAACCGCTTATGCTGGGCAAGAGAACATGTTTCTTGGACGCAGCAACAATGGGCTTCTGTGCTGTTCACAGACGAGTCAGATTTACAATGGAGAGTGATTCAGGGCGTCTACTGATCTGGAGGGAACAGTGCACTAGATACCATCAATCCAACACTGTTGAAAGACACAGTTATAGAGGTGGTGGAATCCTGGTTTGGGCAGGGATCTCGCTCGGTGGCCACACTGACCTGCATGTGTTCCATGGAGGAACCGTAACTGGTCTTAGATATCGGGATGAGACCCTTGATCCATATGTCCGCCCATATGGTGCTGCTATTGGTAACGACTTCATTCTGATGGATGATAATGCACGACCTCACCGAGCTCGGATTGTTGAGGAGAGTATCTGGAGGATCACGGTTTGGAACGAATGGAATGGCCAGCTCGATCTCCAGACCTGAATCCGATAGAACATCTTTGGGACTATCTTGGCAGAGAGGTTGCTGCTTTAAATCCTCCTCAAGGTCGTTACATGAGCTGAAACAAGGCTTACTCTGTGTCTGGTCTTCGCTTCCTATTCCGGTGTCCGACAACTTAATAAACAGCATGAGAAATCGATGCCGCCAATGCATTCAAGTTAGGGGTGGACACATTCCTTATTAGAACCCATTTTTGTATTGTTTTTATACCATTTTTACCACATAACACTGTGATGTGCTGTTTTCTCAAAGAATGGACTTTTCCGCAGAGATTGCTTTTTTGTTATAAATCGTTTTTGCAATACACTTATACAAATTTCTATGACGCATTCAATAAAAAACTATTTCATGCACATATCCTCCAAATTTTTTGTTTCTACATTCATTCATTTGCAAATTAGACACAAAAACCCGGTTATACCTTAACTTTTTGAGGCCAGTGTACCTTAATACCGTATATTTATGTTATTGTATACACGTATCAAATGATTGTGTTATTGTAAATTATTTATTACTTTATGATAATGAAAAGTGGGCATTATAATATCTTATATATAGAGGATAAGAAGATACTCAGTTCTAAATAAGATTTATCACGCTATATTACTGACTGCATTTTGGATTCATCATAACAAAATATGGACCATTTTCTCAAAAATTGAACTGACTGTATTTTCAAAAAATACCTGACAAAAATATTTTAGACACTTTATATTTTTCCCTTGAAAATCTGCAGAATATTAAATTTTATTACTTGCAATTAAAAATATTTCAGATGAACAGTACTTGTCTTTTTATAGGTTTAGTTATTGTAAGTTTATTGGGGAAATAAAATTAGATCCTAGGAAGCGCTGGTCGCAGAGCCTTAAGGATAACTCTATCAGTAGGATCACTCACCTCAGGAATACTCACTTTTGGCTTGCAGCGAATTTTGTGGCGGATAAACTCAGAAGTAAAAGGACTCACTTTTGGGGGAGTTGGTGATGTCAGCTTCACCTGTAAAGAAAGGTTAGGCTTACTGACCTTTTTTGGTTGTGGGAGAGTAGCCTTTTCCTGCAAAGAAGTAAGATTAGGAGATGGGCTTACTTTTTTCGACACTGGTGGAGCTGCCTCGTCCTGCAAAGTAACGTTAAACACTACAGATTCACTAACCTTTGACCTCTTGGAGGCTCTTACCTGAGGAATATCTTCCCAGTCCATGGGCTCGCTTACCTCGATGTAGGAGGGTTCCCACTCCATCTCCTCCACGCGGACCTCGGTGTCCTCCCAGTCCATACCTGAAACGAAAGACTCGCTCAAAGTTAAAGTAACAGCCATGATATAACTCCAAGAAGTAAAAAGAAATCTAATAAATATAAATAATAATGCTTAAAATGATACGAAGTCAAATTAAAAGAAAAAGGAATGAAAAATCAATTTAAACAATTTGGTTTCAAGTCGTCAGTAGCAAATACACAAGCCTTCTTTGGCGATTTTTTGGACAATCACTTGATACGGGTTCACTTCACAAAATCCAAAGCCAAAATGGCGAAATTTGCTTAAACAATCGCGTTCCATGAATTTCAACCAATCAGATAGAAGTAATTGAAAGTTAAAGTTGAAGTTTTTAAAAAACGAAAGAGTTGAGTTGTTTCAGACCAATCATCTTGCAACTTTTAAATACTGTAATCTAGATTACCTTCTCTAGGATTTTTATGGATGCAGTTAGAATTTTGACGAGCAAACTGTGAGGATATTAAGACAAATAAAGATTTTAAAATTTTGCCGCCTTTAAAATCATATGCAGAAATTTTGTATAAATTTTTTCTAATTAAAGGTGTTATTTTCGTATAATTCACTTTAAAAAGAACTGGCACTTTGTGGAAGCATCAGTGTGATATCCTGACAATAATCTAAAGCGTGCAAAACGAGTAGGGTCCCATTATCAAAGAAAGCTGACGCAAGTCACATTTCTTTTTTCAATTTAAGCTTGTGTGTTGCATATGATGTGGATGAATGTCTCAATTTGAGGTTGACTATGTTATCTTGTGTTACCTAAAATGACCAAGCTCGTCATTTGAGCAGATCTGTTAAAGAGAAGAATATGAGATTACCAAATACAAATAATAATCTAATTTAAAATAAATGCCGTAAATAAATTATTTTTCCCTTGATATGTCAATGATATATTTTTAAATATACTGATATGTTTGGATTCAACGCTGATAATACAGAAATATGAGTTTACTTTTTAAATTCCCCAAGCTTTTTTTTTTCAATTCCTGCTATTATATATAGCTCACACTCTCTGTATATTTATTTATTTATCTTCGTGGAATTTTCAATCATTAATAAATACATTTTAAAGCACTCAATTGAGATGAAGTTTTATATACACGATTATTATGGGTGACAATATAATAAATTAATTATAATTAATAAAAATTCATTCATTAAAACTAATTATTTAAAAAATTATAAATACAGCCACGTTGGCCTCATTTTTGGCGACTTGTGTCAAAACTTGAAAAGATTTTTTCTCACTTTTTAAAGCCTTCAGTTGAACTTAAATTTATATACTTGATTGTTTTGGAAGACAATTACGATACTCTTTAATGATCATTAATAAGAACTAATTACCACTTAATGTTGTCTTCTGTCCTATGTATATAGATATTTACAATCATGTCCATAAATTAAGGATAATTCAGAATCACACAGAAAGTGAACTCTAAAATAAAAATTTCACCTGTAGAGTTATCACACACATCTTGAAGAAGAATATGCAAATTACAGGAAACCACCAGATGGCGCGGATAGTACGTCACAATGACGAGAGTGTAAGAGAGGGGTATATAAGGAATGGATGTTAAAATTCTACCTTTCAAAGCCTACATTCAAAATCTGGCTATTTCCTTTTTTAACAACTTACCCAATATCAATAATGAAAATGTTAAAAGGCTTAATAATTATATCCCAGTGCCAGATCTCAAAAAACCTAGGAGAATCCTCCTAGACTCGTATAACCCTCCTAACATTCATTTTAGTCACTCGCCGGGTGGTGACACAACCCTTGCTAAATTTTTATTATATTTTTTAATTTTATTTAATTTTTATTCATCTGCATTTTACTTAATTTCTCTTGAACTTCTTAACTTTTTTACTTAATTGCAACCCCACACAGGCTAGACTACTAGACCTCCCTTTTGACTTGTTCCAACGCATCAGTGCAACCAATTGAGTGCCTACTCTCACAGTGCCATTGACAAATCACAGCAGGGCCACTCAAACATCATCAGGACATTCCCGCCTAAACCGTATCGAAGAACAACTCCGCTCCTGTTACCACGCCTTCTTGCCATGTTCGAACTACCAATAAGGACACTCCCTTCCAGGCAGGCCCACCCACATCAGGCCACATCAACAAACTAGATATGGGATGGAGGAACGCTTCGCGTTCCGTTTCCCAGTGACATCCAGCGTCAAGTAAATTTGGTTGCCCCACCCCTCCCCTTTTTTGGGCATCTTCTCATGTTGGCTTCCGTCCCTCTTCGCCATCCATTCTGAGCAGAAGCACCCGCTCGCCATCAATCTTATTTTCGTTCGTAAGTAAATTTGTTTCACAAGCGCTTTAAAAGCCTTTCAGTGCAATAACCGCGTAGTTATGGCACAAAGGAAGCATTTGGATGATTTTTTACGTGGTAGAATTATTGGACGACTGGAATGTGGGCGTACCCAGCTGGAAGTATCCGAGAAACGTGGAATCACCCAGAGTGTCATCTCCAGGCTTTGGCAACGATTCCAAGATGATGGTATTGTCAGTAGATGGTACAGCACAGGTCGCCCCCGAGTTATAACGCCGAATGAGGACCGGTATATTTGGCAGTTACTGCCAAAAGAAACCGACGGAGCTCAGCATCAGACCTGTCTCGTCAGCTCTCTTCAGCTACCGGTACGACAGTTTCAAGGCAGACCATGTACAGACGCTTAGGGCACATTGGTCTATATGCTCGTAGGCCTGTCAGATGTGTTCCACTTACCGCAACTCACCGTCGCCTGCGATTAACCTGGAGTAGATTGCATGCATTGTGGATACTATAACAGTGGTCTTGTGTGATGTTTTCCGACGAGTCCAGGTTTAGTTTTTCAGTCTGATTCTCGCCGGACTTTAATATGGAGAGCGCCAGGTACCCGCTACCACCAAGAGAACACCATTGAACGACACCGTTACGGTGGTTCAGGATGGCTCGTTTGGGGAGGAATTATTCTTGGTTCCAGAACTGACCTGCATGTTCAGAGTGTAACAATGACAGGCCACATCTATCGGGATGTTATTCTGGAACAACATGTACGTTTGTTTCGGGGCACCACGGGTGCTGAATTTCTGTTTATGGGTGACAACGCCCGTCCTCACCGTGCAGACGAATACCTTCAATCGGAAGATATCACCCGTATGGATTGGCCAGCATACTCACCGGACTTGAATGCAATAGAGCATGTGTGGGATATGCTTGGCCGACGAATTACAGCCCGTCAATCCCCTCCCACCTGCCTACCGGAACTTCGGTGGGCATTGCTTGAGGAGTGGTGTAATATTCCCCAAGATCAGATTGATAATTTGATACTCAGCATGTCTAGGCGTTGTAAGGCCTGTATTGCATCGTCCAGGAGACATACTCCGTATTAACCATGATACTAACCATGTTATACTGTTTTTTGTAAATAGGTTTTTTTTTTTTGAAATTTGCTCCAGGGAGTAAAAATCGCAATTTTTATTAATTATGTCAAACATATAGCATCTTTTTTGCTCTTTACCTTTTGCTTAATAAATAGACTTTACAAATAAGTCAAATTTATTTTGCTTCTGTTTCTTTCTTTGCCTGAACTTCATTATCCTTAATTTATGGACATGAGTGTATATTAATTGTAACTATTTAATAAAAAGTAGCTAAAATACAATTTTTCTTTGTTGATCTAAGTAGGAATTGACTTAAAACTTTTTTTATAACTTGTTTTTTTTTATTACATTTATTTATAAATATAACTTTTGAAATCAGCGAGCATTTTCACTAAGGAAGGAAATTTAAATGCTGGATAATAAAGCAATTGTGGCGTCTGTCTTTAGAATTGATTCTATCGTATACGAAAGAGGCTCATAACCGTATTGTGTATTATTACAATTTCAATTTAATTAAATTTTTACGATTCTTGTAGAACAACATGTTTGTGAATTATTGAAAATAAACTTTGACAGAAGACTAAAACAAAAGGAATTAGAGCAGTTTTTAAACTGTAGAAGTTTTATCTCTCTCTCTCTCTCATCTAAATGACTTCATACACTAGGTAAAAATGGACACGATTCCTTGGGATTTATGACTGTAAACCATGTGTTTGTAAATTTATTACAAAATATTTTTCAAAAACAGAACATGGATATTCGAAACAAAAGCAGTTGGGTTTATATGTATATATATTATTTACATATAGTCATATCCTATTTCAGGTAATTTAAGTAAATTACCCAAATGCCTTTTTCCCTTTAGCCACGATCATAACACGGAATCATTATTGAATTTTATTGATGAATATAAAAAGTAACGCCAAATAATTCTGTTATTTCAAAAAAAAAACCTAATCTTTAATTAACAAGAAATCTTCAGTACTTATGTGTTTACCGTCGACCATTTTCGACGAATCGACTATCGTCACCAAATGTCTTAACATGCAGCCAATAAATTTTTCCCGTCTCTTCTCAGACACAATACCTTATTTATAAGTTGTCTTGGTACTTATTCATTATCCTAACCTATTGGTGACATTATATGAAACGAAGTACCTGGTTGCTAATTTAGCGTGTACGACAAATAGATCGAGATTGCCAACTTAGTGAGGTATTAATACACTTGGTGATTGTTACGATAATACGTAAGTACCGTTGTCTTTTCTTTTCGTACTCGAAACGAATACTTGTAGTATATGTGGAGAATTGCTACTCACTTGAAAAAAATTTTAAGTCAATTCCTTCTTAGATCAACAAAGAAGAATTTTATTTTAGCAACTTTTTATTAAATAGTTATAATTAATATAAATATCTATATACATAGGACAGAATCACAACGTTAAGTGGTAATTCATTTTTATTCATTATCATTAAAGTATCGTATTGTCATCCAAAACAATCGTGTCTATAAAATTTCATTTTTAACTGAATGCTTTAAAACGCGAGAAAAATAAAGAAACGAGCCTTACAGTAGTCGCATATGATGTATTATCGTGGTAAATACGAAATAGTAACTTAAATCTGAAAAAAATGAATCGAGTATGATTGGAAATAGTTTTCTATCGAACAGTTATATCTTTAATGAAAATTTTATTTATTTAACACAAGGTCTGATGCATTATTTATCAAAAAATATTTTTTCTTGTTCAATTTGGGGAACAGTGCAAACAATAGACTTGAAAATGAACAAATAGGGATTTCGGTGGCCATATACATTTCTCCGAATCAAACGGTTCAAAAAATTAAAGATTTCCTGCATTTTGTATTTTTACCATATACCGAAGATGGTTCTGCTCTTTTAAAATCAAACTATCACTCGCTTTCCATGGTTTTGGGTGTGATTGAATTGAGTCTTGAATCGAGTATGACTGGAAATAATTTTCTATCGAATAATTATATCTTTAATGAAAATTTTATTTAGGAGTTTTAATAGTAGAGAAAACTTTTTTTAATCGCAATTTTAAAAATTTTACATTGACAGCGACAGGAATTAACCTCAAAGTATGAAAAAGATACGCACTAAAATATTTATTCGAATAATTCCATATTACTTACTCGTATTTTCTTAAGAATGTTGAACTTTGTCAGATGCTTAACAGTAAATATAATTATTAATATAGCTTACACAGATAAATATAACCTCAGATTTCATACACAACGAGCCCAGAGACTTTGGCAATTGAGCGTAAGGGTCTAAGTTTATCCTGAATAAGATTTGCTGGTATTTGCAAAGTGGAGTAAGAAAACGAAATCCAGTTTTAGAATTCGAATCTTTTGAAATGCTAACTTTAACAATATAAAAAAAACTACTAGAGTTGGATTTCGCATATATTCTACTCTGGATTTACCCATCTCTGCTAATCACAAAATCATGAAATTTTAATTAGTTTGGTAAATGTTTAGAGAAAATCAAAATTACCCGTGTAATTAGTTAGTTCTTTTAATCGAGAAAACTTTTTTAATCACAATTATAAAAATATTATATTGACAGCGACAGGAATTAACCTTAAAGTATGAAAAAGATGCGCACTCTAAAATATTTAATTCGAATAATTTCTTATTACTTACTTGTATTTTTTTAAGAATGGTGAACTTTGTCAGACACGCTTAACAGTAAATATAATCTAATTAATAAAAGAGACTTAAAGCGTGTGTGTTTCACCTCTACAGCCCAAACTAAGCAACCCAGAAGTATGAAACTTGGCACATAATTATTCTAGGTCCTGATGATGTGCACTACGAAGAGTTTTTTTCGAAATTCACCTTAGATTTTTTTTAATTAAATTTTTAAACGATTTTTCCATATTTTTTTTTCAACAACGGGGTTTTTAGTTAGTTGTTTTGGCAACACAGTGTATTTGTTTTAGAATTCTTTGCGCTCGAAAATTTTACAGTTGATTTAGCGATGTTGACAAAAGTGAATTGTGTTTTCTTAATTAAGCATATTTTATCCTTTTCCGGAATTGCACACAAAAGTGATGAAACTTTAATTCATTAATGCTAATTGACTTTCAGAAATGAAAATCTAAGTTTTTGCCACTATGGGCGATACCAAAGTTTGCTCAATGTGTGTGTGTGTGTGTGTGTTCCGGATATACAGTTTCATATATTAAATCAGTATATTTTATTTTTTAAAAAAAGCTGTGATTTTTTAGATAATAATAGAATCTGTTTTCTGCAAGGCTGCCTTTTTATTTTAATGCTCATTAAATTTATGTAGCTTTTATATTTTTGTGCATGTATATTTCTGATACATTATTGTGGTTTGTAGTACTACATGTTGGTTGCGTAATAGAACAACTACCCTTCTTGCAAAGCCTAACTTAATTACTGTACTGGCTACTTTTAAAGATATTTTCATACCATCTGATATCCTTTTTTATTTGATATTCATGATTTGTCATAGCTTTGCTATTGGCATCAAGAAGGCCTGAGGGCACTCTCTTTAATTCTTTAAGCTGTATCTGAAAAATGTTTGCTGCCATTTTGGTTACTAACTTTATGTTGACTTTTGAAGAATCGACTTTACAAAAAATTTGTACAAATTTTGGTACAACAGTTGTAAGGACCTCAGGTTTGTGCAATTCTTGCAAAACCGAATGTTAGTGGTACAAGTTAGAATTTTAGGTATTTACTTATTAGTGTCACTACAGCCAAATTGGCGCCTTGGAAATCACTCCTTGATATCAAGACAACAAAAATTTCGTGTTTTATATGAAAAAAAGATATAAGATTTTGGTCGGAAATAGCACGATTCACGTGGTGCCAATTTGACTGCAGTGGCGCTAATACGTAAGTCATTTATTCGAAGTATTATTCCAAGGTATAGAAAAAAATAGTATACTTCTATATAGAACAGGGATGGCGAACCTTTTTTAGACATGAGTCAAATTTTGTTAATACTAGCTCGTGGGTCACTAATACCTATTTGCCTCAGAGTTAAGTTTAAAAAATTTTAACTGAGTATTTTTAAAACTAAACATCTTTAAAATTCGATTGGCTTAACGGGTAAAACTGGGCGTGATTTGGCAATTTAAAATTTTTTAGTTGTGTTAAAAATTTCTAAGTGTGTGGTGGATGTCCCCTCACATCCTTTAGTGTTCGAGAGTTAGAATAAAGATAAGTTATAATCTATACAAATAAAGAAAAGGATTTGTTTGTTTCAGCTGTACCGACAAAACTAAGCAACAAAAATGTTGCTTAGTTTTGCCTTAGTTTTAAAATTAGGGGACTTGGAAAAAATCAGAAAATTTTCCTAATTTCGAGAATAAAAAAAACTGCCAATTGGATTCACACCGAAGACCTATCGAAGAATCAATAAGCGGCGTCGCTATGAACGCTTGGCCGCCGCAAATCAATTGTCCCTCCGGTAACTTTTCTCTCCCATGAGACTCTCATAATACGCTCCGAAACTTGGCACGTAGAAGCTGTTCTGAGCACCTTGAAGAGTTTTTTTTCGAAATTCGCTTTAGATTTTTCTTAAATTCAATTTTTAAGCGAAATGGAGTTATGTCATCATTAGATGTGTCAAGTCAACTTTGCGAAAATTAATGTTTAGAACAATTTTTTGGGAGGTTTTAGCGCTTTTTATTCTAAATATATTTTTTTAGGTTTTTATTATTTTTTTAAATCTCTTTGTGGTGGGATTACATTTGTTTTTTGAAAAAGTTATCGTAAAAAATGTTTTTTGTAAATTTCATTTTTGGGTTTGGCAACACAAATTGCATAACAGTAGATTCCAATTTTTTACAGTGTTATCGTGTTTTATTGAGCGTAATGTAATTTTAAAACATATACGAATGGAAGTGGGTAAGATGTACCATTTAATACTGATATTCAAACAATGATTTATATAGTTGTAAGCTTAACTTACTATAGCGCCGACACCCTTCTGTTTTGTGATATCAAGCCCGCCAACGCGTTAGTAGGCGATATACTAAAGCCTAGCCATCACATTAAATTTATGTATCTGTGTAATTTTTGTTTATGATTATTTCTTACATATTTTTGTGATTGCCTTATGGAACAACTACCCATCTTGCAAGACTTAATTTTATTAAAGCTACTCTTTTTATTGTGCTGGCTACTTTGAAAGATATTCACTTTCCCCAAAAAATGTTCTATTCCATTTTATGCTCTCGATTAATCTTAGCTGTACTATGAGCATCAAGAAAGCCTGATTACACTTTAAACCTTTAAACCTTTCACCTGATTTAAACCTTTTTCCTGTAACTGAAAAATTTTTGCTCCTCCCATGTTGTTTACTAATTTCATGTTATTTTTAAAGAGTCAGCAATGCAAAAACATCCTTGGGTGTGTTCGGTTGCTTTTCCTTATTCTTTCGAACCTCTGATGTTGATACAACAACAACAAAAGGTAGTCTGCCCCAAAATAAGCAAATATTGTAACTAAACTATTGTATTAATATCAGTGAACTGTAGTGGTACGTCTGGCCTATTTCCATCCTAATAGCATGACAATTTGGTTTATGATAAAAAAAAATTCTGTTACAAAGTTTCTTTCTGTTAGAAAAAACTTTATTGCTTTTTTTTGTTCAACGATAATTTCTAAATCTCGCTTATTGTAACAACGATAAAGTAGAAAATCCTAGCTAGCAGTTTAAGAAAAAGAGAATATTGTACTAAATTAAACTAATTGTTATTAATGGATTGGCAATATTTGAAAAAAACTACCTTCCATTTATCTCAATTGTTATTAACCAGATTTCTACATGTTGCTTTTCGGTTTGAATTATTGTTATAATTTCTACTATATGCTTGGTTACTTCATATTTATTTATGTTTATTTTATTCATGTTTAAATTTTTTATATTTAAGATTTTTCCGTGAGTGTTTTGTTTGTTCTGTACTGGTTTTGGGGTAGTTTCATCAAAAAATTAGGGCTTAATTTTTTTATTTAAGATAACCTTTTAGTTTAAATTAAAAAATGCTATAATTTTTATTTCCGTATTACACAGTTTTATGTTTTTGGCTGAGTAAAAAAAAATGCGTGTGAAAAATTTGTTTTTGTTTCATTATAAGTACATATCTTTAATTCTATAGGTTCGTTTATTACATCCGTAAAGAAAACAAACATTTCCTTAATATTTGTGAAAAATTTAATTGCTCTTACTCCGTTAGCATTATTTTAAGTGAACTTATAATATAAATTATTTGCAAAACATTTAAATGTCGTTTTTGAATGTTATCTTAAGATATAATGAAGCATTAAATAAAATTCTGAAACTCATTGAAAAATTTATCGCTTAAAACTTACTATCTTTCGTAAAATTTTTTAATTTTCTTAAAAATATCTCGATGAGCACATTTGAAAAATTACATTACTGACATATTATGCAAAATTTTTAAACATGTGTGTTTCACCTATTCCGGCTAAACTAAGCAACCCAGAAGTATAAAACTTGGCACATAAATACAAAAGGTCATAATGCTATGCACTACGAAAAGGTTTTTTTTAAAATTGGCTTTAGATTTTAAAATTCAATTTTTTAGCAATTTTCCTACAAACTGCTGATATGTCACTCCTGTATAAGTTTGTAAAAATTAATGTTTCAAACTGTTTTTTGAATGATTGTTGCATATTTTATTATAAATATATTCATTTAAGGTTGTATTTAGTTGTTTTTTAATTCTTTGTGGCAGAATTGCAATTGTTTTTCTAAAAAATTGTCCTATAAAAAGTGCTTTTTCTAAATTTTTTTAGTTTGGTAATACACTTTTGTTTACAGTTGATTTAGCGATGTTGACAGAAGTGAATTGTGTTTTCTTAATTAAGCATATTTTATCTTTTTCTGGAATTTCAAACAAAAGTGATGAAACTTTGTTTAATTCATTAATGCTAATTGACTTTCAGAAATGAAAATCTTCTAAGTTTTTTCCACTATGGGCTTTTTATGACATTATTATAGCAATCACTCATCGTACCGGTACAAAAGGTTTTGGCGTCATAAAGGAAAGAGGAAATTAACGTGGACATTAAGTTATACACTCGGTAAAAGCCCGTGCGATGCCGGGCTAAGCAGAGGGGAAAGAAACAAAAAAGTCAAAGTAGTTTCGAAAAAGAAAAAAGGAAGTGCTGATTTTGTAAAAGGAAAATTTATAAAAGTAGAGAGAACACGTGCAACGCCGGGCCATGCAGCTAGTTATTAATATAGTTTACACATATAAATTAACCTCAGATTTCTTTCACAATAAGTCCTTAGACTTTATCGTAGGTTTATCCTGAATAACAATTCGAATCTTTTGAAATACTGACTTTTTAACAATATAAAAAAACCCGACTATATATGTATACTACACTGCTGGACAATTGATAAGGACGGATAACACTATCATCCATAGCAACCACAAAATGAAAGGAAGCAAAATGTGGAAAATTAGAATAAGTGCGGGATATTAGTAAGAAGTATGAGTATGCAAATTTTTTTTCCACGTTTGTTCATCACGTGATAGCGTTCATAAGAACTTTAAAGGTTTTGACGCGTGTGGACAGTTGTTGTTGCAAGTCAAAGTTTTACAGGAAAGATTTAATAGACGAACTTAAAATTTTTGGCATGTCTTCCCGACATCACATAGATGATTTTATGCGTGGCCGAATTATTGGAAAGATAGAAGAAGGGCGAAAAATAACAGATGTTGCCAGGGAGTTCGACATCGCTCACAGCGTTGTTTCACGGCTGTGGAAGTCATTTAAAACTACTGGAATGTGTAGTAGACGGCACGGGGGAGGTCGTGTTAGAAGTACGACGCCTGCAAAAGACAGATATATCATCCTATCAGCAAAAAGGAACAGGCGCACCACAGCTCAGCAGGTGGCAAATCAGTTTCTTGCTGCCTCAGGAAAGCAGATCTCCCGAAAAACTGTTGCCAGACGTTTGAGGGGAGGAGGACTATACGCACGCAGACCTGTTGTGTGTGTCCCATTGACCAGACAGCACCGTACTGCCCGTTTGCAATGGTGTCGTGAGCATCACAATTGGATTGAACAGGACTGGGCATGCGTACTATTCTCAGATGAGAGTAGGTTCAGTCTGTCATCGGATTGTAGACGCCAACTGATCTGACGCGAGAGTGGTACTGCTTATCGTCCAGAAAATATCCAGGAAAAGGACCGATATCCGACATGCAGTATCATGGTGTGGGCCGGCATCATGATCAATGGCCGCACGCGCCTACATGTGGTTGCGAATGGGACTATGAAGGGCCAACGATACGTTGATGAAGTTCTACTTCCTCATGTTCGTCTTTTCCGTGGTGCTGTCTGTGATAAATTTGTTTTTATGGACGACAACGCAACATGTCATCGAACACTCGCTGTTCAGGATTGTCTAGACAGTGAGGGTATTCAACGTCTCGTATGGCCAGCGCGTTCTCCAGATCTAAACCCCATTGAAAATGTGTGGGATGTTTTGGGGAGGCAAGTTGCTGGTCGAAACTATCCTCCGACAAACAAGAACACCCTCATCCGTGCACTCACAGAGGAATGGGATAAATTGCCTCAACAGCTGCTGGATAATGTTGTGCAAAGTATGGTACGACGCGTGGAATGTTGCATCACACTCCACGGTGGACATATCCCGTACTGATACCTTTCATTAAGAAGCCTGCTGACTTTTAGATGCATTGTTCCATTTCTCCGTACGCAGATCAAATGAACATTTTTTTTCCTTTCAGATGTTTCACAGCTTTTGTACTTTCCAGAACAATAAATATTCTTTATTCTAATGTCTGAACAGTGTGGCAACTATATTTTATCCTACTAGGCCTCAGGTCTCGCTTAATGTTATGCTACATAGCAATTTGTGATCCGTCCTTAGCAATTGTCCAGCAGTGTAGCTGGTATACCCGTTCTTCGCACGGGTGAACTGAAAAGTTAAACAACACAGATTGAAGGATAAAGAAGTTTTTAATGAGTTAATTTTAAGTGAATTGCAAATTTAAAAAAAAAGCTTTTCACATATCTCAACTGAAGAAAAAAAAAGAAAGAAAAAATACCTTTGTTAAATTTTAATAGCTGATAGATCTAATAGCTGATAAAAAGGATTTTTTTTTATATTTATAACTCCCCATAAAACTCTTGAGGGTTGATTTTTGAAAATACTTCCCTAAGCTGATCTGCTCAGTAAAAGTAACACATTGTTAAAAGTTTTGTGACGCTTAAAATATTGTAAATAATTTATAACAAAGTGTCATACATTAATATAACTTTCTATTGAATTTATTTTATGTTATAATTGTAATACTCGCAAGCAACGCCGTTTCCTAAATAACAATGGCGATTCAATGGAAAAAAATAGCGCAATGTTGACAATAGAGTCAAGTTGGCAAATGTCTAGCTACTTTCATAGCTCAAACTTTATTAGAGCTTTGTAAGACCCGCCGCGTAGGAGAGCGATGCACGTTAATGCTTTATCTACCGCATTATGATTTACTGAAATTCTTTCATGCAATATTTTTTTAGGTCACTACATTGAAAAGTAAGGGACACACATAAACAAAATACTCCACTTAGGGAAATTTAATCGGTTAGAGCTAATAAATTAATTAAATATATTCCACTGTAAAATTAATTATATACACCATTCACTTAAAATAAATAGTCAAATCGTTTTCTAAGGTCTCCATAAACATAAGACACTTAAATTTTGACATTAACTATTTTTGGGGGACAAAAATGATAATCTTTGCAATCCGCTGATAACGCTGGCAGCTGAAAATGTAATATCTGCTACAAAACTATTTGCCTTCCCCGCTAAAATACTCATCATAGAACCCGTGCTGTCATATATCTTGGAAGAGTGGATTTCAAAGAATATTCCAGCTAAGTATTGGTAGAATATTCCTGCTAAATTGGTGTGGCGTGGTAGTTAGAAGGGGGTGCCAGCTCAGGTGTCGTCCACGTCACTTGACCATGGTTCAAAATTATGTGGTCCGTCGTCAAAAGCCCTCATGTAGCTGAACAGTGCGATGTTAATATTCACTCACTGAAAAAAATACAGTACAGTAGTTATAACTATTTTTATACTTAAAAATGCAATATCTGCCTATTCAATTAAAATTATAGCATTATAATTAATTACTAACCACACAAACAAATTTTAAAAATTTGTCCAAATGATGTAGTGTGAAAGAGAAAGTTTATTCAGACAGACAACAAATGCGTCTTATATGCATATATATTTGTTTGAATTCTTGTGTATTATTACTTTTGTAAGCTTCATGACATACTTTATGGTGTACCAGTATTTTAAAGCTGACTGAGCCACAGAAACATTTAGCTGGGTATAGCTAGTTATAACATAAAATTAAATCTTAAAAAGATATCAAAAATAAAAGACGACTCAATATTTTGAATAAATCAGTATAAACATTTTCATACAAACACAATATATATACTGTAAAATATTTATTTTGCTATTTGCATTTCAGACAGACATCAAACAAAATTTTAAAAATTGTCAAAAACAGATAAAAAAAACATATTTAAGAAAGATACCACTGATTAATTTTGCCAAAGACATCGCAATGTGCAAAAAAATATTTGCAGTACATAATAACCAAAAAAAACGTAAGTACTAAAATATAAAAAAAAAATTATATATTGAATTAATTAAGGATTACTGGAGGGAAAGATAAAACAGGCTAAGATAATACTCATAATATTAATTTCATATTGGTTGGCTACTCATTTTTGGCATGATTTTGAAATCACGCCAAATTGGTATGTTGCGGCCAGTCTAATGTTATAGTAAAGTACAGAATTAAAGGTACTTACGTATTATTGCAACCTATTGGTGACATTATACAAAATGAAGCACATGATTGCCAATTCAACGCATACAAAGTTGGGATTGCCAAAGTGGCGAGTTGTCTTGAACGTTGGCGACTGTGCAAAAATACGCAAGTACTAAAAAAAATTATCCAAAGTATATATATTCCGAGCATAAAAATAAATTGAAAAATGAAGTACAATACTAACATTAACTGACATAAAAAGAACTGAACTAACTTTATCAATGCAAAAGCATAATTTGAAAAAATAATGTACTTACATATAACCGCAACCTATTGGCGATTATGAAACGAAGCAGAGAGGACTCAAAATTCAACATATATATATGACATGTAAAATCGGGGTTGCCAACTTGGCAAGTTATTTTGAATGTTGGCGATTATTTAAGCCATTCGTCTGTTTTGCTCATTCTCTGATGCCTATTCCAGTTTGATATGTAATTACTACCAACACTGCTTTTGCTAGGGCAGTAATACCAGTAATACCATAATCATACCCAAGTATGATTTTCTGCATGGTAATTTTATGCACTGAAGCCAATAGTATACCCTTAAAGGTTAAAATAAAGACACATGAAATTGCAAAGAACCATATTATTGGATCAAGTGTAGTATAGGGGGGCTACTTGACGCAGTCCTTTATTTTGGTTACTAAAAGTGGTCTCCAAGGTACTTTTTTCGGTATTATTTATTTTAGAATGAATTCGATATCTCACCATGACATTTCGATTTAAAATCGCCAAATCCAAAGTCCCCCATACTACATTTGAACCGAACTGAAATAAAAACCCTTATCAATGAGAAGTTTTAGTTTGTCAAAATTATAATCTTCGCATTCTAAAGAAATAAATAAATAAGTTGTAATTTACAAGCAAAATCACACACATAAACATCCCGCGATAATACCTAAATGTTGCCAAAACAACAAAACAATGAATAATCCTTAGTTGTTGAAAGAATAATCCTTAAAAAATTATTTATTCCAAAAATAATCTTAATTAAATATCAAAGAATAGAAAAATTGAATAAATATTCCAACCGATAAACATAGCTACAGTAAAAATATGTAATAATCTTGAAAAACTGCATGTAAAGTATAAATTGTCCACTTAGTGAGAAACGTGACTATATATGACGTCATAACACTGGAAAATCACTTAAAAATTAAATTTTAAAAAATTTGGAAGGAATTATGAACGCCAAACCTATTTAAGAACCTTTCTCGTGTAATTTTGTGTACGTGTACCAAGTTTCACGTTATTTGGGTGTCTGGATCTCGAGTTATGAGGGAACAGACAACAAATGCGTCTTATATATATATAGATATATATAGACTTGGACACCGATGCGAAGGTAGCGACCTCACGCTATCATTGGTCAAATCAAATAGCGCGCGCTTACGTCACTTCCTGTAACAAACTTCCGTCTCTTTTGACAAAATTCAGCAATCGAGAGGAAAAATTGTTAGAACCCCCTGGGTTCCACCCTGGACACCAAGATTAATTTGAGGCAAAGAATCACTAAAAGCCATTTGTATAATAATAACTTATATTTATTAACTTGATTCAAATATTAGAAACTCTAATCACATATAAAATTTCTATGTTACGTCAAACAAAAGGGATTTACCTTTAATATTAAATTAAATTACGAAATATTAAATTAATCAATAACTACGCGTAAGATCAATAAGGTCTAGCGAAATAGGAGGTCCGAAAAATACACGCAACTCGAATTATTAGCTTTCATTAACTTAAACTAATTTTATTAAACTAACGATTGTTTTAAGCGATAATAAACTATGGTATATCACCTGTTAATGCTTCGATATCTTCAGATGTACATTAACTTTTAAGATTGCTTCGTAGAGTACCAGCATTAATGCTTCACTATCGTAATCTAATTGAATCCTCTAAACTTGACTCTACTGCTGCTGGCTCAATAGCCTTCATCCTTGCTAGCTTACAATGCTCTACTTAAATACCCTATCTACTTTGCATATCCCGTTCTCCTCTCAGAGTTGATTGGAAATATACGCGAATTTATGATCCCCAAAAAGACGCCTAAGAATATTAATGGAAAGGTTCCGTACAGATTCGTCACAAGATGTTACACATCAAAAATGTTTTAAAGTTTTGACCCAAGTCGCTAAACATGAAACCAACGTAGTTGTATCTGTAATTCTTTAAATAATTAGTTTCAGTCAATTAATTTTAATTAATTATAATTAAATTATCGTATGTTTACCCAAAACAATAGTGTATAGAAAATTTCAACTCAAGCGAGCACTTTAAAATGTGAGAACAAAACCTTTTCAAGTTTTGACACAACTCACCAAAATGGTCGCTATGTCACCAAAAATGATGCCAACGTGGCTGTATTTGTAATTCCTTGAATAATTAGATTTAATCAATTAATTTTTATTTATTATAATTAAAATACATTGTATTGTCATCCAAAATAATCCCGTATATAAAATTACCGCTCCATTGAGCGCTTTAAAATGTATTTTAGTAACGATTGAAAATTCCACGAAGATAAATATATAGAGACAGTGAGCTAATAGAAATTGAAGAAGTGGTACTGTCTAACTCTGATATTGTTTGTACGGATAAATGCGAAAATAAGAATGAGTTTTGAAACATATTGAAGTATTTAAATTCTTCATGTATTAAAAAGAAGTATTGATGCATTTGTCTGTAATATCCGAATATTTTTTCATCGAAATAGAAATATCGAAAATCTTTAAAAGGACATGTATTAAGTTTTATGTATTAAATATCGAATGATTTATTAGAAAAATGTCAAAGAAGGTGCATGAATACTTTTCCCCCAATGGGGCTGCATTTTAGCAACGGAGCCTTTGTGGACACAGCCCCAAACGTGAAAACCATTCTCTGGTGGTACCATCTAGTAGCGGCCTCATTACCAAATTTAGACGCTTGAAATAATTTTTTTATTCAAACTCTCGTCGATGCTAAATATTGGCGTGATTTAATTTTGCCTGAGTCAAATTGATACTCAAGGGATCTTTTACATGATACATAATCATATGACATGCATATGAATTTCGCATCCAGAAAATCAGCCGGAGTCAGAGGGTACACTACTTCTAAGCCAATGGAGCCGACGGATCTTGAATATATTTCCATTCAAATTATATACCAAGCTATTGTGACATCAAACTGATGTAGTTGTTGAATTTCTTCACAATACTTTTTTTTCATTACTAGTTCTTACATATATTGCCACCCATCCGGTATAGTAGTCAGCGACGCTGACTGCTGTGCCATAGGGCCTGGGTTTGAATCCCGGTGAAGACATGGATGTTTGTAAATGTATAGTGCATTCACTGCATGGGGGTACTCTAAACAGCCGTCGAGCCGCAAGTCCTCTCGTGAGGTTAGTGGCCGGGGATGAGATGTGGGGACCCCTGACCCTCCCCTGGGGTGTTCCCTTCAAAATTGGGGTGGAACCGAGCTTAATCGTACTGTCCCCTGTATGGTGCTCAAGGCTGCGGCCAACGACAGGCGTGCATCTAGCCCCTTGCCATGATGAATTCCGTGGGCCTCAATCTGACTACGTCAGACAGGTGGCGTTAGCAGCATCAACACAACAACAACTAGTTCTTATGAAGAATTTCTCTTCTCTTTCCACATCCATTGTAGAAAAATCTCTGTTTTCAAAGAAAAGACAAAAGACACTATAAGAAAGAAACAAAATCAATCTAGAATTGATACCTAAAACAGAGCAAATGCTCCAAAACAAACGCCAAGTATTAGGTCTTTGGCGGAGAAAAAAGCAATACTTGCACGACATTTAGAAACTGTGGATAGTATTTATATTGGAATTAAACTGTAAGGGTTCTTTTCCGTTTCGCCGGCGCATGATGATAAAATCGCCAAAAATTATACAACCAACACCAATTCCTGAATATTTCCGTTGGTAACCTTTTACCACCTCATTTTAAAAACAAGTCATCATCTTTTCTTATGAATAAAGTCTTTTTCATAATATATCAAAAATGGATAAAAGAAAACAATGAGAACTATTTTTTATTAATATTTTTGTGTGTATTTTGTGTGTTATCGCCAATAACGCCAGCAAAACGGAGAAGTACCACTGTAAGCTCTTTATTCACTATTTCAAAAAATTCCCAAAGTACGAGAAGCTATTCTAAAAGTGGTAGAAATATTGAACCCTGAACTCAATATTTTAAGTACTTTATTGTTCATCATTTCAGTCATACTAGTCATTCACGCATTTTGTCTTGGCATATTTCCCCGATGATAATTCTCGTCATTTTGTTTTGGCTCTTTTCTTGTCACCAAAGTTACTTGGTATAATTTAAACAAAAAATAAAAAGCTTTTGCCGCATTTACGTATTTTACCGTCAAACAATAAAGAAAGCTTATAAAAATTTTGTAGAATGTATATCAGAAAATTTATAACTAACTAATAAGTAAAATTTATAAATACATTTAAATTAGATTTCATTACAGAGATTGATATACTTATCGGTTGTACATAAATATCATTGGTCATCAGTGTATTAATATGCGTTGGCGACTATTTTTTTTCGAGCTGTCGCCAACATGAACGCTGACGATGTTATCCAACTGAATTAATTCACTACAAGACACAGTGATGAAAAAAATCAATTATAATTGGGTTTCGGCTACTTTACGTGGTTGATTTGTCGAATCGGCCCCCTTTCGCGCTAAGTGTTTTCTCGCCAAATCGATAAATGAGCCAAATCTAGTAACCCTTTTGAATTTGTTTTCCAGTGAAGAAGTCGTTTTTGGCGAAATTTTGCGCATGCGCATTACATTTCTTTAATTTTAACAGTTTTTCACGATATCGCGGCAAATTAGCGTATGCATAAATCGTTTTTTTTTTTTTTTTTTCAATTTTAACAGCTTAATTCTCCAACGATGCTTTCTCGCGCATGGGCAGAAAGCTTTCATTACTTTAAAAATTAACGATTCTGTGTTCATAAGTGTTCAATATTACTAGCTCTTCCTTTAATAGTTCTATCGAATTCAAAAAGTCTAAGTTGGTTGCTTATTTTCTGGAAGTGCGCGCCATGTAGGTTTGCTGCCTCATATCAGTTTTCTGGAATAGATTGGAATTTTTGATTCGGCAAAAATGGTCGACAGGCTAATGCGTAAATGCCGGAGTATTTTACCAGTTAATTTAAGGAATAATTTTTTGAAATTACAGCATTATGGGGCGTTAATTTTTATATTCATCAAAAAAATTTACTGATAATTTCTTGTTAGGAGCGTGACTAAAGGGAAAAAGGCATTTGGTGAACTTACTTAAGTGACCTGAAATGGGATATAACTATATGTAAATAATATACATAAATAGAAACCTTTTTCGAATGCATAGAATTGCTTTTGTTTCGAGAAATCATGTTGTGTTTGTGAAAAATATTTCGCAATGAATCTACACACTCATGGCTCGGAGTAATATCAATCCCAAGAAGGTATGTCCATTTTTACTTAGTCTATGAAGGGTACTTAACTATCATCGCAATAATTTCCAACTCTATTAATAACTCGCCTAGTTGGCTACTACAATTTCCTATGTTTCATATGCGCTGAATTAGCAACCACGGGGTTCGTTTCATACTGTATCGCTAACAGGTTGCGATCTTACTTAAGTACCCTATAAAGCTATATTGGTGATAAAAACATCTAGATTTTTAATCCAAAGCAATTAGAGCACACACAATTTATAGTCTTCCGTCAAAGTTTTTTTTTAAGATCATTCACAAACATGTTGTTTCACACAAATCGTAAAGATTTTATTAAAATGAAATTGTAATAATACAATGCCATTATAAGCTTTCCTTGCGTATAAAATAATCAGTTCCAAAGAATATCACCAAGACGCCTTTTGTCATCCATTGCATTTATTGCCAATGTCAATAAAATGTCTGACCACCCCGAACTTCTTAAGCAAGGTGATTACAAGGCTTTGGAGGTGATTGATGGAATTCCACTGGATGCAGCCAAGATCTATACTGATGGCAGTAAGGGAGAGACAAATACTACTGGCAGTGAAGTCTTAATTGAACTACCTAGCCGCGTCACATCAAATTTCAGAGAAGAAATGCTGACCATGCTTCTGTCTTTAGAACGGAACTAATAGCTATCATGTGTGGTCTTTCATTTATTAACCACATAAGAGATCTAGCTTTTTCTGAAATTTGGATTCTGACACAGACAGCCGATCATCCATCCAACATTTATCTAATTGACCATCTATCGGCGACAGCACCAGCAGGAGTATCCTTCACCTTTTTCAACAACTTTCGGATCGGCGCCCTATTCATCTACAGTGGGTCCCTTCTCATGTAGGCCTTCTCGGGAACGAAGTTGCGGACGACCTTGCGAAGGCGGCTACCAGCAATCCTATGGATCCGGAAGACCACATGGTCCTTACATCGACTGAGATCTACTCCAGGGCTAAAAAATTAATATGTAGAACCTGGGTAGTCCCTCCTGTACACCCACAGTACTTTCAAAGACACCCTGGATCCGCTATATCATTTAAGGGTTCCAGATCATATCAAACGGCATTCTCCCGATTTTCGACTGGTCACCTGAGGTGCATGAATTTTGAGGGTGGCAAAAGAAGCTTCCCAAATTGCCCCAAATGTAACATCAATCCTTTTTCTCCTCAGCACATTCTGCAATGTCTGGGGTTTTCCTGTAAGGAGACTGTTGCATCCCCCTGTTGTTCTTAGACTTTGTACAGATTTATGGACTCATGGATCTCGTCTAGTTTCGCTACACCAGATGGGAATTAGTCCCACCCCCATCACCAAAATTTCGTTCCTTAGTAAAAATGCTCGTGAATTTCAGAAGGGACAGTCCGTAAGAGAAATATTTCAATATACATACCTCAAAAACAAGAAAAGGCTTCGGGAATTTAAAAGTACACACATATTTCTGCATATTCAGCATTAAATCCAAACGTATTAGTATATTGAAAATCATGTCACATACATCATGCACAATATTGTTACGAATTTAGTCTTATTCTAATTGTTTCTACTCATTTGTGTTCATTTTTAGTTTAATTTGTCGTATCTAATGTGATTTCAACCCTGTTTACCTGTAATATCATTTCCACTGCATTGCACGGCCCCCATGCTTTAACATTGGTTTAAATGGTAAACTCGCCAAATATTGCAGCTAGCGCCAAGTTGGCGACGGATTTGGCGACTTAATTTTTGGCGCCAAATTTGACGATATATCGCCAAATGTGGGCGATAAGCTTGGCGACCATGGCAACCCTGCTCCTAATAACCCTGTCTGGCAACCCTATCGCGGTATTGTAACACTATTGTATTGAATGTATTACTGTATTGAGCTTTTCTCGTACGTTCCGGATTTTGCTAGACCTTTCTATTTCTCGATTCTCCGGGCCGGCTAGTCAGTTAGTCAGATCTCAGCTTTCATGCAAGTGATACCTCTCTGAGCTAGAAAGAGAGACGATTGCATAGTGCGTGTGTTATTGCTTTTATTGAGTTATTATTTTTGTGCTGAGTGTTTACTATTGCTTTTGTTAGTGTATTACATCTGTGTTATCAGTATTTTCATCGATTGTACGTGACTTTCTCGAACTGTTCTACAATTTGTGGAGGACTGTTTTGGCCAAGAATAAAATTGTTTTGGATCCCGCTCTTCGGCTTCAATCATTTCGAACCCCCGAAAACGCAACAATTGGTGTCAGAAGTGGGATTGAATGCCAACAACAAGAGCGATGGAGGCCCAGTTCCAGACTCTTCTAGAAAAATTGATCTGAAATGAATGCAATATGAAATGAATGCCAATGAATGGGGCGAGTTGAATAACAAACTGACCGCGAACAAGGAAGAGTTGAAAAGTGATTTGAAGGGCATTGGCGACAAATTGACGACTATGGACAAGAAATTTGAAGAAATGGAAGGAAGAATCGAGTCGGTTGAAAATAAATTCGAAGATATGGAGAGCAAACTAGAGGCGAAAATTTTCGAAAAGGTAGAAGAAGTTTCCATCTCGTTCAGGAGTGACCTAGAGAAATTGAAGCAGAAAGTCATGACTGGTCAAGGAGATGAATTTAAGTTTCAAGCTCCTTATTCCAAGCCTTCCATCAAGCTTTCTACATATGACGGAAAGTCCTCTTGGCAGGTGTATAAGACCCAATTCTCCATAGTGGCGGATGCAAACCAGTGGGACTCCCAGACCAAGGCCTGCCAGTTAGCTGCTTCTCTTCGAGCCGACGCTGCTGACATTTTGCAAACTTTGCCGGAAACACAGCGGCTGGATTTCGACGCTCTCGTTGATGCTCTGGAGTTACGCTTCGGAGAGAAATGTGTGAAGGATTACAGCAGACTCAGCTGGAGTCACGGCAGCAGAAAGTGTCCGAAACGCTCCAAGAACTGGCGACGGACGTCGAGAGGCTTTCTCACTTGGCGTTTTCTGACTGTCCGACTGAAGTAAGAGAAGTCCTGGCGCTGCAACACTTCATCGACGGGGTGCGTGATCCGGAAATCCAGAAAGCTCTCCGAATGGCGGATCTCAAGGACTTAAAGGGGGCCTAGTGTTTGCTATGAAATTCGAGGCAGCCCAGCAAGCAACACGAAAGGACAGACACCCCATACGAGCCGTCAACGAATCGGACACGTCGAACTCAAGTGTGGAGCGGTTAGAGCGACAGATGAGAAGCTTCATGAATAGAGTTGAGTCTTTGATGTCCCAGAAAGCAGACGGGAAGAAGACCCTTAAATGCTGGACCTGCGGTCGAGAAGGGCATCTGCAGAGAAGCTGCCGGGCACGCCAAGGCGCTGAAACTAATAAGCGCCTCCCAGAAGGAGGTGTCGGAAAACTAAATAATGGCCATCTCGTGGGGCGGAGGTTGCCAGATTTTGGAAAGTCCCACTTTCCAGTGTGTCAAATTTCGACAAAGAGTACCGGTGAGAATGGAATTTTTATAATGGGACATGTTAACGAGCTTCCCTGCAACATGATCATCGATACAGGAGCCAATGTGTCTATCATTCGGAACGATCTGGCTCAAAAATTAAAAGAGAAACTTATCTGGACCCCGCCCCGCGTGTGCTACAGACCGTGACGGGGAAAAGATTGATATTCACGGAAAATTAAAAGTCAAGATCAAGTTTGGAGACACTACCTACCAACATGCTGTGTATGTCACAGATATTGCAGACCCTTTCATTCTTGGACTGGACTTTCTAAAGGAGCATGGTTTCACTCTAGACTTCAACAAGAACGAATTACGTTCCATACACGAAGAAGTCACTATATTCAAAATTGAACACAGGACAGAATCTATTCGACAGGTAACCGCTAACGAGAATATTACCATTCCCCCAAGGACTGAAATCATAGTACCTGGATACATCGGTAACGATGTGAGTTTCAACTCTGGCCTAATTGGATCTGCGGAAAATAAAGCGAATGGATTGCTAATAGCTTCGACGCTAGTGGACCTTTCCAGAAAAACTATCCCGGTAAGAATTTGCAACGTAACTGAAAAACCTAGAGTGTTCCAGAAAGGTGAAGTGTTGGCAACCTGCAGTCCAGTAACGTGTGTCTGCAAAAGTTCGAGCTTGCTCCTATCCAACTCGCCTAACAGTTGACTCCCGACCTTCTAGAAAATGCGGAATTGTCCCCCGAACAGAAAAGCTCCGCAGAAAGACTGTTCCAAGAATTTTAAGACGTGTTTTCTAGAAACAGTAGCGATATTGGCCATACTACAGTGAAACAACACAGAATTGATACAGCAGACCATCAGCCGATTAAACAGCACCCAAGACGCTTGCCGTTTGCTAAACAGGAAGAGGTCGGAACACTACTACGAGAGATGCAGGAAAATGACATAGAACCGTCTTCGAGTCCGTGGGCATCTCCAATCGTCTTGGTTCGTAAGAAAGATGGCTCCACAAGATTTTGCGTGGACTATCGAAAACTTAACGACGTCACCAAGAAGGACAGCTACCCTCTTCCAAGGATAGATGACACCCTGGATACCCTTTCCGGTCATAAATGGTTCTCGACTTTAGATTTAAAGAGCGGATACTGGCAAGTGGAGATCCATCCCGAAGATAGAGAAAAAACAGCATTCACTTCCGGCCAAGGACTATGGCAGTTCAAAGTCATGCCGTTCGGGCTCTGCAATGCGCCAGCTACTTTCGAGCGGCTGATGGAGACCGTGCTAAAGGGTCTGACTTTTGAAGCTTGCCTTATTTACCTGGATGACGTCATAATAGGAGGGCGTACGTTTGAAGAACATCTTCAAAATATCCGGAAGGTGTTATCAAAATTAAGCGACGCTAACTTGAAGCTAAACCCTTCGAAATGCAAGTTCTTCCAGAAAGAAGTCAATTATCTGGGACACATCATCTCTGCAGAAGGTGTTCGTACGGACCCCGAAAAAGTGTCCGCCGTAAAGAATTGGAAACGCCCTGAAAACCTCCGTGAGCTGCGAAGCTTCCTGGGACTATGTACTTATTACCGAAAGTTTGTGAAAGGGTTCTCTAACATCGCAAGACCCTTGCACAAGCTAACAGAAAGTAAACAAAAGTTTCAGTGGGCAAAAGAATGTGAAGATTCCTTCCTCCAGCTTAAAGAAGCTTTGACGTCTTCACCGATCTTAATATATCCACAACCGGACAAGCCATTTATCTTGGACACTGATGCCAGTAATGAGAGTGTCGGAGCAGTATTATCTCAGGAAATAGATGGCCAGGAACGAGTCGTAGCTTATTGGAGTAAGTGTTTATCGAAACCGGAAAGAAATTATTGTGTCACTCGAAAAGAGCTACTGGCTATTGTGAAAGCCATCGAGCATTTCCATCACTATCTCTATGGCCAAAAATTTCTTCTACGTACCGATCATGCCTCTTTAACCTGGCTAATGAATTTTAGAAATACTGAAGGCCAGGTAGCCAGATGGATACAACGGCTCAACGAGTATTACTTTGACATCAGACATCGTAAAGGCTCCTCGCATGGAAATGCTGATGCCCTTTCAAGAAGACCATGCCCAGAAAATTGTCGTCATTGTTCCAGAGTAGAGACCAAATATGACTATGCTATACGCCAGATAACAACTTCAACAGCGACGCCACCCGATCCCTGGGTGACGAGAAAGTTCGAGAAGACCAGATGGCGGATCCTGATATTAAACCCCTTATAGAGTTTATGGAGTCTTCCAGCAATAAACCAAGTTGGCAGGACATCTCGGCTTATAGTCCTACAACTAAGCAGTATTGGGCCCTCTGGGAATTCTCTACATCTCAGGAATGGTGTTCTATACCGAAAATTCGAATCAGAGGATGGAAAGACATTCAGGTGGCAATTAGTACTTCCTCGATCTCGTATCCCAGAGGTACTCAAAGAATTGCATGGCAGCCCAACAGGGAGGTCATTTCGGCGTCATGAAAACTTTGCACCGAGTTCGAGAGCGATTCTTCTGGGGGGGTAAAGTGAGAGCTGACGTGGAACAGTGGTGCAAGTCCTGTGATGCCTGTTCAGCTCGGAAGGGGCCAAAGATACGTAACCGAGGAAGCTGCATCGCTACAATGTTGGAGCACCCTTCGAACGTATCGCTTTCGATATCCTGGGACCTCTGCCAAGGACTGCGTCTGGTAATAAGTACCTACTTGTTGTCATGGACTACTTCACGAAATGGCCCGAAGTGTACCCCATTCCGGATCAGGAAGCCCCACCGTAGCGGAGGCTGTAGTGCAGCACTGGATATCGAGATATGGGGTACCTCTTCAACTTCATTCCGATCAGGGAAGAAATTTCGTCTCTGCGGTATTGAAGGGGGTCTGTGAACTACTCGGAATTGACAAGACCAAGACCACACCTTTGCACCCACAGTCAGATGGCATGGTGGAGAGGTTTAATCGTACCATCCTGAATAACCTCTCACTGATGGTCTCCAAGAACCAACAAGACTGGGACCAGAAAGTTCCTCTCTTTCTGCTAGCGTACCGCAGCGCCGTTCACGAGACTACCGGATATTCACCATCCCAGATGCTTTTTGGCCGGGATCTTCGTCTCCCTTGTGACCTGCTGTTTGGTCGCCCTCCGGATACACCTTCATCGCCTGAGGAGTACGTGCAGAATCTCCAGGCACGTTTTGAAGATGTACACAATTTGGCTCGAGAACGGATCAACCTGAGGACGGAGAAGATGAAGACTCGGTACGACACAAAAGCCACAGGACATCAATTCAAGGAAGGTGACAAGGTGTGGTTCTACAACCCGACTCGACGCAAAGGACTTTCTCCTAAGCTACAATCGCATTGGGACGGTCCTTTTACAATTTTAAAGATAATAAACGACGTCGTAATCCGGATCCGTAAGTCAACGAATTCGAAGCCTAGAGTCGTCCATTACGACAGGCTTGCTCCATATTATGGCCATAATTCTTAGTGTGTCAATTATCGTGTAATTTATTTTGACCATGGTCTTGTATAAATAAGTTAGTGTGTAAATAATCTTGTAAATAATTTTGTTTATTGTTTTGTAAGTGTTTATTTTCTACTATGCATTACGTGTTTATTTTGTACTATGCATTAGGTGTTTATTTTGTACTATGTATTACATGTTTATTATTGCATATTCATTTAGTTGTTTTTAATCAATTGCTTTATTATTATGTTAACGTCTGATGAAGGGTTGTACTGCCCGGGACGTGCAGTTCTTGAGAGGGGGGCAATGTTACGAATTTAGTCTTATTCTAATTGTTTCTACTCATTTGTGTTCATTTTTAGTTTAATTTGTCGTATCTAATGTGATTTCAACCCTGTTTACCTGTAATATCATTTCCACTGCATTGCACGGCCCCCATGCTTTAACATTGGTTTAAATGGTAAACTCGTTAAATATTGCAGCTAGCGCCAAGTTGGCGACGGATTTGGCGACTTAATTTTTGGCGCCAAATTTGGCGATATATCGCCAAATGTGGGCGATAAGCTTGGCGACCATGGCAACCCTGCTCCTAATAACCCTGTCTGGCAACCCTATCGCGGTATTGTAACACTATTGTATTGAATGTATTACTGTATTGAGCTTTTCTCGTACGTTCCGGATTTTGCTAGACCTTTCTATTTCTCGATTATTCTGGCAAGTGCAAGAGGTTTCTGACCGAAAGGTATAAAAAGGCCCGGGCCGGCTAGTCAGTTAGTCAGATCTCAGCTTTCATGCAAGTGATACCTCTCTGAGCTAGAAAGAGAGACGATTGCATAGTGCGTGTGTTATTGCTTTTATTGAGTTATTATTTTTGTGCTGAGTGTTTACTATTGCTTTTGTTAGTGTATTACATCTGTGTTATCAGTATTTTCATCGATTGTACGTGACTTTCTCGAACTGTTCTACAATTTGTGGAGGACTGTTTTGGCCAAGAATAAAATTGTTTTGGATCCCGCTCTTCGGCTTCAATCATTTCGAACCCCCGAAAACGCAACAATATATTTTATTTAGGGGATTTATTTTAAAATACATTATTTCTTTGTATCTCATAATCTTAGATTCCGCTTTTTAACACACCTACTCAAATGACAAGCTTGATCATGTTAGATAACACAAGGTAACATAGTCAACCTCAAATCCAGACCCTCCCCCCACATCCGATATAACATAGAAGCTTAAAATCTCTCTCTATATAAATGAATGTTGGTATATGTGAAATCTCATCACTCCCACACCCTTCAACCAATCAATATGAAAATTGGCATGTATATGTATTTTTTTGTGGAGAATGTTTTACAGCTATTAATTTTGTTGCAACTCCCCACCAGGTGGCGCTTCAACATATCCAATTTTTCACCGTTCTATCAATCGCCAAATTGGCAACAGGGTCGCCAAAAATGATGCCAACTTAGCTCTATCGCCAACATTTCGCTATGATTCTATTTCATTGCCATTATAATGTAAGGAACGACGTTGCTTGTGTGTAAATATTACAAATTTAATAAAAAAAATAGATACAAAAAAAATAATATTAATGAATTACACATCCAGACATAAATTTGTAACATTATTTTAAGCGTTCATTACACAAAATTTGCTGAGCAGAGATCAGCTTAGGAAGGTGTCTTCAAAAATCGACCCACAAAAGAGTTGAGGGGCGTTATAAATTTTAAAAAAAATCCTTTTTATCAGCTATAAGATCTACATACTTAAAATTTAAAAAATATTGTTTTTTGTTAAGTAGAAGTATGCAAAAAGCTACTTTGTTCAGTTTGCAATTCACGAAAAAATTAACTCATTAAAAACTTCTTTATCCTTCAATCTGTATTGTTTAATTTTTTAATTCACCCCTGTGAAGAAAGGGTATACCAGCTAGTTAAGAAATAAATGTGTCTTGCGTCAGCTTCCATTCAAAATGGGGCCAGGCTTGTTCTTCACGTTTTAAATTAAGATTATGATATCACACTGATGATCCCAAAAAGTTTTCTTTAAAGTCAATTATATGAAAACTACAATTTAAAAAAATTTTGCGTATGATTTTAGTGGAGACAAAATTTTTTAAGCTTTATTAATCTTAATATTCCTATATTTGTTCGTCAAAATTCGAACGGTATCTATAAAACACTAAGAGAAGATAATCTATTCTACAGTGCTTTAAAATTGCAAGATGATTTGTTTAAAACAACTCAACTCTTTCGTTTTTTAAAAACTTCAACTTTAACTTTCAATTACTTCTATCTGATTGGTTGAAATTCATAGAACGCGATTGTTTAAGCAAATTTCGCCATTTTGGCTTTGGATTTTGTGAAGTGAACCCGTATCAAGTGATTGTCCAAAAAATCGACAAAGAAGGCTTGTGTATTTGCTACTGACGACTTGAAACCAAATTGTTTAAATTGATTTTTCATTCCTTTTTCTTTTAATTTGACTTCGTATCATTTTAAGCGTTATTATTTATATTTATTAGATTTCTTTTTTACTTCTTGGCGTTATATCATGGCTGTTACTCTAACTTTGAGCGAGTCTTTCGTTTCAGGTATGGACTGGGAGGACACCGAGGTCCGCGTGGAGGAGATGGAGTGGGAACCCTCCTACATCGAGGTAAGCGAGCCCATGGACTGGGAAGATATTCCTCAGGAAAGAGCCTCCAAGAGGTCAAAGGTTAGTGAATTTGTAGTGTTTAACGTTACTTTGCAGGACGAGGCAGCTCCACCAGTGTCGAAAAAAGTAAGCCCATCTCCTAATCTTACTTCTTTGCAGGAAAAGGCTACTCTCCCACAACCAAAAAAGGTCAGTAAGCCTAACCTTTCTTTACAGGTGAAGCTGACATCGCCAACTCCCCCAAAAGTGAGTCCTTTTACTTCTGAGTTTATCCGCCACAAAATTCGCTGCAAGCCAAAAGTGAGTATTCCTGAGGTGAGTGCTCCTACTGATAGAGTTATCCTTAAGGCTCGGCGACCAGCGCTTCCTAGGATCTAATTTTATTTCCCCAATAAACTTACAATAACTAAACCTATAAAAAGACAAGTACTGTTCATCTGAAATATTTTTAATTGCAAGTAATAATATTTAATATTCTGCAGATTTTCAAGGGAAAAATATAAAGTGTCTAAAATATTTTTGTCAGGTATTTTTTGAAAATACAGTCAGTTCAATTTTTGAGAAAATGGTCCATATTTTGTTATGATGAATCCAAAATGCAGTCAGTAATATAGCGTGATTAAAATAATTTAAATCTGTTCCTCTACATGTGAAATATTAATTCAAACTTTTCATTACAATGAAGTAGTAAATTAGTTACAATAACACAATCATTTGATAAATGTATACAAAAAAGATAAATATACGGAATTAAGGTACTTACAGAGATAATTACACTGACCTATTTCATCAAATCAAAGGCGTCGCCAAATGCTGTTATTGTTATATTTTTTATTTTGAATTGCATTTAAAATATACAGGAACAGTTTTTTTTTCTTCTATTGACTACATTTGGCGACGTACTTTGATTTGGCAGAATTGGTCGATGATATAATACGTAAGTACCGGAATTAATTTGATATCCATCTGCAACGTATTTTTTACCATCTTAGGGCAATACATTAAAATTATTAATTAGTACAAAAATAGTTAATAACTAATAATAAGCAGTTATTTTTTAATTAGTACAATTAATAAATAACTATTTTTATTGTACTATTTAATAACTGACTAACCATTTTAAATAAATAACTAATTGCTGCCAAAAGGATCTATTACATGTGATTTAGCGTCTAAAATAGACAGTAAAAAAATATGAAATGTATTCCAAAGGTTCCAAAACAATGATTTTAAAATTTGTTTTAAGAAACCTGATTGAAGAGAAAGAGTTAAATACTGATAAATATAAGCTATCTGTTTAAAGGAATACTTGAAAGAGTTTCCGATTTTGTTTTCACGCAATGAGCTCAAAGAAAATATGCACAAACAGAAATTAAAACTAATGAAATTATTTAAAATCAGTCAAATGTTTTGAATTTAATTTATTATCCTCTCGAGCACCTAAATGAACACCAAAATATTTAGACAAATATTTAATTTCTCTCAATACGAAAATCAAAAAACAAAAAGTTGTGTAAGCTCTGATATATCTTTCGGTATATCAGTATTTGGCTACTTGCATATTTTTCCGGAGACAATGAAAATTGGCGAACTTGCGGAGATATTGCCAACTTGGCGCTGATCATTTTAACGAGTAAAAAATTTTTGAATAACATTTAAGATATGATGAATGAGTAACATTTCTTTGATACTGTCTTTGTCTAATAATCATCCCTACATACAAATCTAATATATGTTGTTTCAGGGTACACATTTTTCTTTCATTTCATCATTCCGCAGAAATACTTAATCTTAATACTTTTCCGCTTCTTTCTTTCCGGAATCCCATTTGCAATTTAACCCTCTCGTAGCAAGTTGTTCCCAAAGTGATTGACTGTAATGATTTATCTGATGACCATAGAAGAGTCCACAGACTTTTTAAGAACCATTTCAGTTCCCTTTAGCTGTGAAAATTTTCGCGAGTACTTTCTCGTGAGAGATATCCATTTTCATCTCTCTCTCTCTCATCTCCAGATTATTTAATCACCATAAAAATAAGCCTCGTGACTCACAGAAAATGGGATTTAAAATTTAAAGTATAAACTAACAAAAAAATACCCAGAAATCACTTAGTGAGAACAAAAATCGATTACAAAACAGGTGTATTTAAAGATATTAGTCGGCATTTTCTTAAGCAAGTAAAGTCAGTGATAATTTTTAATTAACAATTGATTCAAAAAGAATAACCAGTTTGAAATATTTGCATTATATAATAGTTGGAGCGTGTGTGTTTGTATCCCTGAAAATTTTGTGATGTTTACACATTCCGAAACAGTTTTTAAATTCAGATACGTGCAAGTCAAGCAATAATAATAAAATGATTGAAATTGACATATTATTAAGGAGGATAATTCTTGTAACGAAACTCGAACTGTGACAAAAGAAAAGTGGCAGCGTTGGTTCACTTCCCTACCAACGCATAGTTAGTGCCCCACCAGTGGCCGAGCGCCGAAGCTCTTCGAACTGGAAGATGAAGATCATGTTCGTTGACATGACGAGATCGTCATCGGGCTGGCCGCGTAGGGTTTCCCTGGTTCCCCCACGTATCACACGAATGTGGGCCAGCTACCCCTCAAGACCTCCAGGAAGGCACCTGGCACGCTCCCTACATTTATTTCAAAATTTCATGAACCCAGAAGCTGGAATAGCGTGTGTGTTTACTAGTACTAATTAAATTAAATTCATTTTACGTGTTTGGCAGTCCCTGTTCTAAATTATTTGTTGTAATGACGTTGTTTTGAACTATATTCCCTTTTCCAGAAAGCGTGCCGGGTATTTTTGTTGTGGACGCGTTGATCCTCGCCCCCTCCCATCAACGCACGACTCTTATTCCATTCCACCCGATTTAGAGACAAGAAAGATGGACCCATTTCTTATAGGAGTGCTAGTGAAGGGGAAGTCGCACGACTTGACTTCCCTGGGGCTGTCCAGAAGGTATACATCAGGAGCGAGTGTAGGAAGGACAGCCCTCGAGGGACAACAGGTAGCCGACCTCCAAGTGGTGTTCCTCGGGCAACGCTGCTCTCCTATAAACGGTGAGCAGCGGCTGACTGGCTACTTTCAAATGAGAAGTAAATTTCTGACACAGGATGCATGATAATAAGATTAAATTTCAATATAGTGAATCTACATCACAAAATATACATCATGCCAATCATCTACAAAAAATAAAAGAAATATTGAAATTGTTATTATACGAATATCTGACGTCCAATAAGCTAATAAGATATCAATCTGTTTCCAACTTAATCTAAATGTAAATGGAAATCCCGAGTACAATAAATCACGAATCTTTAAATGCCCGATTCTCTCGAAAATGCTAAACACGTGTAGTTGTTTACATTCATAAATATCCCAAATCTAAATAAAAAAAAATAAAAACTCGGAGTCGAAAGCACTTACTGAAGTTCAAAGTGTTGTAAAACATTATTAAAAGAGAACTTTAACCACCATCCAGTACCTTGTAAAAATAAATATGAAAACGTTCCAAACTTCGATCACACCGGTGTAATGACTGGCTTCCCAGCAAGGAAAGCACAATCACATATAGGAAACCGTAGGTCCTGGGGGAGAAACGCGTGATCACATATGTGTGTTCAGGGTCCTGAATGGGTTAAACACCAAGTTTTATCTTCTCTGTAGAAAATCATTACTATACCAAGTAAAATCTTTACACAGAGCCCGAGGTAAACAGCATACTTGCACAGTTCTCGATAAAACAAATTAGTCGATCCTTTAGGGATACATTTCGATTCCCTTCCGATTAAGAATTTTTATTTTGTGATAGGAACCGCACTAGGATGTGTTCGGTAACGAGCTTAATATATACATTGTGTTTCCGCTTCTTTGAAGGAACGTCATAGCGTCAGGGATCCGAACATCTTTTCACTCCAAACTTCTTTCTGGACCTGCTGATTCACCGCTTACTGAACATGTGTGGGATTTGCTTGGTCAGCATATCGCACGCGGTAAGAGTCCTACAGCTTCGAAAGACGGACTTAGGGTGCGCGTACAAACAATATGGGTTTCTCTTTTACAAGCAGACATTCAACATTTGTTTGACTTCATGCCACGTCTTATGGCCGCACTCATTGCAGCGCGTGGTGGCTACACCAAATACTAATTTCGGACCCTTAATATTATTTTTCTGCTTTGAAAATTTATTTCTTTATTTGTACCAATACAAGTCGTTTGAGTATTACGTTTCATTGTATTTCGGTAACTCCATCATGGTGTTTTTTTTTTTTTTTTTACAAGCAGCAATTTATTTAGAAATATAAAAATGTGACCTTTATATTTCTGCTTCTTCTGTCTAGGTAATGTAACTGTTGATTCATTTCCCGAGATAATTATCACTCTTTACTCTTAGTATTTATCTGCTTTCTTTTTATGCCGTTTTAAAAGAGAAAATGTCAATAAAACAAATTAAGTGTTAGGAAATTGGAAAGTAAAAATTTAAAAATTAAATAAAATACGTAAGTACCGGAATTTATTTGGTATCCATCTGTGCGTTACGGATTTCTATTTTGGGGCTATGCGCTATAAAATAAGCTGCCATTTTAAATACCGTAAAATCCGGCGTAAAACGCGCCCCTATACTTCCAAGCAGCATTTTTTAATTTTTAGGTATGTTCGCCGTACAACAGGCACTCCGATTTTTACGAAGAAATCTGAAATGATAGAATACAACGTTCTTATGTTTTGAAGTCATTCATTCGAAATATTATTCCAGACTTTTGAAATAACAGTATACTTCTAGAACCAGAGCTCTTTTAGTTCATTAGGTATGTCATTTTTTTTAAATAAACCGTATTTTTATATGTGTAGAAGTAATTTTTTTTATGCTCATCTATTTTGTTATTTTTAAAGCTATCGTTTTTATACTCTAATATTTCGATCCCATTGTTTGTGTTCAAAGTGCGTGCCGGATTTTACTGTAAGTAACCAACGGCTACCAAGAGGACCTATTTGGTATAATTTACCGTCTAAAACACACAGTAAATGTATATGAAAATTGTTCCAAATGTTTTTCACACAATGAGCTCAAAGAGAAGGACACACAAGCAGAAATTAAAAATATCGAAATTATTTCAAACCAATCAAATGTTTTCAAGTTAATTCATTTTCCTCACACGCTCATAAATAAGTACCAAAATATTTTGACAGCTATTTTATTTCAGTACGAAAGTCGCTTATAAAAAGTGATGCAATTTTTGATATATCGGTCGGAACATCAGTATTTGGTTACGTGTCTACTTTTCAGATGACCATGAAAATTGGCGCTCTTGCGGAGACCTCGCCAACTTGGCGCTGTTCATTTAAACGACTAAAATTTCCCGATAACTTATAAGATAAGATGAATATCCATCGTTTCTTTTATAAAGTCTAACCCTAATAATTATTGCAAATCTATATGTTGTTTCAGGGCTCACAGTTATCTTTCATTTCGTCCTTCCGAAGACATAATTAATCCTAAATTGTCTTAATGTACCATTTTGGCATCGAAAATGTATGGTATTATTATGAAGAAGTACACTTTTTCATCTTTTTTAAAGTTGGCAATTAATCTATATTTTTTTTTTAGTTTCTAGTGACTTTTAAAGTATTTTTGGATTTTGCCGATGAAGTGATGGGCGTGTTAAATGATATTTTAAGTTGCAATTTTCTGGTTTGAAAGCACCCGTAGATGACGCTATTTAAACCGTGTTTACATCCCTATTTAAGCTGCGCGACATTAATAAAACTCTAACAATAGCTCCAACTCAAGACCTAATTGACCTTGAATTAAAATGGTGAAAAAGAGTCTACATCGAACCTTGCAAGAAATTAATAGACCTCCGTATCCTTTCGAAGGCACGAATCTTTCTTCTTTGCCTAAGGGAAGTTTTATAAATTCATCAACCTACGAAATAAAAACAGAAAAAAAGAAAGTAGCGGTTGCAGATAAACAATGGATCCGGATTTCACAGAGAGAGGAAAAAAACGAACTCTTTCAATAAATTCTTTCCTGTCTCCTTTCATCTCGCATCGGTAACTGACGACGTGCGCGCGCGCGGACCGTAATTCATTTTTTACGGTCGTTTTCACGTACATTCCTCCGTATGGCACGTGGGAGAGCATGCGTCACCATTTTTTTTTTGGCGCGAATATCAGTCTCTCTCCCTCCTCTACCCCTATCCTTTCGCGTGCCATGCGGGCAGACGATTGTTACTGCATCGAGTCTTTACCGTTTGATGGCCCACCGCCATTTAGGGGGTCGTCAAGCGCATGAGTGCTCCGAAATAACAGGCGAGGAGCGGCGGAATCAATCGTTCGATTCCAAGAGTCATCCCACCTGCTACGAAACCCTGGAGCTTCCTTCCGGTGTATGTTCTAACCAGAGTCCTTTAGATAAGAAGGAAAATTATCAACTCATTACCTTGACGATAATTGAATAAATATTGCATTTCTTTCTCCAAACGCAACAGATTGTGCAGCTCATACATGGCGTCGCGCAAAATGAATAATTTTATGCAGTTACTGTAGTTGACGTAAATTTTTCGCTATAACTGCATATTTCATGCTTTGAAAATACAGATACTAGTAAAAAAAGCCTTCACTCATCATTAAACTCAATTAAAAGTTTCTGGTTTATTGCTATATTTATGCAGTATTATTCAATGCAGTGATCCGCAATCCCTGGTCCGTGGATCAAATGGTGCCGGGCCGCCTAAAGAACATTAAGCTATTGCCATTTTATTTAAAGTGGTGCATTTCTCTCGGGTTTGCGCAACTTTCCACGAAAATCACTTTATAATCCACGTTAAATCACTTTTATTCATTTTTGGTGTAACTATATTTTATTCTGAAGGCATATTTAAATGTAACTAAATTAAAATTGTTAAATCAAAACAATCTAAAATATAAACAATCAACGTGTCCCACCCTCAGCGGGCCGCGGTAAAATTATCAAACGTTGACCGGTCCACAGCGGTAAGAAGATTGCGGAGAACTGATTTAATGTACTAATACAGGGGTCGTCGGCAAACAGTGGCTCGCGAGCCACTTGCGGCTCTTTGTGTAGACCAGGGGTACTCAACCCTTTTTTTCTGCTGGCCATTTACATATGTCAGCCATTTCACGCGGGGCGCAACTAAGATTAAACGGGGGGAGAAATATTGGGTTGTTCGGAAAGTAATTTCGTTTTTTCCCGACAGAGGATTTAATTGTATTTTTTGCACCCAACTTCACATTTAAGCCGTATAATTTTTATATGCTTTGAGAGCTCATATAGCAAGGCTTGTGTGTGAAAAATTCCAATTAATTCTACGCGGTAGTTTTTGGTTGGTGCCCTTTTAAATATTGAGAGCGATAAGCAGCATTTTCAACATATCTTACTGTTTTACTACAGAAAGGGTAAAAATGCTGTTCAAGCCAGAAAGAAATTGACCGATGTGTATGGAGAAGGTGTGTTCACGGTACGCCAGTGCTAGAACTGGTTCGCTAAATTTCGATCCGGCAATTTTGGTGTCGAAGATGCACCACGTTTAGGAAGGCCGGTTGAAGCTGATAAAGACGCGATAAAGGCATTAGTTGATGCGAACCGGCGAATAACAACACGTGAGATCGGATTGAGGTTAAATTTATCAAGTTCAACAGTTTATGACCACTTGAAAGGCCTGGGATTATCCTCGAAGCTCGATGTATGGGTTCCCCATGTTCTCACAGAGAGAATCGCTTCTCAAACGTCACGAAAATAATCCGTTTTTGAAGCGCATCATCACTGGGGACGAAAAATGGGTTGCATACAACAACGTCAAGCGCAAGAGGTCATGGAGCAAAAAAGATGAATCGGCTCAAACCATTTCCAAAGCCAATATTCACCAAAAAAAGGTGATGCTGTCTATTTGGTGGGATTTTAAAGGAATCGGTTTTTTTTTTTAGCTTTTACCGGATAACATAACGATTAATTCGGAAGTCTACTTGTCATCAGCTGGAGAAACTGAATGATGCACTTCAACAGAAAAGGTCAGAACTAATCAACAGGAAAGGTGTACTGTTTCACCAAGACAACGCGAGACCTCACACTAGTTTGGTCACTCGCCAAAAGCTTTTACAGCTTGAATGGGATACAATGCCACACCCACCCTATTCTCCAGACCTGGCACCATCGGATTATTATTTGTTCCAGTCACTCCAAAATTTTTTAGACGGTAAAACCTTCACCTCAAATGAGGAGGTCAAAAACCACCTCGATCAGTTTTTTGCCAGCAAAGACCAAAAATTTTATGAGCGTGAAATTATGCTACTACCAGAAAGATGGCAAAAGGTGTTGGACCAGAACGGCCAATATATAATTTAATAAAGTATTTGATTATTATACGAAAACTGTCTTTCATTTCCACACAAAAAAAACAACAAAAAAACGAAATTACTTTCCGAACAACCCAATACTTAAGACCAAGGTAACATTGGAAATTTAAAATATGGGAAATATTGATGAAAATATTATAACTCCTATTTTGCTTTTATTAAATATTATTATTTTTATTTTTGTCACTAACACTAAATTAAAAGAATTTACGAAACACTCCTTCACAATTTCTGTATCAGTAAACGGTTTCACATGATCACCACCAATATAACAAACTTCTTAGGATGTCTTTGTTACTGCTGTGGCATTACGACTGACGAAAGACTTTGTTGCTGTTACCAACAATGTTCAATATATATATATATATATATATATATATATATATATATATATAAAGCCTATTTATCACCTCTTGAAACAGGAAAAATGTCATTAAATAATTCCTGTTTGTTGGCATTTTTTAAATACAGCACTTTCGTGACAAATCAAACAAGCATTGATTTCCATGTTTGTTTTTCACTAGAAAACAGTCAACCTTCCAAATTCTTTGAATATTTTTCCCTTGCAAGGTATGAAAGATTTTTCAAAATTAGTTCCACCCATAAAATTGACACTAATCCAGTGTTTCTCAAACTGTAGGGCGCGCCCCCTTGGGGGCGTGATGACTCTACAAGGGGGGCGCGAGCATATTGAAAAGTCAAAAACAAAAGATTATTTAAGAAATTATTAATTTACTGAAAGTAAGCAACAAAATATATACTGACATAATAAAAAATAAAATACACATTTACAGTGACATATTACACTTATAAATGTATCAGAGCTACACAATGTATTTTATAATTAATTTAACAATCCTAAGTTAAGAACAAGTTTAAATTTAATAATTAACAGTGACCCAATGATATTGTCATATATAAAATTACTATCTGGTATACCCGTTCTTCGCACGGGTGAACTGAAAAATTAAACAACACAGATTGAAGGAAAAAGAAGTTTTTAATGAGTTAATTTTAAGTGAATTGAAAATTAAACAAAAAAAGCTTTTTCCATATCTCAGCTAAACAAAAAAAGAAAGAAAAAAACACCTGTGTTAAATTTTAACTATGTAGATCTAATAGCCGATAAAAAGGATTTTTTACATTTATAATTCCTCGTAACACTCTTGAGGGTCGATTTTTGAAAATACCTCCCTAAGCTGATCTCTGCTCAGCAAAAGTAACACATTCTTAAAAGTTTTGCGTAATGAACGCTTAAAGTAGTGTAAATAATTTATATCTGAAAGTGTAATACATTAATATTACTTTGTGTTGTATTTATTTTATTTTAAAATTGTAATATTCGCAAGCAACGCCGTTTCTTAAATTATAATGGCGATTCAATGAAAAACATAGCGAAATGTTAACGATAGAGTCAAGTTGGCAAATGCCTAGCTACCTTCGTAGCTCGAGCTTTATTAGAGCTTTGCAAGACCTGCCGTGTAGGGGTGCAATGCACTTTAATACTTTATCCAACCGCATTATGATTTACTGCAGTTTTTTTCATACAATATTTTTTTTGGATCACTACATGTACAAATTAAAGGATATACATAAACAAAATACTCCACTTTGGAAAATTTAATCCGTTACAGCTAATAAATTAATTAAAGATATTCCACTGTGTAAAATTAATTATGTATACCGTTCACTTAAAATAAGTAGTCAAATCATTTTCTAAGGTCTTCACTAACATACAAAACCATAAGACACTTAAATTTTGACCTTAACTATTTTTTTGCGACAAAAATAATAATCTTTGCAATCCGCTGAAAACGCCGTCAGCTGAAAACGCAATATCTGCTACAAAACTATTCGGCTTCCCCGCTAAAATACTCATCATAGAACCCGTGCTGCCATATATCTTGGAAGTGTGGGTTTCAAAGAATATTAAAGCTAAGTATTGGTAGAATATTCCTGCTAAGTTGGTGTGGTGTAGTAGTTAGGAGAAGGGGGTGCCAGCTCAAGTGTCATTCCCGTCACTTGACCACTGTTCAAAATTACGTGGTCCGTCTCCAAAAGCCCTCGTGTAGCTGAACAGTGCGACGTTAATATTCACTCACTGCAAAAAATACAGTGCAGTAGTTATAATTAGTTTTATACTTAAAAATGCAATATCTGCATATTCAATTAAAATTACTGCGTTATAATTAACTACTAAGCACAAAAAAATTATGAAAGTTTATCCAAATGATGTAGTGTGAAAGAGAAAGTTTATTTACTTTAAGTACCAGAAGCGATAAAAGTAGTTATTTTGAAAATAAATCAACTTCTTACTACCAAATGTGCATAATAAAATCATAAAAAAAGCATTAAAATAAAGAGAGATTTATAACCACCTCTCCCTTCAAAACTTAGTTTTATTCTGAAATAAAAAAATAGGCATTATTCTGATCACAGAAGCGATTCCCTTGCGTAGCCAAAACAAAAAGAGTTTTTCACAAACACAAGATAGATATATGCTGACGTGGGCTTTTTTGCTTGCAGATGGCAGAATTTTTTCTTTCTTACTTGACAAATAGCGTTATATTTTGGACACTTTTTACAAATTTTTATAAATTATAGCCTATGTGCTATTCTGATGTATAAGCTATATTACAGCAAAGTTTCATTAAAATCCATTCAGTTGTTTTTGCGTGAAAGACCCACAAAGATTCTCACAAACTTTCACATTTATAATATATATTAGATATACAAACATTAACACTTCTCTTGAGAATTAATCCCTTAACTGCTGATTAAAATGTACGAGATTTGTTTTCCACGTAGGAATACGTATGTGCTGTTTTTTTTTGGGGGGGTTGAAGAATAAAGAACAAATAATCGGAAATAGTAAATCGTTGACAAACATTGTCAAGGTCCTTTTATTGCATTCCAAAGCCTTCGAAATAGTTATATGGATAGCAGTGTAGATAAAAGATCGTACTTCGGAAAGACGTATATATACTGTGACAAATCTATACGGAACTTTATCACTAACCTTCTGAGACGTCTTTTTTAGTGAAATTTGATCCCCCTACCTATTTCCAATCAGCTCCAAAAAGAGGACAGGGATTCCTTATTATGCAGATTAGATAAAGTATTTAAGTCAGTAGGAGAGAGAGATTGAAGCAGGAAGGTATAATAGTGAAGTTAGAGATTTATTATTGAAGATTTCTAGGTGAATAAATTAATCTCAGGAAGAGCTGAGCTGCAGTGTGGTAAATATTGATTTATAATTAAAGTCTCATTAAAGTTTTATATTAGGAGTGAGATTAAAGTTAAATGTTCAATAGGAACATTATTGAATATAATTCTGGGATCTCTTATTGTGGTAATCTCTGCGTGATCGATATTCTAATTGTTAATTAATTGGATCATTAAATATTTAAGTTAATATAAAGGAAAGTCCCCTTTAAACCTCATATATCTATTTTAAATTATTTGTTATTAAAAGTATTTGATTCCATTTGGGAAAGATAATCAAATAAAGAAAGTTATTCATTAAAATGGCTACTGGTTCTTCTGTGACTCAAAATCATTCTCGTTCTCAAAGTGAGATCCAAGGGGATCTTCACAATACGTCCAGGGAAATTAGCGCTTTGACTGAGAAAGACGTTTATATACGCCGATGGAACTTAAGAGATTGTGGTCGTATTGTAGTTTTAGCGTTGTATTATTGAATTCAGTACATTGTTATTGTATAAGGGGGGCGCGATGAAAATTATGATTAAATATTGGGTCGCGACTATGGAAACTTTGAGAAGCACTGCACTAATTCACTGTTGTCTCTTATCACTAGCCGTTACAAATAGAAAAATAATATAAATCCGCAGCCGTACGACATCGACAGCAAAAAGGCAAAATTGATATATTTGATTTCCTGTCAAAGAATTTCCACCAAATTTTTAATACATTGTTTTAAATAAAAGAATTTCGCAGAGCAATGGGTCATGACCGGGCCATTTAAAAAGGCTCCGTGGGCTGCATGCGGCTCTTCAGACTTCTATGAATGAATTATTAAAACAATAATTATATATTTACTAAATGTTGCTGTTTTCTTTTCTTTTTCCCCTTTACGGGGATCCATTGATAAGATTTTACTTATTGGCATCTAAAACTAAACATTTGACTGACTTAAAATTTATTCGTTAAATTGTTCTTTATTGAGATTTGTGCATTGAGAATCAGTGAACGCATTAAAATTAGTTAGAAAGCAGTAAAATCAGTTTGGGAGACGTCTTGAAGCACGATATGATCTTCCGGGGAACACTAAAAAATGAAGCGGATGCTGATTGAGGAATGGTAAAGTGACCAACCGTCCTCCTTTAGGGAGGACAGTCCTTCTTTTATAGGTTCTGCCCTTCTTCGAAAAGTGTCCTCCTACTTGTCCTTTTCAATATTTTAACACTGATCTATTAAGCTCTATTCAGAGATGAACCAAACATGTTTCTAATATGTTGAGGAATGGTCTGAAACAAATATCACATGAAATAACAGTTTTCAATTGTGTTTTTTGACTTGATCGGAAGTAAATTGAGCAGATATAGAAAATTGTGTTGAGTTTTTATCGAAAGAAATGCCTGATATTAAAATCAATGATAGTTGTCTGTTTGAATAAATCAGAATACTGAGTGTATTTTTAAATTCTAATAAATTGAACAAATGGTAAATCAGCAAGCTGAAATTGATAAAAGATGGGTGGAAATACTTAACCATTTCAAAAATGAACACTTTCCATATGATAATTTAGTTATTCTTGTTGAATTAACGTTTTTTTGCTGGCCTGCAACTAATGCAGAAACTGAAATAAATTTTTCAGTTGGTAATGATGTTTGGACAAGTGAGAATTCAAGATTGAATGTGGATACTTTAGCTGTAGCAATTACTGTAAAGCTCAAAATAAAGGATATTTTTGCTTCGAAATTTCCGATGTATTAGAAAATGCTATGTTGAGAAAAAATATTCAATGGGAAAATATTCGTTTAAGTAAATAATTAAAAGAAATGCAAGCGTAATTAGCGCATTTTTATTTGAATTTAAAAAAATGTTTCAAATATACATTTACGTTGTAACTTTTTCTTAAATTTTTCGTCCTCCTTTTCATTGTAAAAAAACAGGTTGTTGTTGTTCTCGTGTCCATGAATAAATGCAGTAGATATCACTAAATTCCGTCGAAAGTCTTGATCACTGCCTCTGCTATTCTGGGAGCATCAGGGCTGTACAGGAGCTCCCGCAAAGAGTCCCTCAGAGGGACCATTCCCATTTTTAGTAACTTTGTTGTGACGGTTGGGCATTCCAAGATGTGATTGGGCGTCAGTTGAAGATCTGGGCAGTGTTTGCATTGAACATATGATCTTGTCTTGTCTGGGTGAATCTTCATGCCCTTAAGGTGTTCAGTTCTCAATCTGGCAATTGTGGATGTTATAATTCGGGGACAGTCAAATTCCGTAACTAGGGGTTTTTTAAAAGTGTGATTCATAATTCTATGTTTGGCTACTGCGTTAGCATCATCAAGTGTGATGGTTGTGCACCTATGTTCGATGTCTAGCTTCTTTGGCGAGGCTATCTGCACATTCATTACCCTCAATGTTGACATGTGCGGGTATCCATTGCAGGATACAGGATTTTCTTTTGCTGTGCAGCTGTTCTAGAAGGGTAATAATATCACAAGAAATGTTGGTCTCTCCGTTTCTTATGGCTTCTATAGCTCACCTTAGGAATGGGTATTCTTACTTCAAGAACTGCTGCGCCATCTGGTGCTCAGAAGGGAGAGGCGGTGCGAAGCAACTATTGCAGTCAGTGGAACATGAGCTTCCTCTTGAACATGTCTAAGGACACTCAATAAAGCCTTTTTTTTATTATTCCATGCTGTATGCATTATACATTCGACTATGGCTGCTTCGTCGTTTAAGTACAAAATGCTGTCTCTCATTTCTGAATTTCATGCCTCTTAAATGATTTCTCGTGAAAGCCCCCCAAACACCTGTTTAAGTTTTTAACACCAGTGTACATAAAGGTGAAAAGCGACTCACTCACTCATCCTGATATCTCAAGAACTATAAGACCTACAGACTTGAAATTAGGCACCCCTGTTCCTTTTATAGAGCAGACAAACGTTAAGAACGGATTTTGGGAAAATTGACCTCCAAGGGGGGTTACGAGGGGCGTTTTAGATTTTAAAAAAATTCCTATTTTTCAACAATTAATTCCACATGCTAGAAACTTGGTAAGCATGTTTCCTTTGTTAAATAAAGATCCTCTAAGAACGGATTTTACAGAAATCGCTTCCTATGGGGGTATCGATAAAAATTTCCCATTTTCGAACTACTAGAACTACAGTAATGAAGTGGGGTACGTATGTTTCTTTCGGTGAATCGAAATTTGCTCACGGAAATTGACTCTCAAAAGCTGCTACGGGGCTTATTGATTAAAAAAAAATCTATTTTTGACACTTTTGTCTCACAGACTTTAAACTTTGCAAGCCTGTTTATTTTGGGAGATTAAATGGGGGTTTTTTTTAGGAAATTCACTTTGAGGGGGAGGGAGGTTACTCGAGCATAAATGATCATTCTACTTCAGTTTTTCAATTCCTACTATTAGCTCACTCTCTCTATTTATTTATTTATTTATATATATATTTATCTTGTTTAAATTTTCAATTATTAATAAAATGCTATCTATTCATCCAATCAAGTTCAAATAAATTTTTTAAACTTGCAATGGATGACACTTGATATTAATACAGTTTTTTCAAATATTTATTAATTAATTTAATTTAATATAATTAATTACCGGTTTTTGTCCCCAACGAAGATTCGTCTCTATTGTTGTAACAATTTAACTGTTAAAACAAAAACAAAAGTTGGCGTCGAAAACCTGTTTTTCAGCCAAATCGGGTGTGCATTTTTACAATGTAGATAAATCATGCTCTTTTCTCAATTCCTACTATAAGTTCACTCTCTCCCTATATATATATATATATTTATTTACATATATATATATATATATATATATATATATATATATATATATATATATATATCTTATTCAAATTTTCAATCGTTAATAAAATACTTTCTATTCATCCATTCAAAGTAGGAATTGACTTAAAAATTTAATTTATATTACTTGTTTAATTCAAGCCTTGCTCTTTTTAAATCAAGAGGTGAGAGTTATAAGAATGTTTTTCAAAATAATTGAGCGCTAAATGCTAAGACTCAGACATTTTACTTTGTATTATATCTGAAACATCTCTCTATGGGAGAAAGTTAGAATTCAATTCTGTACGAAGAGACAGACCTCAAATTCTATGTGTTTTCCTCCTGCTCCACCTCTCATTATTGGTTCTCCTCTGAAACTTGTGCGTAGACAAATGATATTTTCCTAAGCGATTTGATCACCATCTGACTCCTGTCATTGGGCGTAATGGACACGTTCGAAGAGGGAATCCTGCCTCGATAATTTAATTGAGGGCTTTCGGCGCCTCTCCCATATGCCACGCGCTCTCTTCCATCTGGCACGCGGCGGCAGCAGCTGAGCCCCTTCCCTCAGGGTAAATCGTCTGCGGCTGATTAAAAACCGCGGTGCTTTACTCTTCTCCCCTAGCTGTCAAGTGGACAGCAAGGGGCAATGGGGCGTGAGAACACGACATATGTCAGCCTGTCCCCATAAAATTAATAGACTAGAATCACAGGTCCAGATCTTTATTATTGATAGGAATTACATTGGGTTGAATTCAAGTGGAAATGTTTCGTTAAAACCTTAAAGTTCCCGTCTGCCAGTGAATTTTAATTAGGAAAAATTATACGACAACCGAATGGATGTACAGCAGTGCTTCCCAAACTTTCGATATTGGCGACCCAAAATTCAATCATATTTTTCATTCCCCTGCTCCGTACAGTAACAATGTATTGAATTCAATAATACTATACTTTGACGCTAAACCTACAATGCGACTTTAAATTCGTAAGTGCCACCGGCGTATATAAAGGTCTCTCTCAGCCAATGAATTAATTGCCCTGGACGTATGTATACGTCTTTCCAAAGCACAATCTTTTGCGAAGGATTTACTAATTTCAGAGAATTTGCTTATTTATTCCTTTTCAACCCTTTCCTTATACACCCCATACGCTCGCCTACTTGTTTAATGGTGATATTGGCGAGAGAATCGCCTAATTTTCAATCGGCATTTAAGGGATCAATTATAAACCGTACAAATTATCAAGAGAAGTGTTCATTTTTGCATATAATTTTATATATGACAAGCCCATGGGGTCACTGGTAATTATTAAATTTGTTCTTAGTATTGTTAAATTAATTATAAAATACATTGAGCAGTACTGATAGATTTAGAAGTGTACATTTGTAGGTAATTTTTTATTGTGTCAGAATGTACTTGTTCAGTAAATTAAAAAAAATTTTTAATAATCCTTTGCTTTTGACTTTTCAATATGCTCGCGGCCCCTTCGCAGGTTCTCATGACCCCTAGGGACGCGCCCCACAGTTTGAGAAGCGCTGAAGTACAGTAACGCCCCGAAATTATGCGATACATGGAAACTGTGTGATAACCGAGAAAGTCGAATTCGTGTAAGTCGGGGTATGATTTCGAATATAAGTACATATAAATTATTTTTAGTTGGTGCCGGACACAAAAGAAAATTATATTTAAGAAAAAAATTTAAAAATCTTAGGTAACACAAATACAAAATCACAAGCCTATGGTATTTTGATGTAGAAGGTTTCATATAAAATCTTACAAAGTAGTCTGCCGGCTCAGAGATTTTTTTTTTTTTTTTTTATCAAAATTTTCTCATACTGTAGTAATAATATTTTTGTTTTAAAAAAATACGCTCTTCTTGGGAGTCTATATTTTCTAACGTTTTTTCGATTCCAACTACTAGTTTTCCCTCTTCCTATATATATATACTAGAGGACCCGACAGACGTTGTCCTGTACACACACCTTAAATTCAAAAATTCCAAATTTTTATGAATAAGCTTTAACAATCTGGACCGTCTTGAGTAAAATTTGTATTAAAAAGTTATTACAATGTCTAACGTCATTACATGTACGGTTATTACAGTTCAATCAATCGATAGCGTGTGAGTATGTGTATACTATGAGCGAAGTTAAATGTAAAGGCTGTGTGAATAACAACTTAAACTTGTTTTAATTAAAGGTGAAAAAGTTGAGAGACGCAAACTATTTTAAAACAGGTATATTTATTAAATTGTACATAAAATGTATAGTTTTTTATGCACACTTCAAAACTTTTCAAATACTAATTACATCTGAATGTAATAATTTAATTAACACACGATTTATTTTAACAAAATAATAACACGAAGTGACAAAATATTTTCCTGAAATGATCACAGCACCAACTGTCGGGACCAATTTGAATTATAATAAAAGATTTTTGAATATTCGATACTGCGATCTTAGCGAAGTCTGCCGGATCCAACGTAAAACATTCCAAGATCAACAATTTATAAATAATAAATTAATTAAATAAACATTTCTAAACCGAATTATAAATCTAAACCATTCTCGAGTCCACTGGAACAGACAAATACTTTCATCAAAATCGGTCCAGTCGTTTAGGAGGAGTTCAGTTACATACACACGCACAGAAGAATTACATATAATTATATCAATTTTCAGCGCCAACTTACGTCTTTTTCAATTCCTACTATTAGCTCACGATCTCTATACATATTTTATTTTTTTGTTTATTTATTTATTTATCTTGGTAAAATTTTCAATCTTTAATAAAATACATTTTAAAGCGCCCAATTGAACTGAAATGTAATGTACATGATTATTTTGGATAACATTACAATAATTTAATAATAATTAATAAAAATTCATTGATTATAACTAATTATTTAAAAAATTACAAATACAGCCTCGTTGATGACTTAGCGACCCTTTTGGCGACTTATGTCAAAATTTGAAAAAGTGTTTTTTTCACGTGTTAAATAAAGCATTCAGTTGAAAGGAAATTTTATATACACGATTGTTTTGGATGACAATACGATACTTTAATGATAATTAATAAAAATGAATTACCACTTAATGTTGTGATTCTGTCATATGTATATACATATTTATATTAATTGCAATTTTTTAATAAAAAGCAGCTAAAATAAATTTTTCCTTGGTTGATCTAAGTAGGAATTGATTTTAAATTTCTTTTTATATTACTTGTTTATAACAATAGCGTTGTTACAACAATGCAGGTGAATGTTGAGTTGTATTTTTTGAACGTTTTTAATTAATATCTTTTTAACTAATTGCGATATCGGACCGAATTGTGAATCTAAACCATTCTCGAATTTACATGAACCCACACAAAAAATATCATCGAAATCGGTCCAGCCGTTTAGGAGGAGTTTAATGACAAACACACGCATAGAAGATTTTTATATATAAAGATATATGTTGCAGTGTTGCAAAAAGCTATACAACACACTCTAGACAAACTACTCAAACTACATTATTGTAAAGAATAGTAAAGATATCGTTGAAAACATGCAAGGTAAGAGTATTAAATCTTTGCATAGCTTTGACTTCGAAGACTTATTCAACTCTATTGATATAGAGGATATGATTTTAGTACTTAGAAATATCTATATTAAATATTCATTAAATAAATTGGTAAATTATGATAAATTTAATACTATTATACAATTTGTTTTGAAAGAAAATTACATATTTCATAATAACTATTATTATCAACAAATTAATGGTCTGCCACAAATTGGCCCAGCGAGTAATAGTCTGGCTAATATTTATTTACACTATTATGAGAATGAAAAAATTGATACAGACTATTGTTACTTTTTTAGATACATCGATGATTTAATTATGTTCAGTAATAAAGTTGACTTTACTCCTATTTTAAAGTATTATCCACACTACTTGAAATTAATAAAAACCAATTGCAATATAGAGTCAGCAAACTTCCTAGATCTCCAATTAAAAGTTGAAAATAATATGCTTAAAAGTAATATTTTTGATAAAAGAGACTGTTTTCATTTTAATGTTATAAAAATGCCATATTGGAATAGTTCCCTTCACATTTCAATTTTTAGAAATATTATTCTAAATTATATAAAAAGAAATACTGATTTAGTATCTGAAGAAGTTTTAAGAATTAATAATTATAAAAAAACTCTTTCAAAGTTGCCTAGACTATAACTATCCAGCTAATTTTATATATAAATCTATGCCTTCAAAATTATAGCTATTTAATTATTATTATTAAGTATATTCATTTCCATTTAGTTTATAGTATATATTATTTTTAATTTTCTTATAATAAAATTAGTAACTAAAAATATATAGAGATGGCGCCATTATTCTTATTTATGCTGTTTTTTTGTGCTTGGTGTCAGTACACGAATGGATCAGTTTCTTCGCACATTTTCATTACTCTATTACTCATGATCATAATCATTTTTAACCTCTTTTGCAAATATTTTGGTTTATACATATTTATATTTGTCTATTTCGTCCGGATTCCTATAGCAATTTAATATTCCAATTCTATTTTATTGATGTTATATTCACCTACGTGGGTTTTCGGGCCTTTGCCTTAGTTTATCTCCTATGCTATTATGTCGAAAGTTCCCGCTGTAGGGGAAGGTTGAGATGTCACAAAACACCGTTTTTTTTTTTTTTTTTTTTGTTTTTTTTTTAAACCCTGTTTCACTGTCCTAAGACAATGACAGCTCGGGAAACCACAATAGTTTTTTCCACTCTAGCTATATTTCTCTTTTTTGGTTTGTAATGGTTCCATGTTCTTGGTTCTTTGTCTTCTTTTTAATTTATTTACTGCTATATATATATATATATATATATATATATATATATATATATATAATCCAAAACATAAAGATACACAGATAGTTAGAACCTAAGATAACTATACTAAATAGGAAGAAATAGGCACAGTAGTACTATAACAAACTCCTCGCCTTAGGAACCAAGATTGCAGGTTTAAACAAGATTTTAGGGCTAGCTAACCTTCACCTGGAGTTTGTCATACTACGTACCAAGAGGAAAGGAAAGAATAACATTTGGAGGAATTTAAACATTATAATAAAATCACTAAACTAATAAAATATAATTATAAAATTATAGCCTACTAGTACTCACATTATAGATTTAAAATCGATGCGAAACGCGTAGATAGTAAGACTTACTTCGGGAGTGTATCAACTGGTTATGTTTCCCGCCAAATACAAGAGAGGGAAAACAGTTCCGCATAAAGTTAAATTATGTTAGAAAAATATAAAGTTTATATATATATATATATATATATGTGTACTTTTAAAAATCATAAATAAATATTGATGTAAATAATAGTATATATATATATATAATAATTTCCAGTAATTTAATCTTTAATAGATCTTGTTTTATCTATGGTCTATTCCATCAGTACACGCGTTTAATTAATAACCTAACCAGGGCCGGAGCTAGCAGTTTCGCCACCCTGGGCAAAGAGGTAAAATGTCGTCCGTTTATAACAAAAATTAAAAGAGATAACCTAAGCCCTTCCACGCTTAATGAAAAAATAAAACGAGAGAAAAAAATTGCTACCAATAATGTTGAAGTTTTGATTAGCAAAAAATACTCATTTATTGATTTATTGTTTTGGCACTAAATTAAAATTAGGTTTGCACAGAAAAAGAAAAAAAGAGTCATTTCTAGTGAATAATTATAAAATACAGATATTAAAAAATACTAAAGCAAATTATAGAACCACTAAATATTAAAACTTAATTACATATTAAAAATACATTTAAACCGAGAGTTAAACTTAAAAGTGTTTTTTTCTCACTTTTAATTTTGAGAATATTTTTATACTGTCTTTAACGTTAATTTTTTCAGCCAGTTCATGTTCAATGGCTATTGTTGTCAAGCCGTTTAGCCGATCCTCGGTAGTTGTGGAGCGTAAAAAGATTTTAATTAATTTTAATTTGGAGAAACTCCTTTCTCCACTTACCACACTTATTGGGAGAGTAAGCAATATCCTTAAAACTATACCGAGATTTGGAGCAAAATACAGGTTCGATATGAATTTTAAAATCTCGATTGGACATTTTTTTTTCAACAAAGCCAAAACCACTACTATCTAGTCTGACAGGTCCAGCGCGTTTATATTTGATGAATTCCCATCAGTTAACACTGTTTCTAGATCTTTACAATACTTTAGTACATCGTTTTAAGGAGTATCTTTTAAATCACAAATATAAATAATGAATGTACTAAAAAGCTCATTAATGTTTTGCATTTTAAATGAACTACTATTGTCTTTTATAAGCGACTAAAGAAATTATTTTATACGAGAAGCAAATAATGTTTTTTCATTTGAATAACAATGTCAATCGAAAATATTTTAAGACGATTACGATACATTCAAGCTACGAAAACACACATACTTAAATAGGTTAATCAACATGAAAATATTCTACGAAACTGATGACATTTATATTTATATATGTAAAATGAAAAATAAATAAATAAAATAGAAAAAGCACAATTGCAGCAAAATAATTTTTTCTCTTTATGTTATGCAATGATTAAATTTCTTGAGCATTAAACCTTAAAAATCCAAAAGAGAATTTGAAAATGAAAACATTGTTACCTTTTTTTTTTGTACAACTTTGTCTTGTCTGCATAAGCACAGGAAGCTAAAAGAATTAGTTCGGAAATCAAATTGACACAAGATTCCCTCAATTTTCTTCGAAAATGGGTCTTTTTCTTAGGTTCATTCTGCCGCTTTCTTTTCATTCATAAAACTTGACCGTGCTTTTCATCACTTTATTGGAGACTAATCTCTTCCAAAAAATTTATCTCTTTCAATAGTACCCGAATTCACGCATACAAAGCAGTAAAAGTTGTAGGAAATTAATTGAAAGAGAAGGAACCGGATGCTGAAATTCTTCTTGATCACCCCCTCTCCCTTCACCCATGGGACCAGTGTTGGGAAACAGGGCTTTAAATACTAATGAATACTCGTTAAAAAGTAATACGGCTGATACGGTGGTAGTTACTCCCTTGATTTTAAACCACCTTTTTAACAATGGTACCAATCCGGTAACATGCCCTATCAAACAAAAAAAATCATTCAAATCGGTTGAGATATGCCGAAGTAGGGATGAGCAATCTGAAATCGATTAATTGAAGAATCGATATCCCGGCGCAAAAAAAAATCGATATGTAGCACTGTATCAATTCAGAGTGAATTGATATTTCATCCAAGAAAATCGACTTTCGATTTGTTCTGTTTTGGTAAAAACCATCAAATATTATTTACAATTATAGTTGAATGCACTATCTTTAAAGTTGATCTAAAGTCAGGGCTTAAGCGAAGAATTTAGACACTATTTATGGCTGGCAGTTGTGCACCTGAAGTATGATCCTATACATTACTGGCAAGACAAAAAAAAAACTATCATAACGTTCACTCAATAGCCATGATGTACACACATGAGTATCGTGGAATCATCTGTTCCTTTTGAGCGCCTTCTTTCGATTGCTGGCAACATCGCAAGTGACGAGCGGAACCGCTTGGATCCCAGGAGACTTGACAGACTGTTGTTTTTAAAAAGCGTAGTTATTAAGCATTGGGAACTATAAGCTATATTATCCATTTTCTAAACTTTTTAATGTAACAAATACGAGTACATTTAGGAAATAAATGTCTTCTTTTATACCTGACACTTTGATATAGTAATAAAAGTAATCGTAATTGTCGAATTCTCTGAACCAAAAAATTCCCTTATTTTACTGATAAGATATCGTTTATTATGGTATCTTTCTTGTTTTTTGCAAAATGGATTTATATTTGTATCGTAAATACAGACTTGAAAAAAAAGGGATTTCTTACAAATCGATCTTTTAGATCTCGATTTTTTTGTGAATCGATTCATTAGGTTACGATTCGAATCGATTTAAAAATCGATCTTTTTTGGAAAGAATCGCCATCCCTATGCCGAAGTAATCGCCGGACAAACCTAAAAAAAACAAGAAAAAAAAAAAGGATCGAATTGATAACTTCCTCCTTTTTTGAAGTCGGTTAAAAATACATGAAAATGCCTCGTTTAAAAAGAAACATCCTGTAGAAGCTATTTAAATATTTTTTGAGAAAAACTGAATATTTTTTATTTATTCTATTCACCTTACTTTTATAACACAACCTAAGTTTAAAAAAGGCTCAGTAAATAGTAGTTGTATTATAACGCACTCTACTTCAATAGCAACCAATCTGCAATGCAATTATTCAGCAATATTATAAAAGTATTTCATATACATAAGGTAAGACGCTACATTTAAGGATGTTTCGATTAGTGCATTGAAAATTGAAATGACAAGACCATGAAAAAGTACACTTTATTTTTCAATATTTAATTGATTATGCGTTTAAGTTAATTCTCTTCTTAACATGAAAATAAATTAGAAATTTAATGTTAAAGAAACTCTTTTAACTGTGTCATCTTCCCCCATATATGGGGGAAGGGGCCACCAGTCATAGAGCAAGATGCAACAACACCACAGTAAATAAAAAAATAAGGTAAACATTACAAAATTAAATATGAGAGAGAGAGAAGTAACATACGATAACTATAGAAACATAAAAAAAAATTTATTCTTTCATAATTAACTTGCTAAAAATAATAACAGTACAGAGAGGTTCGAATGATAGCCTGCACAATATTTCACTCTGTGCAAATGATACGTTTATGAACTTTAAAAATGAGGAACGGAATATTATAAAAGCTGTACTCACCACTTGTAAAGCCCACAAGATCGAAAAATAAGGCCGATTAAAGACGATTAATTCAGATAAATTCACAAGTCTTACTCAATGTCGGTCAACTCTTCACACAAAGGGCTTAAAATTGCCTTCTAATGACGAATAAAAGTACTATTGACAAACTCTGGCATCTTTCCCCAAATTACCTTATATATACCTTATTCAAATTTTCAACGTTAACAAAATAATTTCTATTTATCCATTCAAGTTCAAATACAGTTTTTTTAAAACTTGTAGTGGATGACACTTGATGTTAATACAATTTTTTCAAATATTAATTCATTAATTAAACTAAACTAATGAATAAATAGTAACAAACAAAAACAATAGTCCAACAGCATGTATAGAAAGGAAAATCACTCGTTGTGTCCCTGTAGGGCAATGAATAGTGCGTCGGACTTCTAATCCAAAGAATTCGAATCCCACCTGGGATGGCCTAGTTTCTAAGGATGTGATTTCTTTTTTTTTCTATGCTATTTTATTAGAATAATTAAATTTAATTAATGAATAAATAGTAACAAAAAAATAGTCCAACACCCTATATAGTAAGGAAAATGGAAAATCGCTTTCTATTTGGTCACTTAATAGTGTGATTGTGTCCTATGCATGTACCCGGTGTCTACAATTAAACGACCCTACTTCAAAATTGTCTACAGACGAAACTATTGTTCAGAAAGTTGTAAAATGTTGTGTACGACATAAAGAAGGGATGGGAATTTGTTTGAGCGAATAAAATAATTAGTTCAAAATTTCACCACTAGAGGGCGTTTTTAATGGAGATCATATTTAGCATACATTTATAACAGTTTACAAATTTTGTTACAACAATAAATGCTCAACATGATGACCATCGTTTTCAGCTACTTTTTGAAATCTTAAGATAGCATGTTCCACCGTTGACCGCAGTGTGTTCTGGGAAATGTTAAGAACATGTCGAGAAATACTGTCTTTGAGATCAGGTAAAGTTTTTGGTTGATCACAACTTATCAGCTGTTTTAAATGGCCCCAAAGCCAAAAATCACATGGATTGAGGTCAGACGATCGGGGAGGCCACAGATGACGAAATTGGCGGCTGATCACACGTTCTTCTGTGAAGTGATGCTTGAGAACATCCGTAACACAACGTGTAATGTGTGGAGGAGCTCCATCTTGCATAAAAATTATGCGTGAAAGGCACTGATGTGCTTGCAGATCTGGAATAATTTTATTTCGTAATACCGATGCATATCGCTGTCCAGTGATAGAGCATGTTACTGGACCTCCAGCACCTAATTCCTCGAAAAAATACGGTCCAAGAATAAAAGACGCGGAAAACCCACACCACACCGTTACTTTTGGTGATGTAGCGGAACTCGTAAGGTGGAATGCGGATTGTCTGTTTCCCAAATTCGGCAGTTGTGAGTATTCACCGAACCGTCCAAATGAAAGTGGGCTTCGTCTGTCCAGAGGATATTCCAAGGCCATTCTGGATCAACTTCCAAACGAGCAAGAAACTGCAGTGAGAACAGATGTCGAGTCTCGAAATCATGTGGAAGCAATTCCTGCACAAATTGAAGCTTGTATGGATAGTAACGGAGGATGTTTCGCATGATCTTCTGGACAGTTGAACGAGGCAGATCCAATGCTTCTGCCACACGGCGAACACTTGTACTAGCCAGCACGTTGGATGATTTGTCCTCTTCCACCTGAAGTGCTATTTTCTCTATTGCTTCCGCAGAAACAGGTTTTTCTCCTCTTCCAGAACGAACATTCAACGATCCTGTTTCTTCAAATTTGGTTACCATCAATCGAAGATTTTTAGCAGTCAATGGACCTTTTCGCAACCCCTTTAATGTCCGAAATTTCCGTAGAGCAACTATTGCGAAATTATCGTTTTGATAGAATAACTTTACTAACAACTCTCGATCTGGTAAACATAATGACATTCTGATTAGCAATACCGAGCACAATGAAAATAAACTAATCGTCCATGAAAGTTTATTGCTTTTATAACAATTGCTGTGTGACGTCGAAAAAATTTGCATATTTTCGTCTTCCTTCGTGTAAATCCTTTGAAAATTAGTCATCGAAGAAGTTTAATTAAAATTTGCAGTTCATTTTAGAGATTGTGTTTTTTAATGAGTATCAGTTATTGTGTTACCGTGTCCTGTGGATGGCCTTCATTCAAAAGTGCCCTCTAGTGGCGAAATTTTGAACTAATTTTTTTTTATTCGCTCAAACAAATTCCCACCTCTTTTTTATGTCGTACATAACATTTTACAACTTTCTGAACAATAGTTTCGTCTGTAGACAATTTTGAAATAGGGTCGTTTAATTGTGGACACCTGGTACATTATATTAAGTATAACTATTTAATAAAAAGTAAAGAAAATAAAAAAAAAATAAAAAAAATTTCTGTGTTGACATAAGTAGGAATTGACATAATTTTTTTTTCATATAACTTGTTCAATTAAACTGAGGCCTTCTGTCGGATTCCCAACCGTCATTCAATTTTCTGACGAACTGGATCTAAAGACTCAAGTTCTTCAATGTCTTGCTCCTGCATTTCTATGAGCTCATCAGTTGTCAGCTCCTGATTGTGGAAATCTGGTAGCTCTTGAACGTCATCACTATCCACTGCTAAATTTATTTGCCTGGAAAGATCGACAACTTCAATCTCATCACCAATTTTTCCCCTCGAAGGACGAGTCGACGAGATTTGAAAATTGCGTAACTCCGGGTTCGCGTAAGTCGAGGTATTACTGCACGGCTTTTCTTCTATATTGATTGTTTTTCACATCATTTGATTGACGGATTGTTTATGATTGCCGCATTTTGAAAATATGTCGCAGGAAAATGATGGAATTTCACCCACTCCCTAAGGGAGATGATCAATGGACGGTAGATGTTAAAATGACCTGATAAAGAATTCGAACAAATCCTGGACATGTTTCAGTGAAATGATGAAATAATAGTGTCAAGAGTTTAAAAGTGTTCACATTTAGCAAATAGGGTGCATTATTTAACGTAGAAGTAAGTAATACAACAATAGTCAATGAAATACAAATTATTTATTCGAAACTAATTAACAAATAATTAGAAAATTAGGCTGGTATTTTCTGATGTGTAACATTTTTCCTCTCGGTTGCTTACGTACTAAAATATCAATCCCTTTGTTAATCCTATGGTGCCATTTTTTTAAAGATATGGGGTTGATATTTAGGGAATCGATAGCACTACCTGTATGGTTAGGAAGGACAAAGACTCAGCTCCCCAAGTTTTCCCCCCTCTCCCTGGACAGCATTTTGCCAATGCAAATCCTGACTAGTTCATTTCATCATTTCACTGAAACAGTTCAGGGTTTGATAAAATCACTTACTTTCATCAGAGAAATGACCTTGAAGAGACGTTATTTTAACGTCTCCCGTCAGTTGATCCTGTCCCTTAGGGATTTGATGGAATTCCTAATTTCGCCATTTTCCTGCTACAGATACACGAGAGCTTTTGTACCTTGATCAAGAGATGAGAACATCACCTGAGCTGGCACCATTTCTCCAAATTTCCATTCCAATCCTTGTTTCTTCAAAGTATGACTTTAATTAATTAATTAAAGTCACCCGATTAATTTTGAGGACATCCGCGCCAAATCAAGACGGAAATTCTGAGAGTGGCTCACTTTTCTTATTCCTTTTTTTGAAATTTGTTCTCAAAGCTTTCAAGTTTTGAATATAAAGTGTCTTGAATAGAAACTTTCGTGAGTCAAAATAACTTTTCTTTTATTTATTTATTATTATTATTTTGAAAAAGAGGAAGTGCGATAGTGTTAGTTTATACGTGTTGCTAAATTTGTCCATACGACGATGGCACCTTGACCTGTTTTTCGAATCGCTCGTTCCTTCCGACGACCATCTGATCTGTCGTGTGATTCCCCCCCGTCAGCTTCCTGCCTTGAAAGAAACATCTTTGTCATTAGACGTCTGCGAATCACCGATGCTTAAAATAATGATGGGTAGAAAAGTCTGGTTTTTTATTTCCGTAAACAATAGAAACTCACTTTTGAATTTGCACGATAATATTATATATAATATATATCATTCTTTCATTTTTTAGGAACACCATACATAAAATCGTTTGTAGATTAAATGCTAGCCATTATCCACCCACTTTTCTCGGTATTTCACATGGTCTTGTGTGAATATATATTGTTTTTATATACAAGTTATTGTTAACCAAGTCCTAGCGTTATTCATTCAATTGTATAGAAAAAACATTCTTATACATTCTCAATTCTTCATTTAAAAGAGACAAGACTTGAATTTCTAAAATTTAAACTGTATCATTTTTTATGCTCCCGTTATCCCTACCCCCAAAATAAATTCCCAGAAAACCCATTTAAATAGGAGCTCTGCTCAACAAAACAAACCTGCTTGCCAAATTACAAATCTAAATCTAATAGTTCAAAAACGAAACTTTTTTATTAATAAAATACCCCTTGAGAGTTGATTTCCGTACGAACCATTCTTAGTGTATTTCAACTCAACAAAAGAAACATGCATACCAAATTTAATTTCTGTAGTACTTGTAGTTAGAAAATGGGAATTTTTTCATCAAAAAGGCGCATTAACTCCCTGCTCCCCCTCGATGAGTCAATATCCGTAAAAAATTCGTTCTTATTGGATCTCTATTCTACACTAAAGAAACATGTTTACCAAACTTCAAGTATGTGGGTCCAACAGTTCAAAAACAGAAATTATTACCCATAAAGGTCGATTTTCGCTTAACTCATTTTTAGCGGATGTCTTCTCCATGAACATGCCTACCAAAATTTCAGGACTGTAGGTTCAATAGTTGCGGACATTTCATAATGAGTGAGTCGCTTTTCTCTTTCATATATATAGACATGGATTGCTTGTGTCAAATATTCACGCACATATAAATATATAGGCCCATTTTTCTCGAACTATGCCCATAACAAAAATTGTAAATAAGGAAAGACTACTATATTAGAGAAGGGGGGAGGGGCAAATCGTTCCTAAGGATTCAGAACTATGCATGTGGTCATGTTCATGAGTTTATGACCAAGGTACTTTCTTTCGAGTTCTGGTGCCTCTAAAGCCCTTCATGTAGAATAGTTATTCCGAAAACGATCTATATAGACCCCCAGGGATCAATGATGACCTGCAAAGGGTCCACGTTATCGGAAAAATAATTTAGGGATCCATGGGGCATAAATAGGTGTCTACGACAGTAGCTCTTATCAAACCGGATCGTGACTTTAATTTTAAAAGAAAATTTTTAATGGAAACCAGATTTTACCTATGTAACAGATTTATTTACTAAATTTAATGACTCTAATTTGCAGTTATAAGCATAAATTTTTTGTTTGCATAAATTTTATTAAAACAAGAACTATCATTTCAACGTTTCTTGCCAGAATTAAGCTAAAGGAGTGGAATGTTGTTCGTCGCAAATTTTCCCAATTTCTCAATTGGCCACAGACAATCTGCCAGGAAAATGACATAGTAAACTACGATCAACATTAAATGAAGTCGCCCATCCGGTATAGTGGTTAGCGACGCTGACTGCAGTGCCGTCGGTCCTGGGTTTGAATCCCGGAGAAGATATGGATGTTTGTAAATGTATAGTGTCTTCGCAGTATGGGGGTACTTTAAATAGCCGTCGAGCCGCAAGTCCTCTCGCGGCTCGACGACTATTAAAATTGGCGAAAGGGGAAGAGAGGTGGGAGGCCCCTGACCGTCCCCAGAGTATTCTTCCTCAAAAATGATATGAAACCGAGCTAAAGCTACGGATAACGACGAGCGTCACCTAGCCGTTTGCCATGATGCATTTCGTGGGCCTCGATCTGGTCTTTACCGATCAGGTGGCTTTAGAAACAACAACAACAACATTAAATACCGTTTATTCAAGCATAGAAACTAGGTCTGAGAATGTTTTGTCTAGGGTAATTTCCACAGTACGCAATGTGAATTCATACGGTCACATTAAAAAAACAATAAAGATGTCATATTACAATAGGAACTGATTGAAATAGGCAGTAACAGAGATCTTAACGGTTAAGTTTAGAAACGGATGTCAGCAATTTTGGGTTTAAAAAGCTGCTATTTTTACCGAATCATGGAGTATTGTGAGAAAGTTATTAATTGTGTTTTTCCTTGCAAAAAGTAGTTTCAGCGCTGTTGCGTGCCTCCAATAAAAAAAAAGACTGGACACACTCTATTAACCGAAAAAACCTGGCAAGATTGATGCCAAACATTAAAAATTTGTTGTTGAATGGCCAGATTCCACCTCCCATAATAAACGTTTGAATGTTGATCAGTTGTTTTAATTAACACGTGTTTCTCTTTTACGTTTTAAACTCTATACTTCACTACATTTAGAAATTTAAATCTTTTAGAGAAAGTAGCTCTATACCAGCTGTCCGAAAGACATTGAAGTTGATAAATTTGCAGAAATTTAATATTAGGTAAGCAGGGGTCTACCCAAAAGCGAAAAAACATGGCAAGGGGACTATTATACAAAAAGAAAGCATCGGAACCTCTAATGTGAAAGGATTAATGCATGCTCACTTTGTTGTTCCACATGTTGGCGTGGTGTGAAAGTTTATAGAGTGAGATGCTAACTCATGTGTCATTTTCGACACTTGAATAAGTTTGAAAATCAAGTGATCCCCCTCTCGCGTTGCCTTAGAAAGCGACGCGAATAAAACAAAATAAAATCAAAAAAACTTTCATTTTTAAAAGCATATAAATAGGACACGAGATATAATGTTTTTAATTCCACTTTCTTTTGTTTGAAAGATGCCTAAATATCACTTTATGCAGAATGGAGTTCTTTTCAATCCTGATGTATTCGGACCTGACCTAACACACCCTTTGGAAAATCGACGCATATTTTACAGACAACCTTATCCAAGGGAACAAGGCATAAACTGCAATCTGTGTATTCCTATTCTACAATATAAATCGATACAACGTACATTGCGACCGAAAAACTAAGAACAGTCAATTTTCAAAAAGCATGAACATTAATTATGTAATGAGCAACTGTGTCTGAGCAACACCTCCAATTGACCGTTTCGTGTCCCGTGATTGCGCCAGTGTTCACGTGACACCACGGGAGAGCTGCGTTGGAATCTGGTCTCGGGAGAAAAAATCCTTCCTCGTGGTGATGCGGAAGTTCTTTTTCAGGGTCGACCGCTTTTTTTCTCGCGGGCTGCTCGAATTCGAGGCTTTTCCGCGTTTCGCTCCCTTCCTACCCCTGCTGTGCATCCAATTTTTAAAACATCATCCTCACGCGGGTTCAAGCATATTCTTTGGAGGGCTCTTGATCTGTAACGAAACCTTGCGAATGTGTCCACCCACGAAAACGTTCCCAAAGATGTCAATCATAAAATCTAAATTTTACCGATTCCTATTTAAACTTCACGATGGCGTTAAGAAGATTAAATTTATTGGGTGTCACACAACTCAAACTCAATGGCGCAATAGCCCATGAGAGCCAGGGTTTAGTGTGCCCATCACAGTACACGTGACCATTGGGCGCTGAGGTGCATGACCAAATGTCCCGATCAGGTGGTCAGTCTGAAGCGAGGCCCCCAGTGTTTAAGTCCAAAAGAAAGTCTCTAGAACTCATTTATCGACCCACTGCAGTAGGGATGAAAGGTTGAGTCGACCTTACCCTGCCCGGGAATAGAACCCTGACCTGTGGTGTGGAAGCGCGATACGCTACCACTCGACCACTGGGCCTATTGGGTATCTTATCCCATAAAATTTCATTAGTGCCTTTAATTCAATTCTCTCTGAATTGTTCCTTCTCACCTGAGATCAAGTGGCTGCGGTAGCTTAGTGATTATGGTCACGAATTCGTGTCGCAGGTTTGATTCCTGGTGCCACTGAGGATACAAAGTCCTCGTGTAGCTGAACAGTGCGACTTTAATATTCACTCCCTCACGCGACTGAAGATCCACCGTGTAGGCCTAATAATGCTAAACCTGTCGAGGCTCAATATCCTCCAGTTGATGTGATGTGGTAGTTTAAGGAAAGGGGAAATTCTCTCTAGCTCAGGTTGTCGCAACCTGGAGGTCGCAGATGTAAGAGGATTCGGAGAAGAAGCAGACATTGTTTCAGAAATAGTTACTTTATTTTGAAGTTATCACTTTATAGGCAATTTACAACTAATTCAATAACTTTAGCTACAATTATAACCCTAGAATGCTGTGACGGGCTCACGCGTTTTTTTCACTAACATGTCCTTTTGGGTTCTTTGGGGCCAGAATAAATGACAATTCTTTTCCAACCAATTCGAGAAGTAAAACGTGAATGAAAGATGCAAATTAGGACGCTTTTAAATAACAGAAGTTTAGAGTAAACGAGGTGGCATTTTGGGGAGTGTTATGATAGTCCGTGTTGCAAATGTGAAGAGTATTCCGAGAAGTTAAGTGACAGTCAAGAGAGGTTACCCATGACAGAGACCCTGTGGTCAAGGTAGATACTATTCTACGCCAGTGAACCGCAACTTCAGCTAGGATGAGATAGATGGCTGCTTCGTTGGACATTAAGGTAGGAGTTGCCATTTTAATATTCGGATATGTGTTTACTTTGAAATTGAGCTTAGGTGAGTTAGTTATTAATAGTGATCCAGGATACGTTATTTCGGTATTATATATTGTTTGTTTCACCACCGTAGATTCTCTCACATATCATATTATTAACTAATCTGTTATTAGTTTAAGTTAAGATCTTAATAAAGTAATATTAAATTTATGGCAGCTTTTGGTTCTTCATTTATTCCTACACCTCTAGCTCACGCTGATAATCTAGGAAAAGGGCACCCAAGGGGTATGCCCTTACAATGCTACCCTTTGAAAAACGTATGGAAATGGTAACCATTCGTCTCCCAGACGACATGAGTTTTAGCAAGCTTAAAACTCATTTTAAAAGTTAATAACAAAAAAATTATACTCCATGCAGAGGATCTCATGACATCTAATCTTCACATAAGCAAGAAAAAAAAATTTATTTATTTTCGAAGCAATCTTTCCGCATTTTAGCGAGATGATCTGCGCATAGAACATGATAAATAAAATTTTCATGTCATTCAACGCAACTTGCATGGGCAAAAGGCACAAATTTCCCTGTTTTTAGTTTCCAATTGTTCCGGTGGTTCAATGTTCTGCTCCAATTTCAAAAGTTCAACAATAATTGTTCTTGTTGAACGGGTCAAAGTGGATACATGTATACGTTTTCTTCAACCATGGCGCAAGGAGATCTTCACTTGGATTTATCGCAAACTTCCTTCCAAAGGAAGCTTTTTCAGATTTGCGAGTCATATTATGTACATATATAACCTATGCACTCTCTAAACTGATACTTATCATGCTATCTGTAGATTCGTGATTTTGAACTTCTATAAAACTTTCATTTTCTAATTCATCCCCAAAAATAAAATTAAAATCTTCAATTAACTCTTTTAATAATTCTCAGATAGCCTCAGGTATACCCCAAAAGTTTTCTTCACGAAAACGTTTTGACATCATCTCGAAAACGCAAGAAAAACTAAGACAGGTTCTCAATTCCAAACGTTACTGTTACCCATTCGTCTCTCAGATTAACATTGTTCTAAAAATACTATATGAGAAAATATTTTGAGGGAAAGAAATATCATTATTTGTAGTAGCAAAGGTCATATGAAGGTACTGAGTTGCACGTTACATTTCCTGTTTTTATTTAGAGGGGTACAAGGTTATTTGTTGTATGCGTAGTCTGCTAAACGAATGAGTAGCATTCCAGGGGGTTAATCCAAACTCTTAATTTAACTTATAAGATTATTTAAAATAACTTATCTTAGTCCGCTTGTAGATCACTTAGCGACTCCTTCCTGAACTGCAACAGCTTTGTTCAAATCAACTTCTAATTAGCATTAATTAATGAAATATATAGTAAAAAAACAAATACTTGTTATTTATGTTACTATATACATAGGATTATCACCAATCAAATAAAAATAAAGGGTATAGGGGAGGGGGAGGATCTGGACCCGTGCGTGCATAAAAAATGATTCTTAGCATAAAAATTGATTTAAAGAATACTTCACTGAAATATTTAAATTTAAAGAGTTAGTTTCTCTCTCTGTTATAATACAGTTGTCGGTGGCCGGCGTGTCAGGAGTTCGAGCCTAGTACCGCTGAAGGCCAGCTGTGTAGGGGAGCGATGAACGTTAAATCTGCCGAGAGCTCAAACGTCCTCCCGTAGGTGTGGTGTGGTAGTTAGGAGAGGGAGATGCCAGCTCAGGTGTCGTCCACGTCACTTGACCATGGTTCAAAATGACGAGGTACGTTGCCAAAAGCACTCTTGTAGCTGAACAGTGCGACGTTAATATTCACTCACTCACTAGCCATGTAGCATTTTAAAGCCGCATGAAGATCATTGATGACGAACCTCCTCATTTTGACGAGTGAACTGGCGAGGACGACATCTGAACTCGTATGTCACTCGACAAACTTTCACACCTCGCCAAGATAAGGATTTTGAGCATCGACAGATTGTATGTGCATCAGCATACCTACTCGTCAGTGGGACCCCAAATGTATAGTTTGTTGAGAAATAATGGAACACAATATTTAAAAAAATAAATTAAAACTGTTGAAATTATAAATGCAGTGAGAAAGCGCTTTGATTCTTTGTCATGATTTAAAATAAATAACAATAAAGCTGAAAATATATTTCTTGTTCATCTAAGACACATTTTTTCAATTGCAACAAATGTACCGTTCGAATGTATTGTTGTTTTTTGAACAAGTATAGAGGATGTACATCATTTTCGTAGAATGAGTGAGTGAATGAATATTACCGTCGCTCTGCTCAGCTACACAAGGGCTTTTGGCGGCGGACCTCGTAATTTTGAACCATTGTCACGTGACGATGACGATACTTGAGTTGGCACCCCTCTCCTAACTACCACACAACACCAACGGGAGGACGTTTGAGCTCTCGACAGATGTAGCGTTCATCGTACCTCTAAACGGCGGGTCTTTAGATCACCGCTTAGACCTTAGGCTACCGTGGATCGATCATTTTCGTAGAAAATTAACCACTTCAAAAGTACGAAATTAATGCACCAGGTGTCCGAAAAGTGTGACTACACTTTCAAATTTTGATTTCATATAAACTAAAACAAAGATATATTCTTCTACAGTTTTTTATATTTCATAGAGAAAATACCCAAGTTTTTTTTACAATGCTAGCTAATAATTGAGATTTGTATGTGCACCCTAATAATTGTGCGCAACACATCGAATCTATATGAGATTTCTGGCCTCTCTGAAGCACCATTCTGATTGGGCACAGTCATTCGACTTTGCAATTCATCAGTGTCACTTATTGAAGATTGGTAAACAATGTTTTTCGCGTATCCCTACAAGAAGAAGTCCGTCGGCCGCGGTAGCCGAGTGGTATAGCTATCGGATCGTGGCTGGCTTTGTCACGAGTTCGAGCCCAGTACCACTAAGGACCTGCCGTGTAGGGAAGCGATGCATGTTAAATCTGTCGAGAGCTGGAACGTCTTCCCTTGGTGTGGTGTGGTAGTTAGGAGAGGGGCGAGCCAGCTCAGGTGTCATCCACATCACTTGACCATGGTTCAAAATGACGTGGACCGTCGCCAAATGCCCTCGTGTCGCTGAACAGTGTGTGACGTTAATATTTACTCACTCACAAGAAGTCCAAAGATTACAAACCAAAAAAAAAAATATAGCTATAGTGGAAAAAACTATTGTGGTTTCCCGAGCTGTCACTGGCTTAGGACAGTGAAACAGGGTTAAACAGTGTTTTGCGAGATCTCAACCTTCCCCTTCAGCGGAAACTTTCGACATAATAGCATGGGAGATAAACCACGGCAAAGGCCCGAAAACACACGTGGGTGAATATAACATCAATAAAATAGAATTGGAAAATTAAATTACTATAGGAATCCGGACGAAATAGATAAATATAAATATGTATAAGCATAAATAATTGCAATAGAGGTTAATAATGATTATGACCAAAAGTAATAATAATGAAAATGTGCGAAAAAACTAAAATCTTACCCGATGTAATCCGATTTTAATAGCATACTAACGCCAAGCACAAAAAAACCGCATAACTAAAAATAATGGCGCCATCTATATATATTTTAGTAACTAAAATTATTATAAGAAAATTTAAGAATAATATACTATAAACTAAATGGAACTGAATATATTAAATAAAATAATTAAATAGCTATATTTTTGAAGACATATATTTATATATAAAATTAGCTGGATAATTATAGTCTAAGCAACTTTGAAAGAACTTTTTATAATTATTAATTTTTAAAACTTCTTCAGATACTAAATCTTTATTTCTTTTTATATAATTTAGAATAATATTTCTAAAAATTGAAATGCGAACATCAAAATCAAAAGAGTCTCTTTTATCAAAAATATTACTTTTTAGCACATTATTTTCAACTTTTAATTGGAGATCTAGGAAATTTGCTGACTCTAAATTGCAATTGGTTTTAGTTAAATTTAAGTAGAGTGGATAATACTTTAAATTAGGAGTAAAGTCAACTTTATTGCTGAAAATAATTAAATCATCGATGTATCTGAAAAAGTCACAAGAGTCTGTATCAATTTTTTCATTCTCGTAATAGTGCAAATAAATATTAGCCAGACTATTACTAGCTGGCCCACCTTGTGGCAGACCATTTATTTGTTGATAATAATAGTTATTATGAAATATGTAATTTTCTTTCATTACAAATTGTATAATAGTAATCAATTTATCATAATTTATCAAATTAATTTATGAATATTTGATATAGACATTTCTAAGTACTAAAATCATATCCTCTATATCAATAGAGTTGAATAAGTCTTCGAAGTCATAGCTATGCAAAGATTTAATACACTTGCCTTGCATGTTCTCAACGATATCTTTACTGTTTTTTACAATAATGGAGTTTGAGATATTGTCTAGAGTGTGTTGTATAACTTTTCGCAACAGCTTGCCTGGTTGTGTAATATAGGTATTAAAACCATTAGTAATAGTTCTAAATTTAATTGGACTCTTATGAAATTTTGGTGTTAGAAAAATAGAAGGAAAATTGATATTTTTTGTATATAAATCTGGATTTTTATAAAAAGCACAAATACGGTTAATGATTTATCTACTGCTGCTATTAGATTTAATAAACGCGCTATTGTTTTGAAACTGTTTGTCAAGTATAAAGTTATAAAACCATTTGCAAATGATTGCATAGTTGCCCGGAACTTTATCTACATAAACTATAATGAAATCTTTTTGAAGATTTTTGAAATTTGGTGTTTTATATCTTTGTACGTAATATTTTTATAGGTTTTATAGTTCAGCTTAAGTAATTCACACACACACATACATATATATATATGTGTGTGTGTGTGTGTGTGTGTGTGTGTGTGTGTGTGTGTGTGTGTGTGTGTGTGTGTGTGTGTGTGTGTGTGTGTGTGTGTGTGTGTGTGTGTGTGTGTGTGTGTGTGTGTGTGTGTGTGTGTGTGTGTGTGTGTGTGTGTGTGTGTGTGTGTGTGTGTGTGTGTGTGTGTGTGTGTGTGTGTGTGTGTGTGTGTGTGTGTGTGTGTGTGTGTGTGTTCCCCTAGCATCCCTTTAATTAAACTCTTTTTAATAATATTCAAATTATCTTTTAACTATTTGGTTCGAAACTAACATTGTAATCTTAATCATAATCGACTAATATTATTGCGTCATAAATCCCTTTCCCACCCATTATAACCAATCAGAGCTCTTATTACAAAAATGTCACGTGGTCTTCACCGTCGGGTATAAAAACCGATGTCTCTGGAAATCCCGCCTCTTCTGCGCTCGTTTCTCTGTAGTCATGTAGCCGGCTGCTTTGTGTTGTGTGTTGTAGTTTCTTTGTGTGGTGTCGTCCATGCTCAGTGTAATTAATATGCCTAGCTTTTTCAAGATATTCAATAAATTGGATTTACTAAGTTACAAGACTGCCTCGTCAATCCCATCATAGAAAATGCATCAACATACAGGAATCACTCACCACCAGCCACGCCCTATCCTTTGGTTCGCTACAATAATAACATCCACTCGCCACGTCTTACAATTATTTTTACCACTCTCCGGAAATATTATAGAAGTATTTCATGCAGGTTATATTTTAGCATTAAATTGCGTTTTTTTCTTCAAGAAATATATCTAATCAAGCGGTCCCAAACGGACTAGTAAATTCATAATTTAAAGCCCGCGGACCACTAATAGGATTTTTTGTTAAATATATCTATAAAAAATTGTGATCTAAGAACACATAAAATGTACCTAATTAATAAAATGAAACTATTACTTGTAACCAAATTATAAAAGCTTTATTAATAAACCATAATAAATAATACAAAATAAAAAACAATTAAAAAATGGTTTAAGCATATCAAAATTTCAGCATTATATATTTCTATTGTGATGCATGTGTTTCTGCTTACTTGAAATAAGATTATGGATATTTGAATCCAATGTTATACCTGTCCTATCCATATATCCTATCCTATTCATACTTGTCTTAATAAACCCAATATACAAAAGAAAATGCTCAAAAACTTCCTTAATAACCCAACTAATATATTGAATATATTTTATATTGAACTCAATACATCCGTAAGCCCACCTTTAAACGCTTCAACTGATATATATCAAAAAATATTTATAAATTATATTAAAAAGAATATTTATAAAAAAAATTGCAATGTAAGAACACATAAAATGTACCTAGTTAATAAAATGAAACCATTAATTATAACCAAATTATGAGAGCTTTATTAATAAACCATAATAAAATAAAAAAACTGTAAAAATGAAAATTAAAAAATGGTTTAAGTATATCAAATTTTTAGGATTATACATTCCTAGTGTGATAGATGGTCCTGTTTACTTGAAATAAGATTATGGATATTTGGATCCAATGTTGTGTTACTGCAAGACGGAGCACTGCATTTATTTCAAATTCAGATCGATTACATATTGAATATATCTTATATTGAACTCAATACGTCCGTATATGTAAGCCCACCTTTAAATGCTTCAACAGATAGATAGATAGATTTGCCCTTGATTTTTTTCCAAGTCCTTGATTTTTTTCCCGATTGATTATAATTCTTATATAGTGCGTAAAATTTAAATAATTACTTATTATTAATGATTAATTTTATTAATTAATGCTGATTATTTATTCAAAAATTAGTTTTTTACTGTGTTTTGTTCCCGAGAATCGACAAAATCAAAAGGAGCTTTATACAAGTGTGGTGAACTTTCGCGACCCCGGACCCCCTTGAAAAATTCCTGTGTGCGCTATTGATATATATATATATATGACATACAGGAGAGTGAAACATTAGAAGAGTGCGAAACGAGACAAGACAAGCAGCTAAAAAAATACGACTTGTTTACCTTGGCGTTATCCTATGAAGTAGCGTTTTTATAACTTTTTACGTATTGTTATGAGTTGAATTATGTTTAATACATCATGAAACATAACGTGATGAGTAAGTATGTTGCACATTTTTCTGGGGACCAGAGAAATTTTCTCGCAGACCACCACTTTGGCGACCTCCCTCTGCTTTAATCAATTATTTCCTCTTTCTTTAATTCTAAGCAAAAAGAAAGCGTAAACAAGTTTTGCTTAAGCAGAAATATTTCCTTATGAATATATATATATTATCACGTAGTTTCGAGGGTTCGAGGATTTTATGCAAAAACAATCACAAAGAAAAAAAAATCAGTTCTGTAAGAGCGATGCGAATTTATTATCGAAAATCCAACCCTTCCAATACAGGATTCATCGGCAATATTCACAGGGTAAATATCCGAAGTTCTTCACACCTTCAACAGCAATCAAACACAATAAACAGGGTTTAAAAATACACGTAAGTAAGGATTATTCACAAGCAGAGCCGAGCTCTAATCGCTCTAGCCAAAACAATCCTCACTACTCGCTGGCTTAATCAAGACTCCTCACCGTACCGGCGAGCAACCTTTTTATATGCGCGACAGAAACTTCTAGAAATATAACCGCTTGTGTCATTGAACGGGACACTAGTGGAGAGATCTACTACTTTCTAGAAGATTCCAGAGGTCTCCGAACTCGCCAACATGGTCACCAAATTGGCCGCCAACTTGGTCGCCAAAAATGATGCCAACTTGGCTCTACCACCAAGATTTCGCCATGTTCTCATTGAATCGCCATTATAACGTAAGGGGCGGCATTGCTTGTGATTAGTACAATTTTAACATGAAATAAATATAACATAGAGCAATATAAATGCATTAAACACTCAAATACAAATTATTTACACTATTTACACAAAATTCGTAACACTGCCCCTCCTCAAAGACTGCACGTCCCGGGCAGTACAATCCTTGAGTAAGAGGCATCTATTTACAGGCAACTACTCACATAATAATCACATATAAAGTAACAAATGTATTCCACAGCATATAAACAGCATACAATACAAATAAATTAATAGCACATGAAGAAATGTAAACATAAATTCCAATATTAAAACAAAACTAAGGAATTAGAAAAGAGAAATAATTTACATTATTTATAAAATAATTAATGACCATGGTCTGAACTTAAGGATCTTATTCATCTTGGCCAAGATAAGGGGCTAGCCTGTTGTAATATATTACCTTCGGTTTTGAGTGTGGTGATTTCTGTATCCACACCATAGCGTCATTCAGTCTTTTTAGGACTGTGTAAGAACCTTCCCATTTCGTCTGTAGCTTCGGAGAGAGTCCTTTGCGACGTTTCGGATTCCATAACCACACTTTATCGCCTTCGTGGAAATCGTGTCCGGTTGCTCTTGCGTCGTATCGGGTCTTCATCTTCTCAGAAGTCATGCCGATTCTTTCCCTAGCCAGATGATGCATTTCCTCCATCCGTGCCTGGAGTTTATCGATATACTCCTCAGGCGCCAAGGGTGCATCTGGTGGCCGGCTGAACAGAAGATCTGCAGGCAGACGAAGATCATGTCCAAAGAGCATCTGGGATGGGGAATAGCCGGTGGTCTCATGAACGGCACTCCTGTAGGCAAGCAGGAAAAATGGCAATTTCCTGTCCCAGTCCTGTTGATTACTGGATACCAGGAGAGAGAGGCTTTTCAGGATGGTTCGATTGAACCTCTCTACCATGCCGTCAGACTGAGGATGCAAAACTGTTGTCCTGGTTTTGTCGATGGCGTTTATTTCACACAGTCTCTTGCAAACTGCAAAATCGAAGTTTCTCCCTTGATCGGAGTGCAGTTGTAGAGGGACCCCGAATCGTGAGATCCAGTGTTGAACTAAAACCTCTGCAACAGTTGAGGCCTCTTGGTCGGGAATAGGATAGGCTTCAGGCCACTTAGTGAAGTAATCCATGACAGCCAGGATGTTGTTGTTGTCATCTGACGATCTCGGAAGTGGACCCAGGATGTCAAAAGCTATTCGTTCGAAAGGCGTTCCCACATTATACAGCTGCAGTCTTCCTCTAGTGCGTTTTCTGGGAACTTTGCGTGCAGCACAGGGCTCACATGTGTGACAACACTTTTCCACGTCACTCCGCACATTGTTCCAGTAGAAGCGTTCACGAACTTTTTGTAAGGTCTTCATAACACCAAAAGGACCTCCAGTTGGACTGCCATGGAGTTCCTTAAGGACTGTTGAAACTCTTGTCTTTGGGAGTATTAATTGCCACCTGAATGTTTTTCCATCGTCAGACTCCCATTTTCGATATAAAACACCATTTCTCAGATGGAGAGAGTCCCAAAGAGCCCAGTAACGCTTCGTTGTAGGATCGAAATGGGCGATGTCTTGCCAGCTGGGCTTTTCGTCAGACAACTCTTTGAATTCTATGATTGGTTTTATTTCAGGATCAGCCAGTTGATCTTTTCGGACACTCTCATCACTCCATGTGTCCAATGTCGATGTTGATGGCATTGTAACTTGGCGGACTATTGGACCTATTACGTCAAATTTCTTTTCGATTCTCGAGCAGTATTTGCAGCTCTCAGGACACGGTCTTCTCGAAAGGGCGTCTGCATTTCCATGTGCTGATCCTTTTCTGTGGCGAATTTCCACGTCATACTCCTGCAGTCTCTGTATCCACCTAGCTATTTGGCCTTCTGAATTTTTAAAATTCAGCAGCCAGGTCAATGAGGCATGATCTGTTCGCAGCAGGAACCTTCGACCGTAGAGGTAAGGATGAAAGTGCTCCACAGCTTTTACGATAGCGAACAGTTCCTTCCTGGTCACACAATAATTTCTTCCTGGTTTGGACAGACACTTGCTAAAATAGGCGATGATTCGCTCCTGACCATCTATCTCTTGAAACAATACGGCCCCAATACTCTCATGACTTGCATCCATATCCAGAATAAATTGTTTCCCAATTTCAGGATATGCCAGGATTGGAGCAGATGTTAGTGCGTCCTTAAGCTTGTTAAAAGCGTTGTTACAATCAACAGTCCAGATGAATTTCTGTTTTGCCTCGGTGAGCTTATGGAGTGGTCTGGCGATCGTTGAGAAATTTTTCACGAATTTCCGGTAATACGTGCATAAGCCTAAGAAACTCCAGAGCTGGTGAACATCCGTCGGGCAGTTCCAGTCTTTCACAGCCGAGATCTTATCCGGGTCTGTTCGTACACCTTCTGCCGAAATGATGTGTCCGAGATAGGTGACTTCACGCCGGAATAGGTGGCACTTGGATGGACTCAATTTCAGGTTAGCTTCTCTCAGCTTTTGTAGCACACGTCTGATATTTTTCAGATGTTCTTCGAAGGAGCGCCCCACGATGATAATGTCATCGAGATAAACCAGGCAGGCCTCGTACGAAAGTCCTCCGAGGACTGTTTCCATAAGACGCTCGAATGTTGCAGGTGCATTGCACAAGCCGAAAGTCATAACCTTAAATTGCTACAGTCCTTGTCCCGTGGTGAAGGCAGTTTCCTCTTTATCGTCAGGGTGTAGTTCTACCTGCCAATACTCGCTTTTGAGATCTAGGGTAGAAAACCATGTATTGCCGGCAAGTGTGTCCAGCGTGTCATCTATCCTTGGCAGAGGATAGCTGTCCTTCTTGGTGACGTCATTCAACCGACGATAGTCTGCACAGAATCTAGTTGAGTCATCTTTCTTCCTGACCAAGACGACGGGAGATGCCCAAGGACTTGATGATGGCTCAATAACATCATTATTTTTCATGTCCTTAATGAGTTTTTGGACTTCCTCCTGTTTAGCGAATGGTAGTCGTCGGGGGTGCTGCTTAATAGGAGGATTCTCTCCCGTATCGATTCGGTGTTTCGTTAGTCTTGTTCTTCCACAGTCCTCAGATGTTCTTGAAAATAGAGGGGAGCTCTGGAATTCTTTAATCAACCCTCCTGCAGCACATTATTGTTTCTCGTCCAAGTCCATGTTTTGTAGTAAATCCTTGACTAGATTCTCTGAAGAAAGGTCTTGAGTATTGCACTTCCGGTCTACACAAGTGACAGGAGCCCAAGCTGCTATTACCTCTCCTTCCTGGATAGTTCTCGTCCTATCACTGATGTTAGCAATTCTCATTGGGATGACTGAATTCGAGAGGTCTACTACCGACGAGGCTATCAGTACTCCTGCTTTTAAACTGTCTGGGTCAGGATAATCAAATAGGCCGAACCGGAATTTTCTATTTTCTGCTACTAAACCAGGTATTATACATTCAGTTCTTGGTGATAATGAAATGTTGGTGTAAACTCGTGAGTTCTTTTCCGACCGTGTTCGAATTGTGACAAGAAAATAATTGTAGACAGGATTGGGTCCCACTGTTTATTCCATACCTTCTATGGGACATTTCTTAAAATCAAGAATATATTGAGATGTTACAGGATTACGATACATCGTTCAGCCGTGTCTACTTTTCACGACCCCGGCTTTTTCGTCACCCTCTCTCTTCTCTCCCGTTCCGACCTTTTTCTCCTCCGTCGTTGCCAGATCCTTTTCTCTATATCGTCTCTCGTTCGACCTGTTGCCAGGTGCAGGCAGCTGTTCCTTACACGCCCCACCTAAGAGTAAAATTTGCCCCTTGTGGCTGATTTTACCATTTCAGACACCAGGAACAGAAAATTCATAAACCGTGAAACAGAAAATCCACAAACAGAACACACAATAATTGCAACAGTCAAAAGTCTTGATGATTGTTCTAGTCAAAGTTCCTTAAAACAAACACATGAAATAATATTAATAGTTCACCCAATTGAAATAAGTGACTATATTCCCAGAAATATCTAAACTGTAATGGGATTGCAAACAGAAACATAGAAAACACATTATACAAAAAAAACACTAAATATATACAATACAGTCCTTATCTTAATCTAGACAATGCATCTGCACTCCTATGTTGTATACCTGGCCTGTGAGTAATGGAGTGATTCCATCTCTGTAACGCCAGTGCCCAACGGGTTAGCTTGGGACTTTTTGGAGTGGTTTGATTTAGGTACTTAAGGGGATTATGATCAGAAATGATCTCCACCTTGGCACCATAAATCCATTTGTCGAATTTATTCAACCCGTATAACACTGCCCAGGCCTCTTTCTCGATGCTTGCCCAGTTCTTTTGCGTAGCATTGAATTTTTGACTAGCAAAAGCTATTGGCCTGTAAATTCCTTCGGTACCTTGCTGTGTCAGACAGCAACCAACCCCATAATCTGATGCATCACAATGCACCTGGAAAGGTAAATTGGCATCAGGGGTAGCAAGACTAGTTACTTCACAAAGTAATTCTTTTAGCTTAACAAAAGAATTTTGCTCAGCCTCCCCCCATGAAACGTCATTGGGTTTATTTTTCTTGGTTAACTCCGTAAGCGGAGTGGATATTTCTGCATAATTTGGGATATATGCACGATAGAAGCCCATTAGTCCTAACACTGACCTAACCTCTTTCTTAGTGGTAGGTCTAATTAGCCTTTTTATTGCTAATATTTTATCTTCATCAGGACCATGTTTACCTCCCCCTATTGTGTGACCCAAATATTTTATTCTCTTAGCCGCGAAAGAACACTTATCCAACCTCACCGAGAACCCCAGTTCTTCTAACTCAGTGAGAACTAATTCTAAGTGAACTAAATGTTCTTCAAACGTCTTTGAAAATATTACATCATCCATGTATGCCTGTGCATACTCTGAATGAGATTTTAAAATACGATTCATTTCTCTTTGAAAGGTACCGGATGCCCCAGCAAGTCCAAAGGGCATCGTTTTCCACTGGTACACAGCATTATGCGTGGTAAATGCCGTCAATGATTTGCTTTCTTCGTCCATTTTTATTTGCCAATACCCTTTTAAAAGATCTATACTAGTCAACCAATGCGCTGACCCCGCTATGAAGATTAGTTCTTGCATATCTTTCATAGGGAAGACAGGTACCTTAGTTACTGCATTTAAGGCCCTAAAATCTACACACATTCGGATAGAGGAATCTTTTTTGGCTACACAAACTATAGGGTGAGCAATTTCGGTCTCCGATGGTTCAATTAAATTTAAATCAAGTAACTCTTGTACTTGACGCTCCACTTCTCTTCTATATGCCATGGGAACACTATAACACTGGGGCTTTCTCCGCACTGCATTGGCTACAAGCTCAAATTTATGGGCACCTACCCGCGCTGGTTGAACCGGTTTGGTAAATATATATTTAAATTTACTAATTAAATTTTTGAGCACTTTCAAATTATAGCTATTTAAATTATCAGTTTTCAGATTGTTGAGGACTTCGTAAAATTTAGATTCTTCGGTGGCAGTTGGTGGAGTTTCAACTTGACCGAACTCTTTTTCTTCTTCGAAAATTACATTTACCGAATTCGAACTAGCTACATAATGCCTCAGCTTATTTTGATGGATGTGCTTAGTAGAATTATCTGGCATTTCTACTAAAAATGAATGCGGATTCCGTTTTTCAATAATAGTCGCAGGACCCTGCCATCTCGCAAACAATTTACTTGTTGCATCAGGGATCAGCACTATCACCTTTTCTCCCACCTTGAATACTTTGTCAGACGATCTCAGATTATGGTAATAAGCCATCTTTTCCTGCTGCACCGTTGAAACAAGTTTGGCTTGCTCGGCCGCCTTCTCCAATTTACATTTTAAATCTTCCAAGTATTTGGAAACGGGAGTAGTACACAACTGTAAGTTGTTATGCTTACCCGTCCAAGTAGGCTTTAAAATTGACAAAGGACCTTGCGGTTGCCTACCATATAGTAGCTGAAAAGGGGACACGCCGGTAGTTGAATGTGGTATTTCCCTATACGCCCACAATACGTACGGAATCTGTAAATGCCACCCTCTACCCTCATCTCTAACTACGTTATGTAGCATATTTTTCAAAGTTCTGTTAAACCTTTCCACTAAACCATTGGACTGTGGATAACCTGGGGTAGAGAATCTCGGGCTGCTCCCTATTCTTTTTCCGAACTCCTTAGTCAGTTCGGCTGCGAAATTTGTCCCATTATCAGAGGCGACAACATTCGGTATCCCTGTTCTCGAAAATATGCTTAACAAAGCTTCACAGGTTACCTTCGCACTGAGACTAGTCAATGGCACCGCCTCGCCCCACCTAGTGTGCTGATCAACCAGACATAAAATATATTTATGTCCCTTGGAGCTTGGCGGATCAATTGGACCTATCAGATCCATATTCACCACCTGAAATGGCAATTCAGGCCTTGCCACAGGTGTAATGGGTGATCGGTCTTTAATCCTAACCGATCGAGTGAGCTGACATTCTTTACATGACTCACAAAATTTCTTCACATCGGCCCTCAGACCCTCCCAAAAGAAAGAATACTTGATTCGTTCAATCGTCTTCTTGGGCCCCATGTGACTACTGAACACTGAAGTATGCGCTAGTCTCAACACACCTCAGTTCTTCTGCACTTCGGAATGACCAGTTGCCCAATACTCTCCCCGAGTATTTTATCCCTACGAAATAGATACCCATCTACTTCGTAGTAGTTTCCTTTGCCTTCCTTAGCATACTTCCAAGCCAATGCTAACTCGGCACAACACTCCTGTTCGGAACGAAAACTATCAGCCACCATGCTTCCTTTATCCCTCTCAGCGGTCACCTCCTCATCCTTAGTACCCAATGTTCCCACTTCATTCCGACATGAAGTAATATTCCTTTGAGAATCCTCAATGTGCTCCTGTGCTTTCTCTCTCTGGCAGAATACCCGATGAAACCTCGGTTTCATCTTCATTTCCTGAGTCAACCCTCAGGTCCTGAGAGCTTTGAGCCAGTGAATTCTCTTCACTCTGGGCTCCTCCCAACATATCCAAAACCTCTGGTGGAAGCAACACGTCTTCTACCAAAACTTCTGCCAAAGCACATAACACTTGCTGGTGCACCACATTAACCTGGCCACCGGTAGCAAGACCAATTGGAACATATACTAAAGGACATTTAACCGCTGGACCAAAAATACCTTTCAAATAAATCGTGGAAGCTCCTTCAACCGATATTCCAGGAACTAAGTCTTTCTTAATAACAGTAATTTCCGTACCAGAATCCACTAACGCATGGACTAATTTCCCATCTACACTGATAAATGTTTTCACTAATTTACTTAATTTGTCTCCACTAGCCCCCTAGGAATGACTTTACCTAGCAAATAAACTGTAGCAGTGACCGTTCCATCTTCCAATTCTGTCCCTTCCGTTGACACCTTATTTACATTAAGTCTCTTATTATCAACCCCTTTGTTTTTAGGACAATTCCGCTTAAAATGTTTATCTGATCCACAGGTGAAACAAGCGAATTTTTTTATTTCAGTTACTTTACCTTTATCAAAGTTTTTCCTAGAAGAAAATTTATCTGTCTTTTTCTCCCCAAATGGCTGTTTACCCCAACTACCATTAAAACTTCTCCTTTTACTATCATTCCATTTAGCTCTCTCAGGTTCATCGTAGGATTTCCCTTTGGAAGCATAAAATATATCACATTGTTTGCCCAAGTTCCTGGGTTTGTACCATTCTTCCCCTTGGAGCACACCAATATGGGTCGCCGTCTCAGAATCCAACATTTCAAACATTTTATCTGCTACGATCAGTCGATTAACTGACTCAAAATCATTCGCTTCTCTTAACTTACAGTAATATAACCACATCGATGTTAAACGGGACGCGAACTGAGAGAAAGTTTCGTCAGAGTTACGTTTGGCCTTTCTAAAATTTTCTAAACATATTTTTGAGGTGAGGGTTCATACTCCTTGAGTACAACCTGTTTTAAAGATTCGTAATCTGTTAATTCTTCTTCGCCTAGGTTAACTAATAAGTTTGACACTTTGTCTCCTAACATGCATAACAAAACCTTCGGTTTTAACTCGTCGCTAACCACTTCACTAGCGAAAGCCTTTTCAAGACTAGAAAAGAAATAGTCCCATGCGTCTGATTTATTGGGTACCTTTACAGTTAAGAGCCTAACCATTTTAACTATTTCATCTAAAGATTTTACACTTGAGGTTTGACCATTATTTTGAGTAGCACTCTGATTAGCGTTCCTAAATAATTCTATTTCCAAGCGTAATTTTTCAATTGATAATTGTTCTTGTTGTTCTAGTTTTTGCTGCTGTTCTGCCTCTAACCTTTCGGCTGTAATTACTTCCAATAACTCTTTTGCCTCTTCCTCCTTGTAATATTTACTAGAGATTATTAAATTCCTTAAAACAATTTTAGACATAGATGGATCAGGTGACTCATCTAAGTCCCGCGCTAATTGAATTAAGTCAATTTTCTTACTTCTAATGAGAAATGCCATTTTTAATCAAGTTAAACCTAATGCCAAATTACCTTCTGACAAATTTAACTACAAACACTTAAATGACCTAGTACTATATATTTAACAAGCAAGAAAAATTCTACTCGTTTTTCTAAGAGTACTCAAATTCAGAAACACAATACGAAATATGTTTACAATAAAACTTATATGAGACACAGTTATTTGTTACTAATCAAAACCTTTTTCAAAATTAAAAAACACACAATTAACAACATACTTTAGCTACATTACCATAGAATTATTTCTCAAATCATAAATCTATTCTTAGTTTCTTTTTTTTTTTTAATTAAAAAGAATCTTATGCAGGAAACAAAAAACCAATATACATATACATCCTAAATTACGAGCAAAGGAACTAACCTCAGATTGCATTAAACTATCAACTAACTGACAAATTGCAAAACTTTTGCTTAAAATGAAAAACAATCATTTAATATTAAAAAAAAAACATGCCACATTCTGAGTCATAAATAACCTACAAAATCTCTTATTTACAACCTTTTTAACAGGAAGTCTACTTGAAATACATATACATTTTTTTAATGGATATTTTTTACCCACTCAAACATACATTTTTCGCAACCATTATTTCAATATAAATTAATCTAATTCTTTTTTTTTTTTAAATTCTGCAAACTGAATTGTTATGCAAAACACTTTCTATACCCAGATTTTAATTTTTGAGACAACTTCAAAACAGTAAAGAATGATGATAAAAAGAAATTATAGTTTAACACTAGAACTCTAAATACCATATTTTACAACATTTAAAATGATACCCTATCATTTCCAGGTAAAATAAGTACACAATTTTCTTATTTCATCTACACAATAATCCAACAACATAGAATATTGCAATAAACCAATGAAATTTTCTTTTTCAGATATATCTGCTTTTTCTATTTTATTTTTAAAAAAACAAATTAAATATGACTGCATCCCATTACTTTTTTTAAATATTCACACAATATTTTAACTTAGGGGAACAATAGCCACCTACCTCGACATGAAAGCTGTTTCAGTACTTGAACACTTTTCAGATCACGGCTCCATTCATCAGAAAATGAAGAAAAATACGACATCTGTTCGTTCATATCCCAACTCGGCAGGTGATGGTAAAACTCCATATGAAGAAGGTCTTGTTTTTTTCACTTGAAACTGCTGCAAGGCAATTCCCGGGATGCACGTGGTCATCAACTTGAAGATACACTGCAGGGTTCTATTTCCTTGTTAAAATTTTTCTTTCAAACTGTGAATGTCCACTAGAACCTTGTTCACAATTATGTAGTACGAACACCGATCAATTTGAAATATTTTGTTCATTTAAATTCTGCTCCATTGCATCGCACTTCTGACACCAGTGTAAACTCGTGAGTTCTTTTCCGACCGTGTTCGAATTGTGACAAGAAAATAATTGCAGACAGGATTGGGTCCCACTGTTTATTCCATACCTTCTATGGGACATTTCTTAAAATCAAGAATATATTGAGATGTTACAGGATTACGATACATCGTTCAGCCGTGTCTACTTTTCACGACCCCGGCTTTTTCGTCACCCTCTCTCTTCTCTCCCGTTCCGAACTTTTTCTCCTCCGTCGTTGCCAGATCCTTTTCTCTATATCGTCTCTCGTTCGACCTGTTGCCAGGTGCAGGCAGCTGTTCCTTACAGTTGGTTTTTGCAATAATTTTCTGGTTGAATTCAAATTGAATTTGTAAGCCAAAAAGAGTGATGTCCTCAAAAATTTTAAATCCATATTGCTATTTTCAAAGTCCAATTTAAAGTTATTGTTCTTCAGAAAATCCAGTCCAAGAATACAGGGGTCAGTGATATCTGCTATATATGCCGTATGGTGATAGTCAATGTTTCCAAACCTTAGAGTGATGTTAGCTTTCCCATGAACATGAATCTTGTTACCCGTCACTGTTTGCAAGGAAACGCAGGGCGGCGTCCAGATAATACTAACTTGTGAGTTTTGAGCCAAATCTTTTCTAATTATACACTCATTGGCTCCAGTATCAACAACCATACGGCACGAGATGTTATTAATTTGTCCTATTACGTAAAGTCCCTTGTCGCCACCATTTACTGCCGTAATCTGAAGAATTTGGTAAAGGGGCTTTTCATTATCTGGCAACCTCCGCCCCGCGATATGACCATATAATAGTTTTCCTGTTTGGAAGAAGAGACGGTTTTCTCATCCTTCCTTGATTGGAGACAGTTTCTTCTCAGGTGTCCAGTTCCACCGCATCTCCAGCACTTGAAGTTGCATTTCTCTTAGTTCTGACGTTGAGCCTTAAAAGCTTGGAATTCGTCTCTTAATTTCTCAATGTCACTTTTCCATGGAGATTCACAGGGCGCATCTAAGTTCACTCTAGCTCCTCGGATGGATTGGCGGTCTCGGCGACTGGCTTGAGTGGCGGTCTCTAATTTCAAGGTATATAACAGGGCAGATTTAAGAACTTGGACATCTGCTATTCTTACAGCCCCCTGGATTTCCCCATCCTTCAGGCCATCCACGAAATACTGCAAAAAGATTAAATCCCGCACAGTTGCTGGGTGGTCAGAGAAAGCCAAGTTGGCGATCCTTTCTACTTCAGAGGCATACTCCTGCAAGCTTTCTCCAGTTTTCTGGAGTCTTGTTTTCATTTGCGGACGTGCGTAGTCCTTGGAGTATTTTTGGCTGAACCGAAGATCCAGAGTATTATAAAGGGAGTTTTCAAATTCAGTCGCTCTGTGTCGGGAAGAGTCTGCAGTATTTTGGCGGCTTCTCCTCTAAGAGATGCTGCTAGCTGACAAGCTTTGACACCCTCAGTCCATTCATTAGTTTCCGAAATTATTGAAAATTGTGTTTTGTATACTTCCCAGTTCGTTTTTCCGTCATAAGTCGACAGTTTCACTGACACTGTTGAGGCAGTCACAGGAACCAGAGAGGTTGACACAGGTACTGAAGAGAAAGGCAAAATATTGCTTCCGTTCTTATTCGCACAAACTAGAAGCTTCTTTTCGAGATCTTCTACTCGCTGTGATATAAGGCTAAAATTTTCAGCCACTCCTTCAATTCTTTCCTCAATTTGCTCAATTCTTTCTTCAACTACTGCAATCCTTTCTTCAAGTACAGCAATCTTTTCTTCAACTTTCAATGTTATTTTCTCTTCCACACTGTTGATTTTTTCTTCAACAATGTCGATTTTCTTTTCTAAAGAATTCCTCAAATCTTCTTGACCTTTCTTGGTCTCTTCTTGGCCTTTCTCCATTCTATCCTTTAACTCATTCTTAGTATCATCCAGACCTTTCTGCATTTCTTGCTTTAACTCATTCTTTGTATCTTCTTGGCTTTTCTGCATATCTTCCAGACTTTTCTTAGTTTCTTCTTGGCCGCTTTTCCAGGCATTGATGCCTTCCAACAGAGCCTTCAGTTGCTCATCCATCGCTCTTGTTATTGGCATAAAATCCCACCTCTGACACCAAACTGTTACGTAGTTCCGAGGGTTCGAGGATTTTATGCAAAAACAGTCACAAAGAAAAAAAATAATCAGTTCTGTAAGAGCGATGCGAATTTATTATCGAAAATCCAATCCTTCCCATACAGGATTCATCGGCAATATTCACAGGATAAATATCCGAAGGTCTTCACACCTTTAACAGCAATCAAACACAATAAACAGGGTTTAAAAATACACGTAAGTAAGGATTATTCCCAAGCAGAGCCGAGCTCTCTCTAATCGCTCTAGTCAAAACAATCCTCACTACTCGCTGGCTTAATCAAGACTCATCGCCGTACCGGCGAGCATCCTTTTTATATGCGCGACAGAAACTTCTAGAAATATAACCACTCGTGTCATTGAACGTGACACTAGTAGGGATATCTACTACTTTCTAGAAGATTCCAGAGGGTTCCGAACTCGCCAACATGGTCACCAAAGTCGCCACAAATGATGCCAACTTGACTCTACCGCCAAGATTTCGCCAAGTTCTCATTGAATCGCCATTATAACGTAAGGGGTGGCATTGCTTGTGAATAGTACAATTTTAACATAAAATAAATATAACATAGAACGATATAAATGCATTAAACACTCAAATACAAAAACACAAAATTCGTAACAATATATATATATATATATATAGAGAGAGAGAGAGAGAGAGAGAAATCTATTAACACAAAACTGAGGGGGACTGAAATATCTTTTCGTGTTAAATAATATAGGGAAAAAAACATATATTCAACAAAATTAAGTTTAGTAGAGTACAACAGGGTTGTCAAACTCGCGGTCCACATGCGACCTACAACAAACATTTTTGAGGCCCAACCAGCATATTGGCACACAAAATTATATAATAAAATATAAAAATTTCTCCCGAAGTAGAAAAGATAGTTACAGAGAAGAGTTGTCAAATACTAAGGACGTCAATATACTAAGTTTTTCTTGTTCTTTTATAAATGTTTATTATAATGCATTATTCGAAATAAATCTGTGTTTCTATGAATATTGATTTTCTTTGTGGCAAGTTAAACATTGTTTATTTGGCTCAAGTCAGCCTCTGAGTTTGACACCCTTACATATAATAACCTGCACACACACATATATCTATATATATAAAGGAGAAAAGCGACTCACTCACTCACTGACTCACTGACTAATCACGATATCTCCCGAACTATTAAACCTACAGACTTGAAATTTGGTAGGTAGGTTCCCTTCATAGAGTAGACGTCAGCTAAGAACGGATTTTGCAAAGTTCGAACCCCAAAGGGCGTTACGGGAGTTTAAGGGGCGTTATAGATAATTATTTCCATTACTAAACTATTACATGTACAGTCGTGAAACTTGGCACACAGATTTCTTTCATAAAGTAGAGATTCCCTACATAATGATTTTTACAAAAATCGACCTCCAAGGGGCGTTGAGGGCACTTAAGGGGCGTTATACATAATTATTTTCATTTTTAAACTATTAGACGAACAGTCTTGAAATTTGGTAAGCGGGTTCCTTTCATAGAGTACAGATCCCCAACAGAATGGGTTTTGTGAAAATTGACCCCAAGTGGCGTTGTGGAGAATTAAGGAGCGTTATAGGCAATTAACTCCTTTTTTAAACTATTAGACGTAAAATCTCGAAATTCAGTAAGCAGATTCCATTCACTGAGTAGAGATCTGTCATAAGATTGGCTTTGTGAAAATCGTTTCCTAAGTGGCATTGTGGGGGCTTAAGGGACGTTATAGATAATTATTTCCATTTTTAAACTATTAGACGTACAGTCTTAAAATTTGGTATATAAGCGAATTCCTTTCATGGTGTAGAGATCCGCTACCAAATAGTTTTGGGCAAAATTGATCCCCAAGGGTCACTGAGGGGGATTAAGAGGTGTAATAGATAAATATTTCCGCTTTTCAACTAATAGAACCACCTGCTTGAAAATTAGAAGGTATGTTCCGTTCATGGAATAAAGTTCCTTTTACAAAGATTTTTGCGAAAACGGACCCCTAAAGAAGTGGGGTTGCGAGGGATTAAGGCGTGTTATAAAAAAATTCCTGTTTTTGAATTTAACTCATATACTTGAAATTTGTTGTGCACTTTTCTTTAGTTGAATAGAGTTCCACTAAGAATGGATTTTACGGAAATCAACTCCAGGGGGAAGCAGGGAGAGTTATTGGGGCGTATTGATACACAAAATTCCCGTTTTTGAACTGCTAAGACTATAATAATAAAATTTGGTTTGCATGCTTCTTTTTTGTTGAATTGGAATCCGCTAAGAATGCTGTCAACGAGGTATTGATGATAAAAATTCCGTTTTTGCTCTGTTAGATATAGACTTGAAATTTAGCATGCATGTTTGTTTTATGGAGTAGAGATCCACTGAAAATTGCTTTGGTGGAAATCCACTTGATTATCAGGTTAAGTGAGCGAAAAAAATCTTTCTCCTTCTATTTTAGATATAAATAGAAATTAGTTATTATAATTTATGTTTTTTTATATCAAGGGGCGAGAGTGTAACAGCTATAAATATATTTTTCAATACAATCGAATTCTTAATGCTAGATATCAATAATTAATGTATATGTAAACAGTATACATATATACAGCATCGTGAAATACCCAGTGAAGCGGGTGGGTAACGGCTAGTATATATATATAACTTACATATAATAAAAATTAATGAAACAAAAACATTCGCAAGAACTTATATATTTTAATACAAAATTTAGCAATATCAAAATCTTAACAGATTGACACGGTTTCGTCTTTTTTTTTTATGGATAGCCTTAATAAGCTCCATCTTCATTTTAAAGAGAGAGGGCGTTTACTTTCCTTTTGAACTCTTTGCCATTGAGCTCGTATTAAAATTCTTCTAAAATAGCAAGAAAACGAGAACCAAACTCACTAATTTCTAGCCATACTGCGATGTGCTCTCCACCGAATTTCAAAGCCAACTGATGAGATATGAGATGTTTTTGTGTGACGTTTGTAGGGATGGAAGGTGAAAGTAGATAGTAGTAGCACAGAGATAAACAAAATTGGCTCGTGTCACAGGCCATTCCGAGTCGCCTCCTATCGACGAAGCATATGAAATCACCTCTTTTTCATTTCACACCCCTCTTAAATCACGCCTGCGTGGCTGGTGTTTTCCGTATTTTGTTCATTCCCAGAAGGGAAATCTTTTCGTGTTAAGCGATTTTCTTTTCATGTTACAGAAAAACATGCATGAAAATACATAGTAGTTTGTTGGGACCGTTGCATTATTTTGTGTTACGATTCAATTGATAAAAGTCGGTAAAAAAAATTAAATCTTTTTATTTTATTTGTTTTTTTTTTTACTTATTTATTTATTTTTGCCTAAATCATTCTTTATATACTTTTCTATAACATCACGAAATTAAGAAGCTCTAAACTTAAAAAACGCAGAATTATGATAGATTTTACGTTCGTTTTTTTTTTTCACTTCCTAATGGCAATTCAAAACTTCAAACTGACTTATCTCAGAAAGATAAAATAACTAGTTTGTCTTCATTTAAAATGCTAAGGATTTTTTTTCTATTGTGCCTAATGCTTTGAATATTTATTGTTATTTTTTTTACCTAATGCTAATAGTACATGTAACAAAGGTTAGTATGCATTTTTGAATCAAAGCAAAAATTTTTTTAAAAAAATCATTGAACTCAGAATTTATATATTTTTTTAAGGAATTTTCAATAAGCATTCATAAAAAGAAGTATTGCACGAATACCAATCATGTTATGGCAAATCCATACCAACTTTTGTTAGACATAGTTTGACATACTTGTCAATAAAATTTCATGGGTGTACGTAAATTTTTGTAGGAATAGCATTTTAAAATCACATCACAAATTTTAACCTTTTTCCTTAAATTGCGAGCTTTTCATGAAATTATGAGCGCAAATTTTGTTTCACGTAGCATGCACACAGGAGGCAATCAAAAAAATTTTGAAAACTTAAAATTTTTTGCTTAAATCATATTCCGTGTTAAACGTTCCTCACGGTATATACATACACTTGCCTCCAAAAGTCTACATACAGGCAATCATCTTACGTGTTTATGCTATAATTACTATTAAAATCTCGCTTTAGAAAATCAAAATACTTCTCAGCAATTCTTCAAAATTTCCTTGTTCAAACAGCAACAAAATTCACCTTAACGAGAAAAAATAAGAATGATCACTAAATAATCACCAACCGTCCGCACCAAAAGTCTGCGTACTCTTACAAAATACAGCTTTTAAAGACCTTTTATTGTAAAATAATTGCACTAAATTGTGTTTTTAAGTAATTATAACCTTTTTTACGATTTATTTAGGATTTGAGATTTGAAAGCTTTTGTGGTTCCATGACAGGCAACAGAATAGAGGTCGATGTATTATTGAAAGAAAAATCATCATAGATCTTCAGAAAAGGGGGAAATTTTTAAAGCAATTGTTGAAATTATTAATAGGAGACATTCATTGATTCAAAAAGTGTTCATAAACTATGAATCAACTAAAATTTTAGAGTCCATGCCAAGATCCGGCCACCCGTCTGAAGTGTCACCTCGAAAATCTTGCTTTGTAATACGCTCTATAAAAATAAATCCAAGACTATAAGCTTCACCAGTGGCTCAAATTGTTGCTGAGATATTGCATAAAAGTGTGGTTTTAATAAAAATTCGAAGAAAACAGAAAAAAGACGTCTATCATGCTCGATTTTTCGAATGAACAGAGCCTTTGCCAAAAAACACTAAATAAGACACATATGTCTTAGAAAAATGTAATATATTCAACTGAAAGTAATTTTGTCATTTAGCATCAACAAGCACAAAAATATGCCGGCAAAAATTCCTGGACAGATCTTAAGAAAGAGAATCCTCTTCCGACTATCAAACATGGAGAAGAAGGCATAATGTTTGGGGGTGCAATGAAAGCCTTTCGGCTGGTAATCTGAAATTTATTGAATGAACAATGTACAAAATTAGTTACTTAACTTATTGAAGTAAAAAATCAGGGTATATGCCGTGAAATTTGAGATGATTTTTACTTTCAGCGGCACAAAGGTACCAAGCAAATGGCTCATATTGTGAAGCCATGGCTCTTATGACATGTCCCAAACCAATTCTGAAAGTCAACCCCAGACCTAAGCACAATTCAGCATTTGTGGGATTTACTCGAGTGAATAATCAGGGAGAACGCGTAATAACATCCAAGGAAATGCTCAAATCTGTCAGAGTAGAAGAATGGAACAAAATATCCACAGACGAAACAATTAAGCTAATTAAATCCTTGCCAAATATTTTGAGAGCAGTGGCGCACACAAGGAGGGGTCCTGGGGTCCGGAACCCCCCCCCCTCCAAAACCCTCGATTTTTTTTCCCAATTAATTATAATTCTAAGTATATAGTACGTAAAATTTAATTAAGTATTTGTTATTAATGATTAATTTTATTAATTAATGCTAATTATTTATTCAATAATTAGTTTTTTATTGTGCTATGTTGCCGAAAGTCGACAAAATCAAAAGGAGCATGATACAAAAATGGTGAACTTTCGACCCCGGACTCCCCCTTTAAAAATTCCTGTGTACGCTACTGGTTGAGAGAGTTATAGAAAGAGCGGAATAGCTTAAAAAGTATTAACTTTTAGTTACAATCCATGATTATAAAGGTTTTTTTCGAGTTTGCTCAGACTTTTGACGCACACGATTTGTGTCATTCTCGAGTTATAAATGTTTGTATTATTTTATGTAATATTCAGGTGATTGTTGATTATACTATTTGAATTTACGACGCTAGAGGAATCAATAAAAAATAGTATTGATTCAGAAAGACTTTATTTAATTAGCGATCTTTGCATGAATATAAAAGATGATCGCCTGCACGCAGACTTTCGGAGGCAAGTGTATATTAACTCTATTCAAGGGGAATTTCCTTATTTTATTCTTGGCATCAAGCATTAACAATTTGTTCAGGAGACTATTATTTTTTATCGCGCACCGAAAGAATTTGGTCGGCCACCAGTACCGGTTTTTTTTTTGCGAAAAACGAAAATTTTACTTTAACTTAGGTGGGTTGGGGTGGGGGAGTGTCTGAGACTCTCCATAAATCATGCCCGAATAGGATATAATCAGCTAAAAACTAAAATATTTTATCCAAACCATTATTAAATATCGAATGACAGTGGTTGGTGAATATTTGGAATAACTCTGCACGTCGCTTGCACTCTGCACACGTGACGCATACAGGAATCGTCAACAAGCGCAAAAGGCGGGAAAAGAGAAGCTCCAATGGCGGGAAAAAGCAGTGAGTGTGTCAAGCGTAAGTTATTGAGGCCGCCGCTTACACGTGGCCTTGCCGAGTAACGGACGATATCAGGGTTGCCGCCTCTTCTTCTCATCTGTTTTCTAGCCAAATGAGAAATGTTCTCCTTTGGCGAGCATTGTTCCATAAAATTTTAGATAGCGATTAGTCACACCGTTGTAAAAAATTTGATAATGTGTATGATATTAGTTTTAGGCTAAAGTTATTTTTTTTAATTATAGTTATCTTCTAAATGTGTTCAAATGAATTCATTGGAGTTGAAATAAACGGAATAAAAAAATAGTCTTATTAGTGAAATTCTCAGTTATTCAAAAAGATGATTGAATTTTGCTGGAGGTATCCGACTGGATTCAGAGCAATAATTTTGAAAAAACGTATAAATGAATATTTTTTTTGGTACTTACTGTCACCTGAGTTGTATTACACATTCGTTTTAAGAATAGTATCATAATAAAAAAAATTATTTCAATGCAATTTTTCGGCAAAAAATATAAAAACTTACATAAACATTCTCCTTAAGTGAAAAACACTTCTATAATAACATTTTGCCTATATATAGCTAGGGCGAGTGAGTGAACATTAATGTCGCACGGTTCAGCTACTCGAGGGCTTTTGGCGACGGACCTCGTCATTTTGAACCATGGTCAAGTGACGAGGACGATACCTCAGCTTGCACCCTCTCTCCTAACTACCACACCACACCTACGGGAGGACGCTTGAGCTTTAGACAGATTTAATGTTCATCGCTTCCCTACACGGCTAGCCTTCAGCGGTACTAGGCTCGAACTCATGACACGCCGGCCACCGAAAACTGTATTATAACAGAGAGAGAAACTAATTCTTTAAATTTAAATATTTCTCAGTGAAGTATTCTTTAAATCAATTTTTATGCTAAGAATCATTTTTTATGCACGCACGGGTCCAGACCCTCTCCTATAACCCCCTTATTTTTATTTGATTGGTGATAATCCTATGTATATAGTAACATAAATAACAAGTATTTGTTTTTTTTTACTATTTATTTCATTAATGAATGCTAATTATTAATTTGTTAATTTAATTTTTAATGTTTTTTGTTCCCAAATTCGACAAAATCAAAAGAATATGTTTGACAAAAGAATTCTATAAAGAATATGGTATTGAGGTATAATACAAAAATGTGGTGGATTTTTGAACCTGCCCCCTTGAAAAAAATTTGTGTGCGCTACTGGTGGTGAGCTAAGGAAAAGAAAGCTCTACAATATTTATTATAACTTTATAATAAATAGGCCGAGTGGTAGCGTTTAGCACTTCCACACCACAGATCCGGGTTCTATCTTCGGACTGAGCAAGGTCGACTCAACCTTTCATCTCTTCAGTGGGTTGATAAATGAGTACTGAGAGCTTGCTTTGGGACTTCGCTGGGGGTTTCACTTCAGACAGATGACCTAATCGGGACATCTGCTTATGCACCTCAGCGCCCAATGGTCACGTATGAGAGTTTGACCCTGATGGGATGTTGTGCCACTGAATTTAGTTTAAAATAAATATGCAATATGTTCTTTCCTAAATAATTACAACAAAAAGCACTTTTAGAACTGCGTTTATAGCAAAATGCAAGATACTAATATAATAATAATAGCTACAAATATAATAATATATAAATTATGCATTTATTATCAAGCAATTCAAAATACATTAATAAATAAATCATTTTCATCTAAAGTTAGTTCTCGTAGTTATCGTCAGTAGCAGTCTTAGTCTGCATACTGTCAGCCAATCTTGAATATTTCGGTATATAATTACTACCTATTAATCTTCAATCAATCACCCCAAATTGTCTTGATAATCCGCCGGTCGATCGCAATTGACTTAATGCTCACCCTTGCTTTATATATATATATATATATGTGTGTGTGTGTGTGTGTGTAGCTCGATAGTATTATATATATTTAGGTTAATTTATAAGGTTGAATTAATATTGACTGCTTTGTTTCTTTTTTTTTTTTTTTTTTTTTGCGAAATTATACCATATAAAATTGAATAGAGAAATTTAAAATCGTTGTTAATATTTAGTTCGTTATTTCTGGCTTACTGTGCTTCTAGCCCTCGGATTAAGTCTGTCCTATAGGAAATCCAGCCTAAATTTTTAGGCATAAGATCTGGATTTTCTCTTTAGCACAGTGCTTCTCAAACTTTCACTATTTGCAACCCAATATTCAATCAGAGTTTTCATCGCCCCTCCCCTCGCTTCCATACAATAACAAGATATTGAATTCAATAACACTATACCTTGACTCTAAAGCAACAACACGACTTCAGCCTCTTAAGCGCCACCGACGTATATAAATGTCTCGCTCAACCTAAACGATAATTGCCCGGACGTACATATACGTATTTCGGATTACGATATATTGTGTGAGCTTCAATCCATACAATTATTCGGAAGGCTTTGAAATGCAATAGAAGGACCTTGACAGTGTTAGCGAAGGATTCACTTATTTCATAGTATTTGCTTATTTATTCCTTTTCGTCCCCCCCCTTCATCCCCAATATATGACAAACGCGAACCTATGTGGAAAACGATGGCATTTGGAGCAATTTGGGTAACTTTAAACCGGCAGCTAAAGGATTAATTATAAACCTTAAATTTTTTTTTTTTATCACGATAAATATTAATTTTGGGATATAATTTCTTGTATGACAAGCCCATAGGGGGTCACTGGTAATTTTTAAACTTGTTCTTAACTTAGTATTGTTATATGTGTGTGATTAATTATAATATATATATATATATATATATATATATACATGGTGAAGTACTGATACATTTATAAGTGTATTATATTCGTGTAAATATGTATTTAATTTTTATTTTGTCAGAATGTTTTTTGTTTTCGACTTTTCAACATGCTCGCGCCCCCCTCGTAGAGACCTAGGGGAGCGCGTCCCACAGTTCGAGAAACGCTGCTTTCACGGCACTCTGCAATATCAAACTTTATTTATAAGGCCGCATGTGATGTCTAGGGAGTTGACAAATGACTGTAAGAAGGAAGGTTCACGAACCCTCGCTTACGTGAAAGGGATACCCCTATCTTATCCAGGGCTGGATAAACAAATCTCTCGAGGAAAATGTTTACTATAAAAGAACTTTTTTATTTCGAAGCATCTGAACATCTCTGTTTTGTAAAATATTTCTTTTGTCGCCTCGATAAAAACCTTTTCCGGTTGTGCTCTGTCTTTGCAGAGGTGTCGCTGCCCTCTGCATTGGCTTCGCTCTTCCGAAGCAAACAGAACGAGGGGGGAGTGTTTCCTGTATAACAGATTCACAATTCTTGTTTATATACGCCTTCATAAAAACTGCTGTCGAAAACAATGGAAAACTATCCCGGAGGATTTAAAGCAAACTTTCATAAACCTATCAACGCAGTCTTGTTTTTCGAAAAAGAGGGTTAAAAATGTTTATTCTGATTCTTAGATTATGGTACCAGACAGTAGCGCACACAGGAATTTTTCAAGGGGGGAGTCCGGGGTCGAAAGTTCACCATTCTTGTATCATGCTCCTTTTGATTTTGTCGATTTTCGGGAACGAAACACAGTAAAAAACTAATTTTTGAATAAATAATTAGCATTAATTAATAAAATTAATCATTAATAACACGTAATTAACTAAATTTTACGTACTATATACTTAGAATTATAATGAATCGGAAAAAAATCAAGGGCTTTGGGAGGGGTTCGGACCCCCAGGAGCCCCTCCCCCCTTCGCCACTGGTAACTGGTACCAGAGTATCTATTGTTGGACAGGGAGTGGAATGGTCGTTTGGTACGTGCTGTAACTATTTTAATTTTATGCACCCCTGCTAAAATTCTACCCCAACACTACGCAGAATTGTTCCACAATTTTTAACTCCTTAATGTACACTTATGTTGAAAAAAGCCTCATGAAGCATCTTTTTTTTTTCCTTTTATTTAAGAAAACACATTTTTGAACAGCGGTACTCAACTTTTTTTTTCGCTGAGGCACATACATATGACAATCACGTGGGCCGCGAGAGTTACTGGAGGGGGAGGGGCTGTATTAGATCAAGGATCCATCTCATAAACTCAACTCACAAAAAATAGGCTTTATGTTTTTTTTTACCCTGTTATGGGGTAATTTCGATTTCCTTTCATCAATTATTCCAACGCCCTCCCCTCCAAATACTTTGTTGCTGTTGCAAAGATTTGCTTAAGAAAGCCAATTTATCTCGTCTTCAAAGAGATCCTCAAAAATAAAAAAGGAAGGAGCCATTGAAGGATTTGTGTTTAGTGGCGTAATGAGAAGGAGCAAAAAAAAGTATTTTTTAAAAAAATCCAGCATATTCACGACAAATCAAACAAGTTGTCGATCCATGTTTCTTCCTCTACGAAACAGTCGAGATCCCATTCGTCTTGAAACAATAAATATTATTTAGATATTTATCGCTTGGAATACATGAGGGTTAATTAAAAATTAGTTTCACCCGTAAAAATGTCCTCTATTCCTCTGTCATTAATAGACACCACAACTGTTACAATTACAAAAAGATAAAAAGTTATATCTCAGTTCGTACCAGCATGGCATCGATGCCAATATTGAAATACTTGATTGATAGAATTTCTCGCTAAATTTTTAACACATTATTCTAAAACAATTGAATTTCTTTGTTCAGCGACTGGGAAACTTAGAAAGGCCACATGCAGCCCGCCAGCCGCAGATTGAGTATCGCTGTATTAGAACCTTGTTTTAGCAAATAAATAAATTAAATTAAATAAAAAAATATAAAATTAATCAAAATATTTGTTTTTATTTTGGATTTTGATCCCCACTGCAGATAAATGCTGAATATTGCCATCTTGCACGAACATCCTCCTTTATTGTCTTTCTTTTCGAATTGCTCTTTCGAAAAAAATATATTTTTATAATAGTAAAAATATTCATTTATATATTTTTTCAACTGAAATAATATTAATAATAGCATTTATTTAAAAAAATTATTCAAACTTTTATTTTGTCCGATACATTTGAAAGCAAGGTGCAGCACATAGGCCAAGATTGCAATTATTCAACGACTCTTTTTAACACCCTTTTATAAGCTGCACTTGTATGGAACGGGATATTTGAACTCAGTTTTTACCCACTTTAAGGGGTCAGGTTAATTCGAAATTTTGCTCACTTGTCCGGGACCGATGACAATACCATAATTTAATAATTTTGTTCCATTGTCCCGAACAGGATCATCAGGATTAACGATCTCCCATTTTCAGATCCCATCCCGCATATGGCGACTCATTTCATATCCCATTTCCAGATTTGGCGACTAAAAGATTAAGTTACAAAGAAGTTCGATTAACTATAAAAGGGCGTTTTTTAGTTTTTGTAAGCAATAACTTATTCCTTTCCTATGCTATCAATTCTTCTTAGCACAACGCATAGCGCAGTATCTTGAAGGAACTTCTTTTTTTGATGTTGCGGGATCAAAACTGGAAAACTATGACGTTCCGTCAATCGTAGAATTCCAGAAAATTTTGGTCTATCCTATTTTTTTTTATTTGTATCTCTATGATGACTTTTTATAAGTCTTCCTACTCATTTGCTTTTGGAATCTAAATTTTTCTTCGCCTTCTTTGCTTATAGAAAGCCTATGCCTTCCAAATGCTGATGCCTAATACAAAAAAAATCTAAAATCGAAAAAACAAAAGCCTTTATCTAAATTTACAAAAACACGATGAGGGATCGCAGTTTGTCTCACGAGTGCAGACGGCGATCGTTTATATTCGAGTAAAAATTACAGCAGCGTAAAATACGACACCGTTCGAATTATCTCGAGTGTACACAGTTTGGGCCAGTAATGCGCTCTCTAATTGACTCGTTCGCGCACGTTAAAGGGTGAATAATGTTATACTTGCCCTTAAACGTTCGGATTTAAAAAGACAGTGGTCTCTTAAAAATATGAAAACATGATAATTTTTCTTTATACTCAATTAAAAACGCGAGGAATTATCTCTAACGTACGACATAAAATATCAATTTGTAAACAATTCAAAATGTAGGCACTCCCTCTAGTTTGTAAAGTAATTCTCAGAATCTCATTTTGTCGATATTGCGAGCAAAATTTTTTTTTAATAAATATGTTACATTCCATTACGAATCATTACACACATTTAATATGTATATTATTCCCTAAAAATTTCATCGAAAATTTAATCTTTATGTAAATATGATAAAAACTGTTTCTTTCTGTTAATGAATTTTCCCACGTAACACTAACACAATAGAGCATTGGTTCTTAAACTGGGGTTCGAAGACCCCCAGGGGTCCCAAGCGCTTTTCTAGGGTCTCTCATTTAACGCGAAGATAGCCCTCTGTTACCGTGAATGTGGCGTGTCATGAATTCCAGCCCAGTACCACTGAAGACGCGCCTTGTAGGGGAGTGATGCACGTTATATTTGTCGAGAGATCAAACGTCCTCCCGTTAGTGTGGTGCGGTAGTTAGGAGAGGGGGTTGCCAGCTCAGGTGTCGTCTTCGTCACATGACGAGGTGCGTCGCCAAAAGCATTCGTTTAGCTGAACAGTGCGACGTTAATATTAACTTTACTTTCTTACTATTAAGGTGGCCAACTTTCCTCGTTTAGTCCTCCTTTTACAGGTCCTGTCCATCCTCGAAAAGTGTCCTTCTAGGTACTTGTCCTCCTTTTCAATATTTTAAAATCGATTTGTTAATATCTGTATTCACCAAACATGTTTCTAATATGTTGAGGAATGGTCTGAAACAAATAGCACAGGAAATAACTGTTTTCAATGGTGTTTTTTGACTTCATCACAAGTAAATCGGGCAGATATAGAAAGCAGAGTTGATTTTTTTTATGGAAAGAAATACCTGATATTAAAATCATTGACAATGGTTTGTTTGAAGAAATTGGAAGACTGAATGTATATTTTAATTATAATAAAATTGAAACAATTGAAAAATCAACATGCTGAAATTGATAAAATGGGTTGAAATACTTAACCATTTCAAAAATGAACACACATTCCATATGAAAATTTAATTATTCTTTTTTAATATATGTTGTGCTGCCCTGGAACTAATGCACCAGTTGAAGAAAGAGTCTTTTCATTTGGTAATTTTTGGACAAGTGAGAAATCTAAATTGAATGTTGATATTTTATCTGCAGTACTTACAGTAAAGATGAAGGATAATTTTTTTGCTCCGAAATTTCCGATGCATTAGAAAATAATATATTGAAAAAAAAATCATTCAATGAGAAAATACCCGTTTAAGTAAATAATTAAAAGGTATGTAAGCGTAATCCGTTGTAACATTTTCTTAAATTTTTCGTCCTCCTTTTCATTGTAAAAAAACTGGTCACCTTATTACTATCCCGCTTTTACAGATTCTCAACGGTCTCATGGGAAAATGAAAAGACGTTTCTTCCTAGACGAGTCACTAAATTGTGTCAATGAAAAAGCTTCACTGGAACATGTATTTCGATCAATAATATTAATTCAATTAGAATTAAATTAGTACTTTGTAATTTTTTTTAATTAGATGTTAACTGTTTTCTTAAAGAAAAAAGAAATTTAAATAAAATTTTTTAACTGAAGCATTCTTAGGATTATAAAGGAACCTTTAAATCACACTCAACTATGTGTTGGGAGTCTGGAAAGGGTGTTCAAAATCTTGGGGATCTACAATGATACTTAAAGGGGGAGGGAGTGGTGATCGAAAGTTTAAGGTTGGTTACAATAGAAAATATTTTGTTTAAAAACATATTTTCTTAAAGGGAATAACAGTCTTTTTTGCTGAATGCAGTTCTGTCAATCCATATTTTGTTTAATTATGTATGCTAATGATAATCGATTTAAATGAATCACACCGTGAACAACTGAATCCTACTGATAGCCTTTTACCGAGTTTTGGTGTGCGTGACGCATTCCCCGACCTTCAGGGATGACGCAAGGAAAAAATGCACACCTACACCGCCAGGAATTTCAAAAGGGTTCCACTCATTATTTATCACAGAGCTGATGCAACGGACGAGCAAGTTATTCTTGCATTGTCGGCGTGATTTCGAACGCGATAGCATTAAGAAATTGTGTTGTGAAATTATTTTGATTAAGTCCATTACGGCAATGGTTCTCAGACCAAAGAAATATTCCGGGAATACGCGAATAAGTATTTCCCTGACTTAAAGATTTAGAACGACGGCAAATTCAATCCCTTTACGGTCCGACCCCGATTTAACGAATTCATTCAGACCGAACATTTTGTGCGTTAAATTGGGGTTCAAATAAAATACAAAGTTTTTTTTCATTTATCGCTTGGAAATTCTACAATAAACAACTACACAAAAAATATCCAAAATTACAGATTTTACACTTCTTATTCAAGATCTAAAAGTACCAGTGGTGCCCTCAAGGGGGGTGCCCTAGGGATCCGGACCCCCCCATAGCTCTTGATTTTTTTTCGATTGGTTATAATCCTATGTATCTGTTACGTAAAATAAAATTATTTGTTATTAATAATTAATTTTATTAATTAATGCTAAGTATTTATTCAATAAATAATTTCGTATTGTTTTTGTTCCTGAAAATTGACAAAATCAAAAGAATATGTTGTTCGGCGTATTGGAGCATGATACCAAAATGGTGGACTTTCAACCCCCCTTGAAAAATTTTTATGTGCTCCACTGAAAAGTACTATTAGTGAACTTTTACGCGTCAGTTAATTGAAAATTTTAAAATACTGACTGATAGATGTTTGACAATCTTTGTGATTCCTGACTCGAAAGAGTTTTCTTCAACTTTATGCTGAGAAGAAAATACTGCCTGCTGCATGAGGTATGTATTCACAGTTTCCAAATGTAAAGCTTTAGAAAATGTAACAGTTTTGATAGGAGTTTCACTATCAATTTCTGCGTCAGAATCGCTATTCATTGACTCCGATAAATCAACAATTTCCTAAATTTCAGCTGCACAGATAGGCAGGCTGTCTCATCGAATGTAAAATATGCCTTTCGTTGTGGAATGGAACGAGATTACAAAAGAGTTTCTTGTCCTATTAACAACTCACGCGATAGGTTGCACTTATGACTCATCTACACCTCTTAAGTCTAGTAACGCTCTGCACCCTTGGCCGTCGAAATTTGTGACTCCCAAGAAAAAAAATTTTTTTTTGTTCTGGAAAAAAAGGACGTCATTTAAAAAAAAATCTAATTTTTTCTAACACAAACAAATGAAAAAGAATATTCGGCTGTTGAAATAATTCTTTAATTCAGGGTTTATTATTCGTTAAATAGGGGGGTTTGTTTTTATTTTTCTCGGGAAAAGAGAAAAGTACGTTGAATCGCGAGAAATTCGTTGAATAAGGGTTCGTTAAATCGGGTCAATATGTATTTTGGAAGGAAAAAAATTTTCTTATTTAAGAAAATATTTTAAAACCTTGTTTTGGCAAAGAGTAAAATAATAATAAGAAAAAAAATAAATCTTTTTATTTTACTTTCAGATTTTGATCCACATGGCAGATGGGAGCCGAATATTGCAATCTTGCACATAAATCGATTTTGATTATTTTTCTTTTCGAATTGCTGTTTCGAAAGAAAAAAAAGAAAAGACGCATATTTTTATTCGTAAAAATATTTATTTTTTTCTCTTTCAACTGGAATAATAACACAGCAGTTTTACTTTAAAAGATTATTCAAAGTTTTCTTTTGTCTGATATGTTTGGAAGCCAAATGCAGCATAAATCACGAAATTCGTCGCCAATAGCCCTCTCGCAACATTATAAGCGACGTAAATATAACCAGGGACGTCTGAAAACTTCTTGAGGCCCTGGGCCCTTACGCAAAAGTAGATCCTTGGTCCCTATACGAATGTAGGCCCCAACTGTGACCCTTAAAAGCAGACAGTGCATATCATACATTGTCAAATACTTGTACAAACAATAACCCAAAACAAATAAATGTGCATGACTTACAATCACACTAATCGGTGTGGTAAGCTTAGATCTATACATGGATGACGGTCATCACATGTAGCTAGTTGACATATCGTCCAAAAATACTAGTTCTTCGGAAAATGCAACCGGAAAAAACATTTGACCGTTGAAATTATTCCAATCGTGATCTTATTACGGCTGAGAGGAGAACGGGACGAGGCCCTGGGCCCGGGCCCAGTTGACCCATGCCCTAAGACGTCCTTGAATATAACTCTTCACTTACTCGCTTTTCCCTTTCTGTCCCTTTGAGCCCAACGGCGTCTTGGTTGGATGGTGGTGCAACAAAAAACTGAAAAAACATGACATTCCGTTAGTCGTATAATTCCAGAACATTTTGCTCTACCCCTGAGGTTCCCAAACTATTTTGTCTCATAGACCCCTTGCCATGTTTTTCGGCTTGGGGCAAGGCCCCTGATTAATTAATATTTAATTTTTTTTTAACAGCTGTCACTGCTTCTGCTTTAAAAGATTTAAATTTCTAACGGGGATGAAATATAGTGTTTAAAATTTAAAAAGCACATGTTAATTAATTATAAATTAAAAGTTAATTAATACATAAAATAATTAAACAACAAACAAATGATTTTAATGGGAGGGATGAATCCAGCTCTGCAATGACAAATTTTCAACATTTGTCAACAATCTTGTCAGGTTTAATCTTACGTCTCCTTTGTTAGTAGTGTCCAGTCTCTCTATCCCCCCCTTTTTTTTGTTTTGGAGATTGGCAACCGTGCTGAAGCTCCTTTTCACCAGGAAAAGCAATTAAAAACTTCTCACTATATTCTATGATTCGCAACAAATAACAGGTTTGTCTTTTTAAAGCCAAATTTCAGACATCCGTTTCTAAACTTTAAATCTTCGTTAATGCTTATTCCGATCAATTCTACTGTAATGTTACATTTTTTTCTTCAATATGGCCATATGAATTCATTGCCTACTGTCGCATTACCATAGTCAAACCTTCTCAAACCTGATTTCAAAATCTGAATAAAAGGCAGTTAAATGTTGAACGTAGGGCGATTCTGAGCATTCAATTGTTAAATAATTTCTTTACTGACTCAAAATATTTTTAACAAGAGGAAAGAATTTTGCCTCAAGGATTGATAGGAATCCTCGTAAACAGTATGGAGCACGGATGTGAAAGTTGTGTAGCTGTTAGAGGCAGTTATACACCCTATTATACATGCTTTTCTCTGTCTTATCGGCTCTCGGTCAGCTGCTATGCTGGACAAGTAGCCAGCATCGTTATTTAAGGTGTGGGTTGGGTCCATATACTTTCTTCTTTGGCCAGGTTCTGTTTTGTTTGCTTTGTTATTTTTTTTTCATTGAAAAAAAAACATTTGTCCCTTTAAATGTTTACACCAGTGTATTTGAAAAAGATCCTCTTGGTTTGGTTGCTTACGTTTTTTACCTGAGTTACTCCACTGCATAATTCGTAAAGGACTTTGCTATACTGTGAAGTGTCGTCCACGTCACTCGACTCTGGTTCGAAATTGTAAGGTCCGTCGCCAATAGCCTTCTTGAAGCTATATAGTGAGACGTTAATACAACTCTAACTCGCTATACTGTGTTGACAGTGGCGTAACGAAGAATATTCACCACTCCCCCCCTGCAAAGTCAAGTTTTGGACCCCAAGCAGGATCTCCCAAAGGATTGCAAAACCATAGCATAAGATAGGATTTGGGCCCCCTAGAATACTGGCCCCGCGCGGTGCGGGGGTGAACTTTTCGCCGCTGTGTGTTGAGTAAAAATGCCAAGAACGATACATGGATTTGTTTTCCATCTCACCACGTGAGAACTTAAGAGGCTGTAAGACACCATTAAAAATATATATTACTCTTTCACTGATGGCAACAACTAACTTGGGAAACAGAAACTGAAAGAAAGGGACTGAGAAAAATATGGCGCAGGGCGTCGATGCCCAATATTTTGTGTGCTTATTTACTATAGTTTCTATTATTAAACTAACTGTAAATTACTATTATTTCACACGACGAGTCTTTAGTGGGTTCAAGACGATCATTGAGGGAATGTGAAACTTGAGAATATCAACCTGCTTATCAGCAAGGCCTATTTATTAAAAAAGAATATTATTTAAATAAAAAGCGAAATTATTTAAGTCTATTTTATTGCTTAAAGGGGAGATAAAGTAAACGTTAAATGCTCATTCGTTCAATAACTTTAATATCGTTACGAAATAGTTTATTTTTTTAAAAACAAAAACAAATGTTTGTTTTTCATATTGAAATTAAAACATAGCAAAATAAAACTAATCTTGGAATACCAAAGAGCTTCTTTGATTTTTAGTATACTCATTCAAAGAATTTTTCTTGCTATTTATTTAAATGTGTATAAAGTTTACTTTTCGCTTTATTTGTTTAATTGCATATTTTCTGAAGAATTAATTTTTTGTGCTGGAACTTTTTCAAAGAAAAATTCGAATGAAGAAAGAATCGCTAATCGAAAGGATACAATCTGTAAATATACACGCTGATAAAATTGATAGAACTAATAAAAAGAGATATAATTAAGAAAAAGAACGTAAAATTCTATAAATAAATTTTCATGTTGCATTTATTTAAATAATCAACATTTTTTCCATATTTGATTTACATTTACTAGAGTTAGTTTGCCTTGAGGTGTAAAGGGTTATAAACTTAAGTTTAATTACCAATCAGCTTTGTTTTACAAAATATAAAGTTATACATTTTAAAGAATGACATAAAATAAATGACATTTTTACTATTAGCCTTACAATTGAATATTCATGAAAAAATAAAGGGCAAGGATTTGTGTTAAATTTTCATGAAATGAATTCTTTCATCTTTTAGAGTTCCTTCAGTTACAAATTCTTGAATGTTATGTCATCAGCTTTTTTGCCCCTCATAATCTTTTAAATGCGGGAAAAAAAGAACCACTTATGGAAGTATTTTTTCGCGGAAATGATATAAAGATATTCCCACAAATTTCAGTGTTTTTACGAAATTATATTATTCTCAGAAAACTATTATGAATCGACTGCTTTCGTAAAAGCGTTTAAGGCGAATTCTCGCCAAAAGTAATACTCCTGCAATTTACTAGGAAGTGTAGCGCGAGCATGTTTTCGCTTGTTTCCCTTCCCCCCGTCCTTGGTGCAATTGGGCGCGAAAATTCTTAGCGTAGAAGTAAGCAGCATTTTCCCGCCGAAGCCCTTATCCGACCAATCAGAACCCTATTGACAATTTTATTCCGTTTCCCATTGGCCGATCGGAAATGGCGGGATTCGCCATCTTACTCTACGATTGAAGATTACACGTTGCGTCACTCTTCGTCACAGCCACCGTAGTAGCATTTTGGATGGAAATTTAACTTCGCAAGTGGCATGTTTTTACTATTTAATCAAACAACGCGTGGGCCATTGATAGTAAAATTTGGAAGGTCATGATCACTACGGACATATTTTAATTTGGTGACAATAAGCGTTGTAAATTGTGTTTGTTCATCAGTGACTCCGAAAAATTTTATTTCATCCAAAAGTTTGGATTTCTTCACCTTTCCAAATTAGTGTGTTGACCAGTGTTTAAATTTTTTTAAAGATTTATCTCTGGACGCGAGATGACCAGACAGGTGGAGACTGTTTTCCAACCAGACATAGTGACTGTGAATGCGATGTGCTGCATGTGGGGATTTGAACCTATGACTATCATGAGCGCAAGGCGCAACCTGTTCGGAGCGGTCAGTGGGGCTGAGCCCAATGTTGACGAAATGCTGACCCACTACATGTCCGAAATTTCAGAAAAAGCAGCAAAAGCATGGAATTTCGATTTTGAGCGTGAACAACCATTGACGGAAGGACGATTTTTGTGGGAAAAAGTGTGTGAAGAAGTTCCTCAAAAGCCAAACTACGAGAAAAAGCCCCAGGACACTAGTATTTGTGAAAAAGAAAACAAAATGGTAGTCAAAGTGTGCAAGGACATTAAAGATGACCCTAAGTACAACAAGTCTTGGCAACTTGTACAGACGAGTATCAAAAGTAAGTTATTCTTCATTCTTAATCTGCCGTAAAACTGTTTTATGTTCGGAACTGCCCGGGTATCAGTTGATTAAATTGTTTTATTTAAACTTCTCCCCAGTATGTCGAAACGCTGCATCTTAAAATTACTGCATTAGAAATGATAGCAGAGATTTTATCCGTTACAATAAAAGTTATTAAACTTTATGTATTTAAAATGGAATTGTGTATTATTCCTCAATCAAGTGAAGTGTTTAAATAATTGAATGGAGTGTTTTGAAAATTCCAAGTGGCTAAATCTCTTCATGAAAATCAAGTTTTTTTAATTGTGAAGATGATTCCAGTTATGGACAGTGAAAATAATTATCTGCAGGAATGCTTTACAATAAAATTTGTATAAAATTCTGACAAAATTCATCGTATGTACGAGACTAATGAACTTTACAAATTCAAGAAATATGTAATCATTACCATGTTGAAATTCAGATGGAGATTTGTCATTTGATAAGTATTGAAAGGTCTTATGTTGTAAATTACAATTTGAGTATTTTCAAGTAAAATAAATATTTATCAGTCTTATGTTATCCTATTCATAATTGAAAATTTTTATTACTGTACATTAACAAGGATTTTTTTGTAGGTTTTATATTTATGTTTTTAGATCATTAAGTATTAAATATCTTGTATGTTGCATAAAAAGAGCTCGTATTTGATATTGTATGATTGGATATGTATTAGATTATAAGAATTATAATGGTTTGCTAATTAATGAGAATTCTTAAGTACTGGTGCATATGTCAAGGGAAAAATTAAATGGAAGCATGAATAAGGCATAGTACATAGTGTATATTTTATATTAAACTCTAGCCCTTTATTTATATGTTTGAATAGAGTATGAGAAGGGTGGTTCAACTGGCATAGCTAGTCTTGAGTGTGCCCTGTATCAAAAATTCCTTGGAGTCCTTTTCAGGCACCCTTCCCTGTACTATTTTATGATTTTTTGCTCACACATGATGGGGCCCCTGTAGCTTGGTGGCCCTGTATCATAAATATGGCAGTAGCAATACTGTTGGGTGGTTTGGACATTGGACAGCATTTATTAAATTCAAATACATTGAAAGTAGAAGATTTTTCTCCTTCAATGATTTATATGATGTCAACATTTGGGTCACATTCTTGCAGTTACCCTCAAAACAGCATCCTATGCCTATTTTTTATAGCTATTTGGTACTTATATATTAATGCCATAGCAGCCAAACTTGCTCCTAATGAATGGCACCATTTTTTACCAAAATTTGACTGATTTTTTTGTTCAAATAAAAAATGTAAGAATGTTTTTGGTTTGATATGACAAAATTTTTGTGTAGCATAAATTTTGCTGCAATGACACTAATATGCAAGTACCAATAAAATCTTCTTTTAATCTTATAAACTGGAAATAACTTTAAATATTTAGTTAGTCTGAAGCTGTTTGAAAAATACATTTCTTGGGTTACAAAAACAAATATTTGAAACTTATTCAATACAGTATTACTTATGACCCTATATTCCGTATCCCAAAATAATCAGTTTTAATTCTCTTAATTTTCAAGCAATATCCTCCCCTTCACTTTCATAATGGGATATTATACTTATAAACAATCGGTTGTGTTTTGTTGTTACCTTTATGCATCAATCACACCAACCTCTGTTTGTATAAAAATTTATTTTATTTACTCTTACATTTGAGTTTGATTATTGTTCTTAGGTGCGTAACACTCTTAAGTGCCTTACACCTTTCTAAAGAGTAAAAAGAATTCTGGGATTCTTTTAATATCTACTAAATGCTAATCAAGTAAAATTGTTACTTATTTATGTATTAGCATCACCACGTCAAAATATGTGCCACCTGAATCGCTCTTTGATATCGAAACAAAGATTCTTATGTTCTTTATTTGAGGAAAAACTTTATGTGGCATGAATTTAGCTGTGATGATGCTAATGCATAAGAATAAAAAAAATATACATATACTTATAGTTATGCTTGCGTGTTATCTTGAATGTTGACGATTGTTACGATAATAAGTTGGCAACTCCGATTTTTGCATGTGTCATGCGCTGAATTGGCTATCTTATGCTGAGTTTCATATAATGTTGCCAATAGATTGAGATAATACTAAAGTACCGATAAGATGTATTCATAATTAACAAAATATGTTTAAAGGAAAAAAATTTCATTCAACTTATTTAGTTATACATGTCTACTGCATTTTTCTAACTAGCACTAAGTTAAAAGTAAAATGAGTACTTGCCCTTTAACTGGATACCAGAATATTTGACTCTGATGAACTTTAATTTTCTGTACATTTACAAAGTAAATATCAGTTATTAATTGTGTTAAATAATTTGTTATACATTCAGTAAACTTATAAGTTTAGTAGTTTTTGTCTGGTATTCAATCAGTGTAAAAGTACCAAAGAATTATAATTAAAAAAAGTTCAAGATATGAATGTGTGTTATATAATCCAACATTTTATCATATATGCTTAACAGTTAGATTATGAAATCTAAAAGATGTAAAATGATTCTTTTTTTCATTTCGTGTGTATAAAAAATTGTTTTGTACGCTACAGATAGTGTTAGTTGTAATTAAATGCAAATAATCTACACTATTAAAATTCGTACTTATAAATTTACTGTAGAATGTCAACAAAAAATTGCTTTTTTGGGATGTAATTTATTCTAAAAGCTGCTTAGATCTGCCAAATTTCTTTATTCAATGTTTCATATTTATTTTGTAAAATGTGTTTAAAAACCAGGAAATTAAAATTTTAGTAATTTCTGAACCATATCACTACATTATTAGAATTAAATTGAAAAACTATCAAAAATTTCTTGGAATTTTTGAAATGTCATTAATGTTACAAAATGAATGCTGATTATTGTATCTGCTTAGAATGAAATAAGATTTAAAAAATATTTCTTTGTGATTCTTAATGATTTTTTTTGTGTTGTACTAATAAAAGATTTTTGAATAAATTTTCATTGAAATAGTCTTGTTGAGCTGTAATATTTTACGATAAACATATTAATTAACAAATTTGTATTATTTACTCATAGTTTAATTAATTATATAAAATTGGTTTTTTTAAAATTATCAATTCTACGTTTTGTGTATCATCAATAGATTTAAGATCTAATGACCTAAGTCCAATAAATTGACAAATTAGGAATTTGAAGTATATACATAACTTTGGAAATATGCCGCTACATTTTCTTCTCTAGAAAATAGAAGGGTTATTTTCAAAAAAATTTCATAAGCAATCTAGAAGAAAAATAAGGCACCTTATAAAGATAAGATTAATGAGTTCAAGAAAAGGTATGTGGCTATTTTTTTCATTATTGGGTATTGTTTCTGGATTGCATAATTTGCTGATGCATAAGTATCTTTTTTTATCCATCTTTTTCCTAACTAATATATTAAATATTAATATATAAATATGTTTTTATGAGAAAATTCTGAATTTTTAAATTTATTCATTGATTTATTTATGTAATCTGAGTATCATATATATATATATATATATATATATATATATATATATATATATATATATATATATATATATATATATATATATATACAACTTCAGATTTCTTTTACATTTATGGAAATGATTTAAAAATACTGTTCTTGCAAAATTGAAGATAAGTTGTGGTTAGTCCTCTGAATTTGTGCATTCTGTCTAAATCAAAAATATGTAGTTAGTTACCTGTGCTATCTAATGCAGCCTTCTAAATAAATGTAAATTTTACTGAAGAAATATTGTTTTTTATTTTATTTCCAACCTCACAAAAAATAACACCAAAATGTCTACACCAATGCATGGTAAGTCAATGTTTAATGCCAAGGCTCGCCTCCTTCCCCATAGAAGAACAAATTTTTAGCATACAATAGACCTTGAAGCTTTCATCTGCATGTTTTTGAAAGTGTGCCAAGTCCGTGTACGCCACTAAAACTGTTTTAATTTTGCTTTTATTATCAATTGCATGAAAATTTTTTTTAAAGAAATAAATGTAATCAATTCACAAATTTAAAATGAACTGTTTTTACAATTTTTTTAATTAGTTATTTTAATAATGTTTTTGAAAAATATTTCCTATACTTAATCATTTGTAAACAAACTAATTTGTTTGTTACACAAAAAAAAATTTTGAAATTCACATCTGAAATTTTTATATATAAGATAAGGGAGATAGAGTTGAGATTATTTAAACATATGAAACAGTTTAGAAATTCATGTTTTCCGCTACGGACCAACGATAATTTTTTCATTTAGGCTAATTTTTTTCCACGTCTTTTTCCTCACCGTACAAACTTAGAATGGTACAAGAAATAAATTTAGAAGAATTTGATGTTGGGAAAAAAGAAATCCATTATTTTTTGCATGAAATTCGACTTTCTTTAACATGTTTGCTATTGTCCGATTTAGGTCAAATATGCAGTTTTATTGTATAATTTTTTGCCATTTTAAAGGTAGTTTCATAATGCCTCTCTCATAGCAGTCTTAGTCCTTAATTGGTGCAAGACTAGTAATCGATTTTCATAATTTTCTCTTGATTCGAAATTTTTATCACTCAGGAAGTTTTGCAATGCAAGAAAAAGGTGGTAATCGATTGGTGCCAGGTCCGGACTATATGGCGGATGCATTAAAACTTCCTAACCAAGCTCCCTGAGTTACTGGCGAGTCACTACAGACGTGTGTGGCCTGGCGTTGTCCTGATGGAACACAACACCTCTTCTGTTGGCCAATTCCGGCCGTTTCTGGTCAATCGGTAGCTTCAAACGGTCCAGTTGTTGACAGTAGAGATCTGAATTTAGGGCCTGGCCATTCGGAAGCAACTCGCAGTAAATGATTCCTGGCCGTAGTCCTGGTTTGGCTGCCGTTTGAGCTGCTTCACCGCGCTTTATCACCACCGTTTTCGCACAATATTGTCGTATTGGACCCATTTCTCATCCCCAGTCACCGTCCGTTTAAGAAATTGGTCGATTTCATCCGTTTGGCCAAGGTTTCGCAGATGGAAATTCGATCCATCATGTTTTTTGGAGTTAATTGGTGTGGCACACAAACATCGAGCTCCTTTTTGAATCCAACTTTGCGCAAATTGTTTAAAACTGTTTTTATGGTCGATCATTACCTCCTGGGCGATGGTACGACTACTAACATGCTGGTCAATTTCGATTATTTCTGAGATTTTATCGACATTTTCGACAATGGGCCTGCCTGTGCGAGGTACATCTTTTACATCAAAAATGCCTGAACGGAATCGATGAAACCAAAATTGCACGTTATTATCTGTTACAGTATCGGCACGATAAACACCATTCGCAATTTCAGCCACCTGGCTTTCATTTTTGCTTTTATCAAAGAAAAACTGTAAAAAGAACCGAATTTTCTCTTTGTTGACTTTCATGTTTAACACCCTGTAACTCACAACTGAATGGACCAAACAAAAACAAGCAAAATAATTTAGTGTGAAATGTCATCTTGACAACGAGCATAAATTTGAAATTGTTTGATCGATACTTCACGAGATACCGACACTACAGCCATCTACCGAAAAAATAATGGATTTCTTTTCCCCCAACCTAATATATATATTCAGTGTTTTTCCCCATCAAATTTTGTTTTTAAAATGCATTTATTAATGATATTTCATACTGTTAATTAACCGTTATGGTTAAATTTTGTTGAAAGCACAATGGTGAGCTGGAAATAAAAACATTCCTGAAAATTAGTATTTATTTTCGGCGGAGTACTAATCCTGTATCAATTTTAAACGAAAGTTTGCCCCCGCCTCTAAATTTGCGGTTGAAACTGATTCACCCAAGAACAGAAATCCGCAACTCCAACTGTAATCACAGTTGAAGTTAGTCAGCTTGCATTTTTATTCTTGGCTCATTGTCATTCGTGTTCTAAAAGGAGCTAGATCTAGTCCATTACTGTATTTGCACCTGGTCTCTTGTATGTGACCGACTGTTCCATGTTTCTTTTTTGTTCGTTTGACTCATCCCACGGTTTTTGAGGCCATGCTCTCTAATTGGCTTCCAGTCGGCCACGCGTCTGCTGATGCTACATCTGATTTTGATTCGTTCTTTTTTTGTGGGTGGAATATCAGATTCTCGTTCATTAAATATACGTGAAACGCATGACAGAGAACGAGAAATGGGATGTAGGGCGTTGTTAAATAAACAATTGCGGGGTGTGATCTGGTAATGACTCTTTTCGGAGATTATGTAAATTCAAACCATGTGTGTTCTTTGGTTTAACTATGAATCAGATGGTTGCTGCACATTTTCTGCAACAAATTTTGTAAGGCTGATAATGAAATATTGTGTTTATAATAGAATTTAATGAAAGTGTGAAGAATGGAAGCATTTCTTATTACACGGATATCTTGCATTGAAAATATATTTTAAATTTTTAAAGCAAAACACACACAATATTTGAGTTAAAAAATCTTGTTAATTTTTTTTTAGAATTGCAGCTGCATTCTTTCTTTTTTTTTTTGAATGTATTAAAAAAACACGAAGGAAAGTACAGTATTCTAATTTAAACATACACGTGCATCCTGTATATTTTGATTTTCGACCCTTTTATGTTCACAACCACAACATAATTGCCATTCACAACATGGCAATTCGACAAATATTTTTTTAATTGCCTTCATCTATCTCAAGGTTGGAGTTCTCTTCCAAGTACAGAGAAATGAATGCAATTACACCCTGTTGTACAATAGTGTGAGTACAAATAGTACGAGTTTAATTTGACAATAGATATATTGATTGTTTTCATTTATCTCAAGATCACTGAGAATTTTCTCACAAATAACAAGGAAAACAACATTAATACTTCATCATGGAAGAGACTATATTTTATGAAACTAATCATTTCTATTTAATCGTTTTCTTTAGAAATTTGCTTTATATTTCATCATCTACTTTAATGGTAGATGGATCTTCATGTTAATATACAAATCGAATATTTAATATTCTCAAAATAAATAGAAGCGTGATGCTAAAGCTACACAAATTGAGACATTTTTTTGTGTCAATTTATTCTTTAATATTAAGCTAAAACAAATAACGAAAAACATACAAACAGATAATGAAGGATTTTTCCAACAAAAATTGAATTCAAAACTATTCTTATTGAAATCAAAAGTGCTTCATCTCATCCAAGCTTTAAACTAACACGATATATTTATAACAATCTTTAACTCCTTTTTATTTCATCTTAATTTATATTATTTATTACACACGTCTGGATATTATTTTAAGACAACCTTTGTATGTAATCTGTTCACAGTTAAGCTATTTAAATAGTGTGTATGTGTAGAATTTTTTTCTCCAATAACAGACATCCAACCATAGCGTTTGTTTCATTTGTAATCTTGTTTTCAAGATATTTCCAGCAATCTTTCAACACGTTCCAGCTTCTGTGTGAGATAGTATATCTTCCAAGTTTTTATCAAAAACAGGATGAGATGGCTTTTGAAGTCAAGAGGGCGTGGTTCGTTTTCTATTTCATTTGTTATCTTCTCCAGATATATTTCTCTCTCTCTTTCACTATTTCAGGGGTGGGTAACACTTTTGTTTCGCGAGACACCTTTTAAAATAATTGTATTCATTTGTTAACTTTTTATCTCAGAAGAGAGATAAATTGTACCATATTAAAATCAAATATAAGTTAAATAGTGTCCGTTTTATTCTATTCATTTACCGTGCTAATTTCATAATTCAGAACTGCAAGCACATTAAGTTTAAGAATCAGTTGAATGAAATAAATGAGGTCTGTCGCACTTTTTTACAACTTTTTAAAACCAGGAATGAGATAGCTAGTTGAAATCCTTACAACAGTCTGTAAGCTAATGTCATCCATATTTGCACTTGTTGATCTTCATGCGAAAAAACTTCGTTCTCACAAATATACAGAGTTTTTTTCCAGGTATAGAAGTTTAAGTTGACATTACTTTCCAAGATGGCGACCGATTTAACAGCTGTCAAGTGATTTATTCTCAGTTTGGTTTGGCAATTCATCATGAATAGACTCACGCCTGAACAACGCTTTCAAATTGTGCAATTTTATTTCGAAAGTAATGGTCGCGCGCGCGATTTACATAAGCGAATTTTGTTTAGCGATGAAGCGCACTTCTGGTTGAATGGCTACGTCAACAAACAAAACTGCCGCATTTGGAGTGAAGCTAATCCACAAGTGCATGTCGAAACACCGTTACATCCAGAAAAACTGACTGTTTGGTGCGCTTTATGGGCTGGTGGAATCCTTCTTCAAAAACGATGAAGGCCACAACGTTACAGTCAATGGTGATCGGTATAGAGCCATGATTACTAACTTTTTCATTCCTGAATTGAACAATCATGATGTCCAGGAGCTGTGGTTCCAACAAGACGGCGCAACATGTCCCACAGCTCGTGCCACAATCGATTTATTGAAAGACACGTTTGGTGACCGCCTAATTTCACGTTTTGGACCTGTGAATTGGCCTCCAAGATCTTGTGATTTAACACCGCTAGACTATTTTTTGTGGGGCTATGTGAAGTCATTGGTCTATGCGGATAAGCCACAAACGCTTGACGATTTGGAAGACAACATTCGCCTTGTTATTGCCGATATACGGCCACAAATGTTGGAAAAAGTCATCGAAAATTGGACTACATCCGAGCCAGCCTTGGCAGTCCTATGCCAGAAATCATATTTAAAATGTAATGCCACAAGATTATCTTTCGAATAAAAAAAAATTCATGTCAATCGAATAATACATCGTTGTTTTATTGCAATTTAAAGTTCTATACCTCTCAAAAAAAACACCCTTTATAACCCAAATTTCGAAAACATTTTCCGTCTATTCGATTTTCTGACTGTCATGGCGGGCCGCTGGTTGGCCACCCCTGCAATATTTTATTCAAAGTTCTTTCTTTAATCCCTCTGTTAATGTTAGAGGTTTGTCTCGTTTGTGGTATTTATGTATGTCCAAAATAAATATTAGAGGAATCGCTTTCAATGAAACGTTACTGGGCAATTGGATATTTGCCATTTGACTGTTCTTGTCAAAGTAAAAACAGTCGCCAAAGACCATAATATTCATTAACCGATAATTAAAAAACGTTCCTTATATGTGCAAACACAAAAATTGTAATTATAAGTTGGAGAAAATCATCGCCGATTTACTGGTCAATGGGCTAATACAATATTTACCGAAATTTATAATTTGCAATCCATGCTTTAACTATAAGCAATCTTTGAATTTCTCAATGTATTGTTTTAATGGGATGTAATTGGGCCCTTGATAAAGACAACCACGTGTTTCTAGCCAATCAGTTCAAAAACTCATGGCACGTCATAGTCACACGATAAATGCAATAATGTTGTTGAAAATGTATTTATTTAATTTTATTTTTAATTACATATTACAAATTTTTTATTTCAGATGGCAACGTTAGTAATAAAATTGTATTATTCTTTTTCAATTACTATTTAGTACTTTGCGAATGGCAACACCGGTGTTCTGTTCAATTGCTTATGCTTAGAATAAATGTTTGAATAAAGTTCTTTTTTGATCGGTGATCTTCGAAAATATTTATCTATTTCAAATTGCTAGCCACTGTTGCTCGAGTTTTAATTAAAACTACTTCGATTTAGAAGTGTGGAAAAAGTGATTTGGTGTCCTTATAATATTTTTGAAAGCTAAGGAAATTAGTTTTTCTTTTGGAAGCTTCAACAAATGCATTTCCAGGTAATCATTTCACATGCAAACTTTTTCTCTTTGCAGAAACTTTCTCTTAACAATGTCAACAATAATTACGCGTATAGATGCATAATTACGCGTATACATGCATAAAATAAGTTTTTTTTTTAAAAAAATCATTTTTGTTGAACTTTTTTCCCCTAACAAATCTTTGCCCAATAATGAAATTTAAAATGAAAAGAACAAATACAATGAATTTATGAAAAGAACGAATACAAGTTTGTTTAATGTCAGATTTTTTAAAAATTCTGTAAAGAACACGTTTGTCTGTCGTGACCGTCATGAATTTAGTTCATTATTTAATATTATAATTTTCTATGTCCATGGATGTATTTCATGTTAAGGGGACTTCATGTATTCTGTTGTACTAATAAAATGAAATGATCTTAAATAGTTTTTTAAATTTAAAAATCAGTTTTATAAATCTTTTTCGGTTTTTATATATAGATGTAGATCTTAATTGCTCCTTGCGATTAAAATGTTTTCATGAAATATTCCAGTTTTTATATGAATGTAAATTGAAAATTTGTTATGAGTTTTTGAATTGAATTATTTATTAAGAATAAAAATTTTGAATTCTGTAATTTTTTCTGTCAGAAAATGGGTAAACATTTTTTAAGTTGCGAAATTTTCAAATAAATTATCAAAAAACATTTAAGTTTTAAAAAAAAATATTGACAATTATAAATTTTGCAGAAACAAACTTATGTGGCAAGGGACATTTCAATTAAAAAAAATCGTTTTGAGAGAAGTGAATGTTGTTAAATCGCAGATCCATAGAAAAACACCCAAGTTCCCGCACTAGATTGGTGAAAATTTGACCGATTAATTTTGTCTCAAAAAATAGACAAATGGTAACTCAGTCAGTATCATTAATTTAATTTTTTTGCGTAATAGCTTATGTTTTTCTCAATTTTAAAATTTTTTATGTATATTATGTATTATCTTATCCGTGTACTATGAAATATTTCCGACCCCCCCCCCCCAATTTCTGAGGTTCTTTAAAAATATCCATTCAATTCCGATGGGTAAACTAACCGACGTTCTTTTAGTGTTTGGGGGGGATTCAGCGCTCGCTTTCTCTCATCTCCACATTCCTCAGATTAAGTCAACTGTTTTTTTATTTACCTGTCGCTTCATTTCAGATCGCTACTACCCTTACTTTATTTTTTTGAATATGCTTCCTTTGTTCAGAAAACGAGACAAAATTCCATTTTGAGCAACACTTCCCATTCTGACGCATCCCTTCATTGACCCCTGGCGAAGGAGGTCAGTATTTTTGTTTGGAATAGGGGGGTGCCGCTCCCCTCGAAACTAAATCGTCTCGTATTGTCTGTCAGGTAGGTAAGCGCTGAAAAGCATATTTCGGATGAGTCATGCTCTGTTGCATACTAGTATATGTTAATCAGGTATAGAGTTCATGTCGGAAAGCATCGTATTTACCACGAAGCACAGCACCGACTTCCGTTCGAATGGAAAAGTTATTCCCGAAGAAAAAGAATGATTTTTTTACCCACCTCTGTCTGAAAGGCGAGATTCGAATTTTTATTATATCCGGTTTTTATTGAAGTATGGAATAACTGGGCTTCTCCTTTGCTTTTTTTAACTGTCATTTTCGATTAAAAGTTAAGAATATATTAACTAATTTTGAAGATTAAATCTGTTAGTGTGATTGGGATAATCAGGTTACTCTTTGAATGTATGCGAATTTATGTTATGTTGAAACCTTATAAACAAGTGAAAATGTGACCTTCAAAAACAGAGGTTTTGCGAAGTATAAAAAGTAATATTTTTGAGTTTGGGTGTTCTAAATATTTAATGAAAGAATGCGTGTATAATTTTTTTAGATTGCTTTTGTTTTCAAAATAAAAATATTAGTTTTACTATAAATTCAATTTGAGAGTGTTTTGTAAGGAATACAGTATTAATTAAATTGATTAAAATGTAAGTAAATAATATATAAATCATTGTATAAACATTTCGTTCGAGTTTTTGTTTTATTGTTGGATTTTTTAAAGTAATTTTTTATTTAAATTCAAAATATGTTATTTTGCTAGTTTCAAAATCATGGATATTACTTAGAAGCTTATATTAAATACTTAATGTGAATGAAAGGGGGAAGAATATTTTTAACTACACTTAATGTGTAATTTTAAACTCGCACCAGGATTTTCTCCACAAACATCTTAAGAGTGATAGTCTCTACCCCCTACTATTTAATTAATTATGTTGAATGTTTATGTTCAATGTATTTATCATGTATGAATCTCTTCTAAAAAAATAAATTTATGAAAATTATATTACATTGTTTTTTTTCTCTTCATTTATTTGTATGGAATTTTTTTTTCCATATGTACACAAATATAATATACCTTGTTAAATGCAGTCCTTGATTTATGTTAATATTTGTAATATCAATCTTGAATTTTTAATATTAAGAGTTTTCTTTTTAGGCCACATTGGTACGATTTATTAAGAAATCTTTGATTTAATGGTTTTTACAATTTTTTACTTTTAACCTATAAAAGTTGTGCTCAAAATACTGAAAAATGCTAACCATTTAATTTTTTAAAGAAAAATGTATAAAGATATTTTAAAATGCTACTCCTTCTATACAATAATTGACGCGCACACAGGAAATTTGATTTATGCAAGTACGTCAGACTGTGTAACAAACGTTTGTATAAATTGTTTGGTTAACATGACTGATATTCGTAAAATATTTTTTATGAATGGTTATCTAAAATTCCATGAAAAATGTATAAATTCTTGATTAACTGTTAAAAAAAATAAATATTGCTTTGATTTAAAAACGCATGACAACTTTTGTTTCCCGTACTAAACGCAATATGTAGAAAAAATAATTGAAGGGTTTGGCACACACACACAGGGGAAAAAAATCCGTAGTATTTTAAATAAAGATACACTAGTTATATATATATGTTTTCTATCCGAGATAAATCAGTTTAAAGTTTTCATTTGTCATTGGGATGTGAATAAAAAGAACGTAAAACTATAACTGTGGATTTTTTTAAACCTAGAACTTTCAAATTTCGTGAGATTATTTAAAAAAAGTCTTTAAAAAATAAGTAGCTAAAAAATTATATTTGAACTTGACCAATTTTTGTCAATTGTTTCGTACGGTGTCCCCTTAAATATTCAAAAGAAACAACTTTGTGGGAATGAGATCCCAAAATATCGCCTAAATATAAGTATTTAATTTTTTAAAAGAACTTACTTTTTTAAATAAAGTTTTACTACAATGGTTCATGTTCTTTTTCTTGAAAATTTATTTTTAATGAAAACTAGTCTGAATATTCGTTATTATGGTGGCTTTTTTACTTAGTTGTTATTTTACAGACATTATTATTATTAATATTAATAATAAAAGCCATGCAAGGAGGAGTATTTTTCGGGTTGGTACCTGAATGTTTTGTATTTTAAAGATTTGCCTATTGCTAATTTTTACTTAGTAAAGCAAATCGAAAAATGATTATCTAAGGCAGAGTTTTTCAAACTATGGGGCGCGCCTCCCCGGGGGGGGGCGAGCATATTGAAAAGTCAAAAATAAAAGATTTAAAATAAGCATTAAATAACTGAAAGGAGGTAAAATAAGATACTTTCTGAGACACAAAAATTAAACACATTTATCCTGATATAATATACTTATTAATGCTCGTTATTTTTGATAATTCATTTGTCAATACTAAATTAAAAACAAGTAACAATTACTAGTTACTCTCATGGGGTAGTGATATGCAAAATTTTGTACTTAGCTTGATAATTTGTATGCTTTATGAGAAAAGTGGTATTGGGGTTTTAGTGTCAAAGTACATTTTTATTGCATTCAGTATATTCTTATGGAGGGTAGCGAGCAAAATTATGATTGAAAATTGGGTCGCAAATATTGAAAGGTAAAGAAGCATTTATCTAAAGGCGTATTAATGACGCTTATTAACGTTTTTACTTTTTAAATTCTCTACGGAAAGATTCTAACTTAAATCCTAAATGTATATTGTTACCAGTAGAGCACACAGGAATTTTTCAGGGGGATCCGGGGTCGAAAGTTTACCATTCTTGTATGATGCTCCTTTTGATTTTGTCGATTTTCGGGAACAAAACACAGTAAAAACTAATTTTTGAATAAGTAATTAGCATTAATTAATAAAATTAATCATTAATAGCAAGTAATTAGTTTTTACGTACTATATACTTAAAATTATAATCAATCAGAAAAAAAATTCAAGGGCTTTGGGGGGATCCGGACCCCCAGGACCCCCCTTGTGTGCGCCTCTGATTGTTACCAATTATCTACAGTCTAATAACACTTAATTTTATTTAAAAAACTTAGTGTGTCCGTTTCCGAACGCGCGTTGATAATAGACAAATCATGTGAAAGAAAAAAGATAATTTTTGTTGTTATATATGTATAACATATATTTGACATTATAATGTGATGGGTAATAAAGTTCAATGTGTTACTATGTCGTATTATATATCTACCAGATTTTTGAGAAACACTGTATGTTTCTAAATGTTTGTGAACAGCTTTTGTCAAAACAGATAATATTTAATTTGCATTTTGTGATTTTTTTACCTAACCTTATCTACATTCCAATAAAAAAAATCAAGCATTTAAAGGGTAATACTTTGTGATCAAGTAAATTTTGTTGCAAAAATCTCGTTCTAATCTGTCAGCTGAAATCTTTTTTTAAATGAATTTTATTGTGAATCAGAAACCTTTGTTTTGATGCCATTGGGAGAGAGAGTGGCTAAAACATTTGGTTTCCAGGTGCCCGAAGAGGCGACCTTCACAAGGTCGTTGTGGGCGCAAGCCACGTGCCTTGTTGAATCAGCCGTGAGTGACGTAATAAGAACCATTTATTACCGCGCGTGAAACATTTATATTATATTGCTTTCTCAAAAGCGTTGTTGCCGCTTTTCTGTTTGATTCAAGAGAAAATGTAGGTTTAGAACGTGGTCTCCCCCCCACCCGTCGTCGTCGGCATATATATGTTAGTCATTCATTAAAAGGATAATTTTTTTTTCTCTGGTATAGATTTATGTTTTTTGAAGCAGGAGTGATCTTTTTACGAGCAACCTTTTTCTTCATGTCATATTGTGGTGGAAAGAAAAATCTTTCTCTTGTTTGTGTAAAAATGGGAAGATGAATTTGCGTGAAAAGAGATTCTCTGGAATTTATTCAAATTAGTTGAAAATGGAGAACTGATCTATGAACTATATTTTTTTCATTACGTGTTTACACATATCGTTGTTCTTTTAATGTTTCGGCTGGAATAGTTTTGTTGATGAGTGACTGTCATTCATTACATTAAACCTGTCATATATAAGTTCCTTTTTGCTGTATTCATATTTGTTTTGTTTTTTTACTCTAGTGCTTTGCAAACCTGGAGGGAATTATGAATGTATAACCTTGTATTTCTATTACCGTGAAGTCCAGCGTATTTTTAACACGAAAAATAGGATCCAAATTTACAGGTGCACGTTATACGCCGGGTATAAAAACTGAAAGCATAAGCATTAAAATAAAAGGAGCATAAGAAAAAATTAGACTTCTACATAGATCGAAATACTTTTTATTTAAAATAAATGACACACCTCACATGAATTTAAATGGTTGTAGTTCCAGAAGTGGACTACTTTTTTCTAAAGCCTTTCCCGAATAAATGACTTAAAAGCAAGAGCATACATTTTAGGCATACATACGTACGTACATTTTAGATTACTTCGGAAAAAATGAAGTGCGTGTTATGCGGCGAATATATCTGTCGCAAGAAAATGACGAAATTAGGAATTTCATCCAATCCCTAAGGGAGATGGCGGGAGGTGTTAAAAAGACGTCTCTTCAAGGTCATTTCCCTGATAAAAGTAAGGGATTTGAACAAATCTTTGACATGTTTCAGTGAAATGATGATATAATATTGTCAAGAGTTTTAAGTGTTTAACAAATAGGGTGTATTATTAAACGTAGGAGTAAGTAATACAACAATGGTCATTGAAATACAAATTATTTATTCAAAACTAATTAACAAACATTTAGAAATTTAGGCTGATATTTTTTTATGTGTAACATCTTTTCTCTCGGTTGCTTACATACTGAAATATTAATCCCTATGTTAATTCTATGGTGCCATTTTTTTAAAGATATGGGTTGATATTTAGAGGATCGATGTATGGTTAGGAAGTACCAAGGACTCGACTCCCAGGTGTCTCCCCTCCCCCTGGGTAGCATTTTGCCAATGCATATTCTGACTGGTTCATTTCATCATTTCACTGAAACAGTTCAGGGTTTGATAAAATCACTTATTTTCATCATGACAATAACCTTGAAGGGACGTTATTTTAACATTTCCCGTCGATTGATCCTATGCCTTAGGGATTTCATGAAATTCCTAATTTCGTCATTTTCCTGCGATGTATCTAAAAATTTATAAATTGCAACTTGAAAGTACAGGTGCGCGTTATACGCCAGATTTTACGGTAATTTAACTAGGTGAAGAGATGTATCCACTTATGATGTTGGGGATCCGCGTACATTCCTTTTTAAAAGGTTTCCTCACCGTTTCCGAAGCCGGGCAAGGGCAACAGATGGTCGGAGGAAAATGAAACCGAAAGCCGCGAGAAACAATTGGGGTGTCTCCAATGAAGGATGTCGGATCTGTTTCCTGCCTGCATGCAAATCGGAAGGATTTCTTTTCTCACAGGATCGAATGTTAGGGGGTGGAAGAAACTGAATAGTGTGATCCGTTCTACATGGTATAATCGAGACCAGCAGTAGGGGGAGCTTTTCCGGGCAGGATCCCCCCTTAATCTAATAACGTCGTGCTGGTACCTGGCTTTTTTTGTAATGTATCGCATTCAATAGGTTTCAGTTAAATGTGCATTGTTTTTATTCGATCTTTTTGACAGGAGAAACAATAATAAATTGAACTATGATGTTTCGTTTTAGAATTATAATTTTTACGCGTTATATACATTTTTATATTTTGAAGATTGGGTGAGATAAAAAGTACATTATATATTTCAATGGTAGTACTCTGGTTATTGAACTTGTTGCTATAGGCTGGTATTTTTATCCCCCCCCCTCCCGCAAAATTGGGCAGATTCAGATGCGCGCGAATTTTGTTTCTATTTGCATAGTTACACATTCTTAAGTCTATAGTCCTTTCACACCAAATTTAAGGCTGTCTTCGCCAAATGTAAGAGAGTGAACTATAAACGCGAAACACTTTCAGACTGATTGATAAATCTCAATTTTTGTGAAATTTTGCAACATTATAATTCATGCATTTGTTTGATTTAGTGTTTTTAAAATTTCAAAGTATTGCGTAAATAATTATTTTTACCTTTTCACATGTTGAAGGGATGTCTGATTTAATATTACGATGTAGGAGAAGAAATGGGAAACACATTTTGCATCAGAAAAAATGTGTCAACTTGGATAAAAATATGAAATATGCTGTTCATCACAAAGATAAATTAAGATGTTAAAAAAAAAAAACCCTGAATAGTACGTAAAAATGTTTGTTCCAACCTGTCAAAAAGTATCCCTGGACTGTCCCTGTTCTTTCTTAATCCGGCCGCAGTAGTAGAATGATCATGGTCGCGATCACTTGGTCGGCATTGTCTAGTCGTGGGGTCAAAGCACGAGGTAGACTGAAGGCATACCGTGTAGAGCAGGTGTGTCAAACTTGCGGCCCGCAACGAACATTTTGGCGGTCCTACCAATAGATTGCACCACAATAATATATAACAAAAAAAAAAGTCTCCCAAAATTGGAACAGAGAAGAGATGTTACAAATGCCAGGTCGTAAACATTAAAAAAATTTTGTTTTTTTATATATATGTGTGTGTTTTGTTGGAGCCTCGCTCCAACTCGGTACTCATATTTAGTGATTTTATGTTTGTTTTATTTTGGTCAGGATGGTATTACTCAGTCGCTACTCAAATTATTTACTTCCACACCTTTCTGTATACATATATACAAGGCATTATTGCAGACTTAACGCCAGGGATGGGCTGACTTTTCCAGGGTACGGGCTACTTCTAATCTTTTCAAAGTATTGCGGTCTACCCAGTGGTGTAAGGGACAACATTAGGGCCCCCTGCAAAGTCAGGTTTTTGGCCCCCTAGAACCCTGCCCCCCTCCCGCGATGCGATGTTTGGGGAGGCTGTACGTTACGCCAGTGGCGTAGGTGTGGTGAGATAATAATGTAAATACCGAATATGTACTTAACTAAAATTAAAAAAAAACTCGCTTTTAAAACCACGTTTAAAGCAAAACGCAAGATATGAACATAATAATAATAGCCTCAAATATAATAATATCAAACTCTATGCATTTACCATCACACCGGTGTATAATTACTCTCTGTTTATCTTCAGGCGGTCACCTCTAAATGTCTTGGCGATCGACTTTATGCCCTCCTCTGCTTTACTCTAATTAAAATACTCCAAAATATATAACTCATGTGAAATCCGTTCCCTGTCTCTTCCTCAGGAGTGTGTAAAACACCCTACATCCGTTCCTTCCTGCTCTGTGAAATTGATTTTTTTTAGTTTGGCCCAAGTTCGTCTCTGAATTCGACACCCCTGGTGTAGAGGAACTCATGTACGTTTAATCTGTCGAGACCCAAAATACTCGCATTGGCGTGATGTGGAAGTTTAAGAGAGTGGAATTGCCGCTTAGGTGTTGTCCTCATCAATTGACTGAAGTTAGGCGCGACTTCGATCGAACAATCGATTAAAATCCTTTCCTATAGAATGAAGCAGGTGCCTTTAAGTTTATAAAGGAAGCATTCAATCGCAATAGGTTGTGTTGTGATGAAGGTGGAAAATATTTTTTGATATCTTCTGAAACACATGTGTGCATCTTCATTTGGCTTCCGAATTCAACGCCCTCTTTTTATCGAGCGGGGTCATCAAGGGAGTGTTCCAGATCGTATCAGAAAAAGAAAGCTTCTTGGAATGATGCTCTTACAAATTAGATTTTCACCCCTCCCTTCCTTCAAGTATGCGAGGTACCAAGTGAGTGCGACCGCGTCATTCGATAATAGGGCTCTTATTCTAAAATTCTTATTCCAAAGGAAAATCTAAAAATTCTTTTGAATAGTTTCCGATTTTTTAAAATTGCTTTAAGGGCTCACAGGACTTACATTGCAAATTTTTCAATTTTTTGAAAAAAAATATTTGTTAAAGCCTCAATACTTATGAGTATTTTGGTACCAAAGTTGTGTTGATACTGTGAAAACTTCCGAATTTATTGAGAAATAAGTAGTGAAATTTATAAACGAAAACCCTATCTCTTAACTTCATTTTTCTCAAAACAAAATATGTTAGCTTCCGCGTAGGATTTCTCAGAAACTATTTATGATATCAATTTGAAATTTTATACACGTGTTCAAAATAAGACTTCATAACTTATATACATCAATTTATAAAAAAATATTTTTTTCCCTCTAAATTTCTTAAAAATTAGAATAACTTCGAAAGTAAACATTTTTATACCAAGTAAAATAAATTTTGCTCAATTTTGTACGCACGGTGTAAAATACTAATTTTCATATTTTTGAAAAATTATCCATTTTTTATTTCCCTATAACTTTTTAAATTTTTTCTGAACATTTGAGAAACATTGTAAATATATATGGTTATCATGTGGTAAAAATTTCAAATTATAGTTTTGTTTTATTGCTAAGTTATATTGGTTTGAAGAAGGATGTTTTTTTCCAGTGCACGATTGAATATTGAATATTAACGTCGCACTGTTCAGCTACACGACGGCTTTTGCAGATTTCCAGTGCACAGATATCTATCTATTAAGGGTTCTGTGAGGCCTTCAGTTCTTGTTTTGTCAGCAATTTTTCCGAATATTTCCTTTTTACTGTGATAATCTACTTACAGAAAGTAATTACCGAAACACGGTTTGCTTCTGATTCTCTATATAGCAGTATTTCCACAACCTTTTTATCGCCGCGGACCGGTCAATATCTGACAATTATACCTCAGCCCGCTGAGAAGGGGACGTTGATTGTTTATATTTTACATTGTTTTGATTCAATAGTTTTAATTTAATTGCATTTAGACACGCTTTCAGAATAAAATACAGCTACACCAAAAAAGAAAAATAAAGTAATTTAACGTGGAGTTAAAAGTGATTTTCTCAGAAACCCGAGAGAAACACACCACAGTAAATAAAAAGGGAAACAATTAAGTGTTCCTTGGGCGACTGGAACTGTATGATCCACTGAGACTGGGGACCACTGTTCTATAGTATTGATTTTTTTGTAAGATGTACATTTCCATTAAATTAGAAGACTGAAGATGGGGGGACTGTTTCTCTTTAAATCGTAACACATTTTAATTTTACAGTTAGATGTGTGTTAGTTTTGCATGCGCACTCCCTCCCCCATGAATTGTCTCATAAAATGTTTCTTTATTCGGAAATTTATTAAGTGACTTAAAAAGTAATTCCAAAATCCTCATCAAAAAGTCTTTTTAATGACAAGACACAAAAAAGTCCTTAAGACCATAATCAAAATTTCTTCTTAGTTTGGGATTATTCTTTCCTTTCTGAATATTTAAGTACTTGATGTGATATTCCCCCCCTTCTAGATATTGCCTTTAAATGCATGATTTAATCATTATGCTGTGACAATTTGTGAGAAAATTTATTACACTGTAATAAATGCCATCTCCTGTAGTAAACATGTGACTGGATTCACACTCTAATTGATTTTATTGTAATAGAAGCGTGTAATTATATTCAATAATGTGATAAATTTTTAACTGTATACTTAGTTACAGGTCACCAAGTCTGTTTTTTTAAAATAATAATTGTACTAAATTAAATTTTCATTGTGGTTTTAAAAAAATTTAAAAAAACCTTTTCCTTTACAAAGCCAAATTTGATTTAGTTCAGTGAATTTATTTGTATATACAGAAGATAGATCTAATTTCGTATATTTGTTTCAGGTTATGCCAGGGTGCAGAAGCGTAGAACGTCAAAGAGGTTGCATCCTCATCCCCTCAGAGGGTCCACGAGGATCAGACAGTTCCATAGAGGTGAGTGTCTACATATCAATAAGTATGTGTGTCTCTAACACAACAGTGACTTCCGTTCTTTCTTTTTTTTAAATTTTGTTTGTTTTTCATACAGTCAACAAATGTTGCCAGCAGTGGCGCACACAAGGGGTGAGGGTCTGTGGGGCCCTCCCCCCAAAGCCCTTGATTTTTCTTGATTGATTATAATCCTATGTATATAGTATGTAAAATTTAATAAAGTATTTGTTATTAATAATTATATTCATTAATGCTAATTATTCATTCAATAATTTTTTACTGTTTTTTGTTCCCGAAAATCGACAAAATCGAAATATGATGGGCGGCTTATTGGAATATGATACAAGAATAGTGGACTTTCGACCCTGGACCCACCCCCATCTTGAAAAATTCCTGTGTGCTCTACTGGTTGACAGTTATGAAAAGATGTTATTATTTTTAAACATTATTATAAATGTCTGCACGATGACATCACCATTTGGGAGTCAGGGTAGGGGGTTCAACATAGGATACTGTGAATGGCAACCATGGCATGGAAGAATCGTTAACTTCTTAACGTGTACACTCGAGTCAATTCAAACTTGTTAAACTGACCAAATTGTGTGCACTCGAGATAATTAGGGCTGTATCGTATTTTACGCTGCTGTTATTTTCACACGCGAATATAAGCGAGCGTGTGACTGACTGCGATCTCTCGTTGTGATTTCGTAAATTTAGATAAATATTATAAAAAAAAGTGTTCTTTTTCATTTTCTAGATATCCGCAATTTGCATATGTTTTTGTATTAATAAATATATACATATTTCAGATGCAAATTACAAGAAAGACTTATACATACTAATACAAATATAAAAAAATGGGGTAAACAGTGGCGTAATGTACACCCTCGTATCGGCTCTCGGGGTACAAAGCGGGACAGATATCAAGTACATCTTGAGGCCCAAAACCTGACTTGCAACCTAATGTTCTCCATTACGCCACTGCGGGTAGACCAAAATCTCGTGGAATTTTGCAACTATCTGAAAGTAATCTGTTCCCAGTTTTGTTCCATCAACATAAAAAAAAATGTTTCCACAAGATAGTGTCATGTTAAAAGGAGTTGCAAAGAAAAAAAGTCAATGTAAGTGCAAGATTGTTATATTCGCAAAGAAAAAAAGTCAATGTAAGTGCAAGATTGTTATATTTGGTTTGTATCTGCAGTGTGGATCAAAATCCAAACTTAAAATAAAAATTGTGATAGATTTTGAATTCCCTCCCCCCCAAAAAACAAATGTGCATTAAGGAGTTAAAGAATTAAAGGTTTTTCAGTTGCAATTTGTATCTTCCATGCAGTTGTGGTTCAAAATAGCAAGCCTTTTTGCCAATGTATAGCAGCAATTTTGAAAACTCTTTTTGTGGTTTTAACCTTTGGCTGATAATGTATCCTCAAGATGAGGTAGATGTTTCTAGATTTATTTTTCGGATATTGCTTATTCTTTTAAGTTGCTCATGTACTCCAAAAGTTACATTTCTCCCTTTTTGAAATATTTTATATACTACCATGTCGCCCATCCGGTATAGTGGTTAGCGAAGCCGACTGTTGTGCCATTGTTCCTGGGTTCGAATCTCGGAGAAGACGTGGATGTTTGTAAATGTATAGGGCATTCTCGGCAGGGGGGGTACTTTAAATAGCCGTTGAGCCGCAAGTCCTCTTGGGAGGTTGGTGGAAGGGGAAGAGAGGTGGGAGGCCTCTGACCGCCCCCAAGGTATTCTCCCTCAAAATTGGAGTGGAATCAAACTAAATTGTTCTGTCACCTGTATGGTGCTCAAAGCTACGGCTAACGACAGGCGTCACTTAGCTCTTTGCCATTATGATTTTCGTGGGCCTTGATCTGGCCTTTGCTGATCAGGTGGCATTAATAACAACAGCACACTCTACCATTACAGTCAAAGTTAACTATCATTACCATATAGAGAACATAACGAAAATAAATTTATTACCTTCTATTTTTATAATTAGTGACAAAATCATTTCTTTTCGTAAAACTCAATGCTACATAAAAAATGACTATAGTTTTAACTCTTTCTACTTTCTCTTATCTCTTTCTTTATGTATTTTTTATGATTTAAAAAGAAAATGATGTATTTTTTACTCTAAATATCACATTTATTTTTGTAAAAATATTATTTTAACTCTTTCTACTTTGTCTTATCTCTTTCTTTATGTATTTTTTATGATTTAAAAAGAAAATGATGTATTTTTTGCTCTAAATATTACATTTATTTTTGTAAAAATATTAAATATTGAAATAAGTAATGATTGTTATGTGCTGTGTATCAAAATGTTCAGCAATATTAATTGGTTTTACTTTTTTCTTACCAGGATCTTAGCATGGCTGTTGAAACTTCATTGGGATGTCGGCCGAAGAAACGAATTAATTCATTATGTACAATTGTATCATTTCTTCTATATCTGCTCCTCATATGTACAGATAGTTCTTCAGTTCATGTTTCTTGAAATAAATTTGAAGAAATGTTTTTATTTTCTTTTGTTTCATCCTCCCCCCCTTTTTACACATTCAGTCACATATCAGCATAACTTCTTGGATATTGCCACCTCTTGATAAATTTAAAGGGAAAACACTTAACAAAAATAAATTTTCTATCCTTGAAGAGTGTTAAATAAACTGAAATGTTTCTACTTTTTTGAAGTTTTTATTTTTAGTTTTAAAAATGAAGGTTTAATGAAATTGAGCAATACCAAGCAATATTTATCTTTTGAAGTTTGATTTGAATCATCTTTAACATTTTTTAAGGAAATTTCCTGTTTTCAAGCAAAAGACAAAAGATTCCAAATCAGATGGTTTTCGCATAAGCCATTACTAAGCAGTTCGTTGGTATGTTTTGTAACTTTAAAGTACTAATTTGCCATTCCAATTAGGGACCTGGCAATTCAGTATGGATCCTCTAGTGCAACAATTTCTCCAAAATACTTTATAAAATTCTATTCGTAAAATGATTTATTTAACTGTATCCGGTGCGAATAAAGCAATGTGATTGGACCGGTTTTTTAAAAATTTTCTACAGAACGATTATTGAGGTAGATGTTTGTCACTTTGACTGCTGGGTTTTTATTATTTAATAGAAAATCATCTATTAGAGAAGGGATGGCCAACAGTTTTTGGAAAGAGCGCCACTATCTGATAATAAAAATATACATGCCACTTCCAACTTTTCCGACGAACAAAAAAAAAACAATCAAAAGATGAAAAAATGTTACTTATATACATACAGGGACGTCTTAAGACTTCTTGAGTCCCTGGGCCCCTACACAACTGTAGGCTCCACTTATGACCCCTTAAAAGTAGACAGTACATAGCATACATTGTCAAATACTCTTATAAACATTAACCCGAAACAAATTTCTTTAAGTAGCCCAAACCGGCTCGATTGACTGCCGCCTTTTGACTTAATGAATCATTATGGTGTTTAGTGGTAGGTCTATGCATGGACGACGGTCCTCATATGTAGCCAGTGAACATATCCGAAATTCCCAGTTTTCGGAGAATATAACCGGGAAATTATTTGACCGGTGAAATTCGAATCGCGATCTTATTAAAGCTGAGTCGAGAACGAGCCGAGGCCCGGCTTAGTTGGCCCATGCCATAAGACGCAGACATGAGATTTTTACGCAATTATATTTAGGGAATTAAGAAGTCTGAAGAGTGGAAATTTAAATATAATTAAAAAAAGAATCAAGCTTGTGCTTTGTTACTAAACTTTTTGGAGGTTCAATCAGTCAAGTTATGGAAAAAATAAAAGTGAGTAACTTGAAACATTTTAATTCTAAATAATTATTCAACAGTCTGTACTTGCTTAACGTGGCTTTTGAGTTTGCAGGTTTTTTTACCAAGTCATCTATATTAGGATTATTTCTTGAAGATACAGACAAAATTAGGTTGTTTTTGGTATATTTTGTTTAATTCCAAGTAATATTTTGATTTTATTATGTTCATAATAGAAAACATTTGCTCACACACACACACACACAAGCATATGATGTCCAAATCCTGCCGCAATATCTGAATGCCAAATTGTGTAAATTTGGAAAAGTTCTTGTTGGTACAAATTTCTAAAATTCAGCATTATTCAGATCACTTAAAAGTTGAAATTTTCATATATTTGCTTTTTGGTATACTATAATGCAGTAGTTCAATAACTTCGATTTGGATTTCATGTGGGTGACAATTAATGTCTTATGGAGGAATTGGAAAAGGATTCTCGTGAAAAGATGAGCATTCCCCCCCATCATCTTAAATATCATCACACCTAACACTGAATGTGAATCCTGCAAAATGGTTATTAAATTTTTAAATTCATTATACCTCATGGCATCATTAACTTTGGTTGATAGTTTGTGCATTAATGTGAAATGTGTTAATTGTTTTTCTCAAATCGAGAAAAAAAAATTTCACAAAAAAGAAAATATATGATCAACTAGAGAAGGAAAAATACAATTTTTTACCTGCAATCTTAAATTTAAATTTCCCATAATGTCAATAAGAAAAGCTAAATCCCATAGCCCTGTGGTCTCCAACCCCCCGGGTCGTTGACTGGTATCAAATGGTACCGGGCCGCCCAAAGAAGATTAAATTATTTCTATTTTATTTACTGTGGTGTATTTCTCTCGGGGTTTGGACGACTTTCCAAGGAAATCAGTAGAATCCCTCAATCCCCCACATTTAAAATCTAGATTAAGACTACACAGTACCCTTTTTTTCAAAAATTTTTTTCGAGACAGTTACAGTAAAGATAATTTATGTTTTATATTAAGATTATATTATTAAGCTGATTCTGTAAGTAAAAAGTAAGTTTGACCAGCCATAATTTTAGAATTTTAAAAAATTAGGACTTTTTGAAGTTTTTTCTTTTATAAAACACTCAATTTTTAAAATCTTTTAGTCATTTTAATTTATGTTTCTTAGGTTATTGCAAACAAAAGTTAGCATGGATTTGAAAATCTATTTCCTTGTTGATTTTTAATAATTAATTTTCTGGAAAAACACGAAAATTTTTAAAATATCAACTTTAGCATTTTTTAGAATAATTACTGGAGATCTCAGCCATAAATCCATACTAACTTTTGTAGAACATACGTTTGGGAGAGTATGTACAAAAACTTTCAAGGCTCTATCATGAACAGAAAAAAAAAAAAGCCTGAGGGATTAGAAAACACTTATACCTTCAAAATTGAAAGTGTGAGAAAAACGCATCTAAAGTTTGTAAAGTCATACAACAAAAACTCATAATGCCCGTAAAGCTCTAATTTTTTAATGTTATTTTTAAATGTTCTATATTAAAACTCTATTTTAATTAAATACGACCGAAAATAATATTTTTACTTCAAAATGTATTCTTGCATAATATTGATAGCATTTGTTAAAACTACAGTTTATATATATTCAGCTTAATCTTAACCTAATATTTTCACAAAAGTTTTAGAACACAAAGCATTGACCCAAGACCTCAACTTTAAGAAATTATGTTCTCGGTGGGTATCCAGACTACTCACATAGTGGAACACAGAGAAAAGTTTTGCCATTTCATTGGACTTTTTGATATTAATGAAATGCGACCGAAAAAATAATATTTTTACTTCAAAATGTATTTTTGCATAATATTGATAGCATTTGTTAAGACTACAGTTTATATTCAGCTTAATCTTATCCCGTACGAAATAATAATGAGACTACCTTAAGCTAAAAATAGCCAGGTTTGTCCATAAAATTTAATTTTTTCTGTTTTAAATTGGGACAGTTTATACGAAGTTTTAGCTCTTGTCGTACAACTTTAAAATACAAAAATATTGTACTACAATATGTTTAGTATAATGTAGTTTTTGGTATACATCAAGGAAATATTAAGTTATATCTGCAACATTTGAATTCAGAATACTTTTGTATTCGGAAGTCTAATTGTAGTATCAGCTAACGACTGATTTTTAGGTACATCATTTTCAGTTGTATTCAATCTCCGAAATATTGTTTCTCATACGAACCTTAGAACGCTTTGGCCATGTCATTTTCTCCAGGAAAAAATGATAAAGCTTTTAAGTTATAAAAACTATTTTTAAAGCAAAAATTGGCCATGAAATTAATCTTAATTATTATGAGAACTTAAGGAACTCAAAACATTATCAAGCAGAAATGATTTTAGTAATGAAAATTGGAATTAATAACCATTTCACTAAAAGCTCAAAAATATTTTTAATTAATTCAATGTAAGAGTGGAAAAATGCTTTAAAATAAAACAGAAACCAAAACCATAGCTCATAAAACTTCAAATATCTTAAAAACTAATTTGCCAACACATCTGAAATTTGGTGGCAAGCTACTCAATGATATGGACCACTAGAAAATGCAAAAAAAAAAAAAAAAAATTTCGGTAATTAAGAAATTTTTAGGGTACTGTGTGGCCGTAATAATGAACTAGGTTTGAAATAGTATATCATTTAGTATATAAATGAGATCCTTTTGCAGTCGCATCTGATGCAGTATTGATAAAAACTACATACAGTCACTGAAAAAAGTATTGGGAATCACTACCAGTTCATAGATTTTTATCGTGATATTTTACTTGAACATTTAAATGAAACAAAACAAAAAGTAAATGTTACTTTGGTAAATACAAATAATTTAAAAAAAATCCATACATTAATGCACACTTATGGTTGAAATTCAAAATAAAAGAAATCGAGTTAAAAAAACGTGCTCAAAAAAGTATTGAGACACTTCCCAATAATTTAAGACAAACAATTCAAACTTAGAAATTAATATCTTGTTGGGCCGCCTTTGCTTTTTATGACCTCTCGAAGTCTATTTGGCATGGATAGAATCAATTTTTTTGCAAAACGATCTATCGATTTTGGTCCACTCTCTTCGACCAAATATTTTCTTAAATCCTGCATGTTAGAAATTTGGTGCTCATATAGTTTTTGCTGCAAATAATCCCACACATGTTCAATGGGATTAAGATCTGGACTTTGTGCAGGAGTATTAATAACACTAGGACAGTGGTAGAGGACCCATAACTTGAAAATATCTGCAGTATATTACGGGTCATTATATATATTTTGGTACAGTTTAAAATATCCTGAGATTCCCAGCTTGCTCGCACTTTGCTTTAAATTTCACTTGAGAATGTCAAGATAGACGTATTCATTCATTATACTATCAATAAAATGTAAGTTTCCGACTCCAGAACTTACCATGCAGCTCTAGACAATTTGGTTACCCCCTCTTCCATATTTTACAGTAGGCCGTAAATGTTTGACATCCATTGCTGCATTTGATTTCCGCCCAACTTTTTGCTTGTCATCCGATCCGAAAATGTTATATTTGCTTTCATCAACAAAAATTAACATTTTCCCAATATTGTGTTGGCTGCCTTACATACATTTTAGCAAATGCCAACCTAGCTTCTCTATTTGCTTTGCTAATGTAGGGCTCTCCTTAAGGTACTCTGCCATGATACTTAATGTTTTCTTAAAACATTTCTGACAGTTTCAGGATTTACTGATTTCCCGAACCTTCTTTTACATTACAAAGTTATTTTTACTGCTCTAGTTCTTGGATTAAAGTGTATTTGTCTCACAATCTACCTCTCTTCACGTTCATTAAATATCCTTAGAAGCCCTGATCATTGCTAGTTTTCAACACTATTTGTTTTCTTGAACCTGTCAATGATGTTAAAAACAATAGACATCTCAATTTCAAGATTTTTCTATACACCGAACCAGTGGCGCACACAAGGGGGGGTCCGGCCCCTCCCGGACCCCCTGAAAATCCTGTGTGCGCTACTGCACCGAATTGATTTCCCCTCTTTCAATGACTTATTAGGAGATTTCACACACCAACCGTTATATCATTGTTTCTCTCGCCACTTTTTCTATAAATAATCGTATCTGTTGAAACTTTTATGTTTAAACTTTCAGTCTAAGAAAAGTGGCGTGAAATTAAATTATATTGATGCGCTGTGTATTTGTTAAATTTCTCATTTCAAAAGTGTCCCAATACTTTTTTGACTCCAGTGTGCCTTTGAATTATATTTGAAAAGCTAGATTAAATTATAATTCTATAATACTAATAAAATTTTCTTTATATACTGCACACCAAATGTTAAACTATTTCTTAATTCATTTTGTTTTCGTTTTAATGTGATAAATATTTTTATAAATGACTTTACAGTTATGCATGCCAAGTGTCCCAATACTTTTTTGAGTGTGACTATATTTTGTTATAGTTATTTCGATCCTGCAAAATGTGCCGTAATTCAAAGTGGCTTTTTTGCATTTCCAGATTTGACTGGGAATTTCACAGAAAAAGCACTAGCCAACTTATTTTGGAGGAATTTAAAAGTGTGGGAAACCTTTGAGCATTTTTTTTTTTTTTTTTTTCATTTTTGGTGTGTGAGTGAATATTAACGTCGTACTGTTCAGCTACACGTGGGCTTTTGGCAAAGAAGCAACGAAATGTTGAACCATGGTCAAGTGACGTGGACGACACTTGAGCTGGCACCTCCCTCTCCTAACTACCACACCAACGGGAGGACGTTTGAGCTCTCGACAGATTTAACATGCTTCGCGCCCCTACACGGCGGGTCTTTAGTTGTACTGCGCTCGAACTCGTGACAAGGCCAGCCACGATCCGATACCTTGATCACTCGGCTACCGCGGCCTCTTCATTTTTGGCAGATAATGCAAAGGGAAAAAATGGAGTTATTACCTGTTTAACTCTTTCATGCACTGAATTTTTGGCAAAAATCATGCACTAGAGGAAAATAATTACAAATAGTTTAGATAAACCACACTAAGCTATAATTATTGAACATAGGCTGATGTATATTAATAATAGTAAACACTTTTTCAAATAAAGGGTTTAAAAAATAGGTGGTACATATTTTGTACCACCACGTTTCAAGCAGCATGATAGTTCTGGAAACATGATTTTTTCTTCCCTAGGCACAATGGAACTTTGCAGACACAACACTTCCATTTTGTACGAACTTGGATCGCTTTTGAGCTGCAAGCAGCACATCGCGCTCAAGTTAGAATTCTTCTTTATTAATGTCTTAAAAAATGTCACATAAACTTTTAGCATATATTAAAGCGTAATCCACTAATTCCTCTCGTTTTGCTTCTAATACGGTCTGTGTAGCACGTATTTTTTGAGCACATTGATGGATATTTGGTCCCTTTCTTTGCAAATAATTTCGAGCGTCATTGACCACACAGTACCGGTTGCCAGAAGCCTAAGTAACATAAAGATGAATGCGATTGCATAGCGACTAATAAACTTCCTGCATCTGTGCGTGTATTAAAGCTTTCACTCGTTTACGTCAATTTCGTCACGCAGACGCGATTTGGAGTTTGAAATATTTTTTGAATTTAAATCTCGTGGTGCTTGCCGCCGCCGGGGGACATGGCCCCACGCTACGCCACTGATTCCTGATACATGGCATATGCATTTACTAAACTGGCATCTGTGAATTACCAGAAAATTCAATGCCACCGTTTTTCTGTCTATCTCATACGTACCTTTAAGTTGGTCAAATCTATCCACACAATTCATGTGCCTATTGTAATCAGACTACTATCATTACATTTATTTTTTGCTGAACCCGAGCTCATTCAGGATAATTGTATAATTTTGTGTACGTACTATTATTTAAAAAATATTATTATTACTTAAAAAAGTAACTTACGACACATCTATGTAGCACAATAAACCTGTCCATTATTGCGAGAAAAATAAGCGAGATGCAGTTTGTATTTGTGGTGAAGATGACCTTCATTAGCGTGGTGGTACATTTTTTGGACTCTTACATTTTCATACAAGCAATGCTCATGTGAGGTACCAATTATTGTAATACTGACTTATTTGGTTACATAATATAATTACTTAACTGATTTGTATCAAGAATCACTTTCATTTACACATAAAAATATACACAACACAGTCACTTCCTAAAAATACCACTCAACAGACTCACAGCTGATCAAAGAATGAACTACCCATAAAACCATTGCATACAATTTGCTTCTAACATTTGTTAGAAACTTGAATAACTGCTAGGAGTTGACCTCTGTGGTGGTTCAGAGAATGTACCACCTAGCATTAATTTCCGAGAAATTCGAACAAGTGGTACGTTTTATGTACCATTACTGAGTAAACGAATAAGAATGAGTGGTACAATATATGTATCACCAAGCATGACAGAGTTAAAGGGGTAAAATATAATAATGGGTTGCTGGTGTTTTTTAATGGCACCTGATGCTTCTTTACCTTTAAAAGTTGATGAGATGCTCGCATATTTATTTATAACGCGTTTCAAGTTTGCATAATAAAGAAGTTTCAAAATTGTAAAGCATTGATGTAGTCAATCTCTTAGCTTGGTCGTAGACTTGATGTCTACTTCTATCTTGATTTTTCTGAATGTGTGATTTGTTTTATAACTTTAATCTAAAAGGTGAGTTATTTCACTTAATTATTTTTTATGTTAAAGCATCTTTATGAAAAAGTCATTATTTATTTTTGTATGTACACAATATACATTTTCTTCGCTTTATTTTAAAATTGTTTGCATTATGCTCTGTGTTTTACAACCCCCATTTTTGGCGTTACTTAAAAGAATTTGCTAGAAATGTTCGCTCGTTATTTTGAAAGTATCCTTGAAATGTCGAGCCCACGTTACTTAACGCTTTGGCATTTTGAATAGGATACACTATGATTCAAAAATTCAAGTAAATTATTCTATATAAAAATTTTTACAATTTCACGAAATTTGAAAGCTCTAAGTCAAAAAAAAAATACAGAGTTATAATTTTTATGTGTTCGCTTTTATTCATTTTCTAAAGACATAAAAACTTTAAACTGACTTCTCTTATAAGGAGAGTATGGGGGTCACGGATTTAGTTCAAATTTTGCAGGATGGTAGATTTAGTTTCCCTGTTGATGAAGATATATGTTTATGCATATGATTATTATATATGCCACTACTCAATAATTTTTTAGATACTTGCAATTGAAGATGCGATTCACGCGTTAAATTCAGTGCAACAAAACTGCGCTAATTCGATGTGCGAGATGTTTTTCGAAATTATGTTTTCATTTGCTTTTATGAGTTTCACAATTGTACGAACACAATGAGGGATAAGAAGCTAGTCATATCTTTATACTAATTCTGTTAATCTGATAAATGTTTCATTTATTGTTTCGTTTCACTATGTATATAATTTCCAGGCACGGTTAACTAGCAGTTAAATGGCTTTTCTCCTGTTTTTTCGAAATGCTTTTATTGTTTTGTAATAAACATTACTGTGTATATATATAATACGAATGATAATGACAATATATAAGGTTTCTAGCTATTCAAGACATTTCCTTTCCAATTTATTTAAACTCCATCATGTATCTTTATATGCAAAAATAGACATAACATTTTTAAAAAGTTATTCACCCTCCACGGACTCGAACCCGGCTGCTACCGACGAGGAACACCGATCCGTTGTTGCTACGCTAAGCCCATTACGTGTAATTGTTTGTTGAACTGAATTTTACGAGTGAATTGTATCTTCAATTGCAAATATCTAAAAAATTATTGTGGCCCCTATAACTCCATATTTTTATCAACAGGGAAACTAAATCTACCATCCTACAAAATTTGAACTTAATCCGTGACCCCAAAGCCTTGCACTCTTTTGGTTAGAAAGAAAAAATAACTATAGTTTATCATTGTTTAAAATGCTAAGGCTTTTTAACTTTTTTGCTAAATGTTTTGATGCTTTTTATAGCTATTGTTATTAGTACATGTAACAAAAGTTGGTATGTATTTTTAAATCAAAGCAATACTTATTTTTTTAAAAAAATTGGGGAATTTAAAATTTATACATTTTTTATGGAATTTTCGATAAGCTTTCTCCAAAAGTATTTTAAGAATATCAATTATGTTAGCAGAAAACTAATACCAACTTTTGTTACACATAATTTGATGTACTAGTAAATCCAATCTCTTGTCAATTATTGTAGGAGTATATTGTAGAAGGAGTAGCGTTTTAAAATCACTTGAAATATTTTTAAATATTTCTGTAAAAAATTAAGTGGTCAGCTTTTTGTAGTATTTTGAACACAAAAACCATTTACAAATACATATACATAAGTTTCAAGCTGAAAAACCATTAAATCACTTTTAAAAGTTTGCAGGAATGCTTTTGCGAAAGTGCCCTATTTATTTTTTCTTTTGAATTAATTTTTATATTTTAAATAATTCATGAAATATTTTTTTTCTTTGAGCATTGCACAAAATGGATGAAGGTAAAGCTTTTTGCTGGTGAGTTGAGAGAGAGATATACGAGGATAATGTGTATGTTTAGATGATAGAAATTTCAAATTTTAACAAAAATACTTAAAATGTCACTTTGAAAATACATGAATCTGATTGTATGACTATATCAACAAGGTTTGATGCTTAAGGTGCAATATATTCTGTGTTATATTTTTCGTCAAAAATTTTTTAAGAAATTCTTGCTTTAAAATTTAATTCAATGTTTTCATAGGTATGATGATGACCTCCATAAACAAAAAATTGAAATAAATGAATCGAAATCACACATAATAAGCCCACCATACAAGGGATGGCCACATCCTAGAGATGTCACATCGATTCTGTCTTTGGAAACTAATCTCTTATTGAAGTTTTCAAGTTCTTTTCGGAAAGAATATCGGAATTATTTTCATTTATGAACCATACGTGATATTTTTTTCTTAGTTCATTAAAAATTTATTAATATTTGGAAGAAAAATCCGCAATACATACATAGACACAGTAGTACTCATCCTTATACGCTGTGTAACGCCATCTATTGATGAAAATAGGTATTTAATGCTAAAGCGCAGAGGAGCAATTTCTAACCTACCAATTTTAAATAAATCGTGTTAATTCAAGTTACAAATGTAGATCATGAAACGAGAATCAAATGGCGTGTTAAAGTTCCATATGAATAAATTTTATTGATGTGTAAAAAATGTTTTTTTGATAAAAATGCCCCTAAAATTTTTACTATAACTGTCGTTTTAATGGACTTAGAATTTTTTGTCTAGTCATTAACTGTGTTATTGACCTATGTAAATCACAATCTGACTAATAGTTGTTATAATTTTACCCAAACAATTGCATACGCCTACAATAAGTATAGTTTATGTACGCAGTCTACTTCTAATGGACAGAGTGTGAGTGAGTGAATATTAAATTCTCACTGTTCAGCTACACGAGGGCTTTGGGCGACGGACCTCATCATTTTGAACCATGGTCAAATGACGAGGACGACACCTGAGCTGGCACTCTCTCTCCCAAATACCACACCACCGGGAGGACGTTTAAGCTCTCGACAGAATTAACGTGCATCGTTCCCCTACACGGCCATATTACAAACCTCCATATTGCGAATTTTTCTAGATGGCGAACTTTTTCCTGGAACCAAGAACATTTCACGATTTCCTTCGTAAAATAACCTCCTAACAGCCAAGTGCATTTTCCATGTGTAACGAACCTTTTCTCTTGGGATTCAATTTTTTTTCTCCCTATTTTTGAAGTATTTCTGTTGGTGTGGTAGTTAGGAGAGGAGGGGGGGGCAGCTCAGGTGTCGTCTACGTCACTTGACCATGGTTCAAAATTACGTGGTCCGTCGCCAAAAGCCCTCGTGCAGCTGAACAGTGCGACGTTAATATTCAATCAATCCATTTAAGTATTTCTCGACCTTTCAACTTGTTCTCTCCTGTAAGATATTTTATGGTGGCCATAAATCATGAACTGGTTTTATTAGGTGCCTAACTCGCCGAGAGCAATAGAAATCTGGTGGTTTCATGCGTGCAATCTTTAACCTCCATTGTCCAGCTCACTAGAAACGTTTTCTATATCCTCTTTCACCCTCAGTTGCGTTGTCTCGTGTTCCCGTGTCCTTGAAAAGTCAAACATCAATTTCTAGTTAGAAAATAATGCATGTTTAAAATTACTTATATGCTTTAAATTAGAAAATGTCCTTAAAATATATGAATTTTAATATAAAATTTCTTTCTAAATGTCGAAAATACAGTGTGTTCCTCGAAATTCTTTTCTCTTGTTTTTCTTGCAGTGTTTCTTTCTTTCTTTATTTTTGATCAGTAAGATAAATAAAATAAATAGATATTAATTTACAAAAAGATGTGAATAATGAATTTTTTTTAAAAAAAATATATAATGTTTATGAATTTAAAATTTGTTTCATGTGGTTTATTAAGTAAGTATATTAAAAGATGAATCTCTATATAACGAATTTTCCATGTAGCGAACTTTTTTTCGTGATTTAGCGACTTCGTTATAGAGAGGTCCAACTGTATTGAATAAATAGTTAGTATTAATTCATAAAAATAATTATTAAAAAAACAAATAATTAATTTTTATGCACTATTACATAGTGCATAAAAATTATTATACATAGGATTGTAATCAATAGAAAAAAATCAAGGGTCCTGACCCCCTCTCTCTCACACCCATTGCCCTTGAAATTTGATCCAACACCCCTTCAAATTGCATTAAAAAATTTTTAAATGTATAAAACGAATAAAATAGTGATCACTATATGTGAAGGTGAGCCATTCTTTGCAATCTCACATGGATTTCTGCTTACATATTTATGCAAAGAAGAAAAGCGACTCACTCATCACGATATCTTTGGAACTATTCGACTTACAAAGAAATTTGGTAGGCATGTTGCTTTCATTAGTAATCCACTAAGAATGAATATTGTGAAAATCGACCCTCAAAGGGTGTATTAGATAAATATCCCGGTTTTTGATTGTTTTGAATAGTTTCCTGTTGGAACTATTAGACCTATGGACTTGAAATTTGGCATGCATGTTCCTTTCATGGAGTTGAGATCTTCTAAGAACAGATTTTACGAAAATCAACTCCTATGGGAGGGAGTATGGAGTTACTGGGGCGTATAGATAAAAAACAAATCCCATTTTCGAACTACTAGACCTACAGTAATGAAATTTGGTATGCAGGCTTCTTTTGTTGAATTGAAATGCGCTAAGTACGAGTCTGATGGAAATCGACCCTCATTGGTGATTATGGATAATATTGATAAAAAAAATTTCCGTTTTTGAACAATTAGGCTTGGACATAAATTTTGGTAAGCATATTTATTTTGTTGAAGATATACTAAAAATTGTTTTTTTGGGGGGGATCCACTTTGAAAAAGGGGGCTGCAGGAGTATAAAAGATAATTCATTTAAAAAAAATTAAGTCCTATCCTTTTTAAATTAGAAGGTAAGGGCTATAAAACTGTTTTTCAATACAACCGAATGCTAAATACAAGGACTTAAAATAATTTACACGCAGTAGAGGAGAGTCGAGTATTATGGAATAGTCAGTTAATATGGAAAACGGAGGTTTTGGCTCTGTTTGTAGCTGCTAATCAGTGGGGGATGAAGAGGGGGCCATGTCCCCGGGTGGCATACGAAAAGGGGCGGCGGCAAGCACCGTGATATTTAAATTGTTAAAATATTTCAAACTCCAAATCGCGCCCGCGCGACGAAATTCACGGAAATGACTGAAAGCTTTAATTCACGCACAGACGCAGGAAGTTTATTAGTCGCTATGCAATCGCATTCGTTTTTATGTTACTTAGGCTTCTGGCAACTGGTACTGTGTGAGTCAATGATGTTCAAAACTATTTGCAAACAGAGATACTTAATATCCATCAATGTGCTAAAAAAATACGTGCTTTACTGACCGTATTAGAAGCAAAACGAGAGGAATTCGTGGATGACGTGTTAATATATGATAAAAGTTTATGTGAAGAGCTTGAAATTTCTTTTGAACCCCCAAGACGAATCAGGAGGAAGTTTATATTTGGCGACTGAAGTAAAGATGTTCAGTTATCGTACGAAGATGACTTCAGGCGGACAATATTTTCTTCAATAGACAGAGTAACTGCTGAAATTCGAGAAAGATTCCAACAACTGCAGAATCTAGCGCAAAAATGTGCTTTTTAAAGGCCTGAAGTGATATTGAGCATGGACGAACTTAACTTAGATCAAGTTCCTCAAGACATTAATAAAGAATTCCTACTTGAGCGTCTACAAGCTTTCGTAGCTGCAACAGACCCAGGCTGTAAAAAAGAAATCATTAGGTCTCTGGGTTTATTAAAATATATTGAGTCCAAACTTGAAGATGGCTTACCAAACATTGTCATAATGTTGAGAATTTTTTTTAACATCTGTGATCAGTAATACCAGTTGCGAAAGAAGCTTCTCTAAGCTAAAATTAATCAAAAATCATCTCACATCGACTATGTCCACGTTAAGGCTAACAAATTTAGTTATTGTGGCAATCGAACATGTCATACATATTGAAATTGACAATTGTATAAAATATTTTGCTATAAAAAAACCCGAAAAGTGCATTTTTAATCAATACAAGTAATTTAAAGCTGCTTTTTTTTACTTTTACTAATTTTCTTGACTAATAATTAAAATATAGAGGCGACAAATTTCCGGTCGGCCCCAGGCGGCGAAAGCCCACGCTACGCCACTGCAAGATGAAACTTTGAACTGCAGAAGAAAGACTCTCATGATGTATTGCAGCGAGAGTTGGCCACTTGTTGCCATACCACTCGCTACAAAACAAAGTGTGTTTTGTGATTTTTAAAAGTTTTTGATGGCAAGTTTTCAAACATTTTTACTTTTTAGTGTTCTTGTGATTTGAGCCTTAAAGTTAAGCATAATGTACACTTAACGAATTGTAGTTTGTAATACTGTGGTTGTTTTTTGAGCTGACCATGTTTTGTTCGTCAGTTTAAAGGTTCATTTTCCAAGATGGTTTGTCGGGTATTATGGAATACCTAGAATTCCAAAATACTCGACGTTTAAGTACAATTTTCCATATGACCCGACAAAATATACGGAATTAAAATAAAGTTAAAAAATGAGTTTGGAGTAAAATAGTAATATAGCCTCATTTAAAACAAAAAAGCATTTTTAAATTTGAATCCATTGTGATGGAAACCAAAACATAAACAATAGGCAGGAAAGTTAGATCTTTTTCTCTAATAACGTACTCCCCATATAAAAAAGTGTTAGAGGATATACTAAAAAAAGATAAAAAAAAGAAGAAACCCCAGAGATTTCAGAACAAAAGAATATTCAAAGACACTTTGTTAAGAAATCAGACGGTATATCCAGACAAAGATGACTCCATTATTAGCAGCAATGAACCGTTCCATTCTGGATCATCTGTAACGGACTTTGGCTTTTATAGTTACAAATAACTAGAAAGTAATTTTAGTTTCCAATGGTTTAAACCCCCTATTTCATATTACCCAACTATTCCGTATTACCCTCCATTTTATCATTTTTAAAAAAACTTTTTTATAACATTAAAATAAATATTATTCTTTCTGACAAGTAATATTTCCTTACAATCGTTTACAGTAGCGCATACAGGAATTTTTCAGGGGGCGGGGGTCCGGGGTCGAAATTTCACCATTCTTGTATCTTGCTCCTTTTGATTTTGTCGATTTTCGAGAACAAAACACAGTAAAAACTAATTATTGAATAAATAATTTGCATTAATTAATAAAATTAATCATTAATAACAAATACTTAATTAAATTTTGCGTACTATAAACTTAGAATTATAATCAATCGGTCGATGTCGTATGGGTGCGAATTAATATTTTCCCCTGATTAATGATAATAGAAAACAGTGATGTGTAGCGACCATTTTATGAGTGGAACTAATTTTTAACCATTTTTGATATCTTGCCAGCGAAAAATATTCGAAGAAAATATGTTGTTTCAAGACGATTGGAAAGTTGACTATTTTGTAGTGAAAAACAAGCATGGGTCAGTAATTGTTAGATTTTTCCCGAAAGAGTTGAATTTAAAAAATACCAATAAACAGGAATCGTTCAATGCCATTGAAGATATCTTTCAAGAGGTGATAAATAGGCTTTCTTGAATAATCTTTACATCAGTAAAAAAGTGTTTTGTTATTGGTAAACGTCATGGGGGTAATAAAGGCACCTTATGAAATTTGTTATATTATTGGTAATCATATGAAATCATCTACTGATGTAGAAATCGTGAAGGAGTGATTCTTAAATGCTTCCAATTTAGAAAATATCAGTGACAAAAATAAAAAAAAAGAGAAAAAATATTAATTGCAAAAAAGGGAGAGGAGTTTTACTATTTTGATCAATATTTTCCACATTTTAAATTTTCTATGTTATCTTAGTGTTAAAGCCTCCCTACATTAATCCTTATGTTACGGTCCGCGTTCAATACCCATCCTATGTATGCCGCCCGCATATGGTCCGTCAGAAAAAAAGGTCGAGTATCCCTGATCTATATATTCTCATATAATACTCAGTGAAACGGCTAGTTGGTGTCTGTAGAAAGATATATAATCATGTGCTTTTCAAAACGCGTTAATTTAACAGAGCACTTAACAGATCCGAAATCTCTCTTGTTCTTCCGGCGTCTCTTGCCCGAGGTTCCAACAGCGGAAACAGCATTCTTCGAGGACGGGAAGCGGAAATTATTTTCTGCTACGGATTCCTCTGATGGCATTTCCAGGTGATGCCTCACCAATTTCCTCACTGATTTTTGTTCGCATTGGAATTCACAAACACGAAAAGAGGGGGGAATCGCTCGTTAGATGATAGAGCTACAAACGGTCTAATGCTAGAATAAGATGGATGCTCCCTTTGAAAAAAAATATATGGTATTTCTCGCGATGCAATGGCGGATTGTTTCAGCCAATTGGTACAATCAAATAGTTACTTAGGAAGTGGGTGTGTCATGTAATTAGAATTAATACTTGGATTTTTTTTACAATTTAATTACTCACGAAGTATACAGTGAAAATCGTTTAAGGTATCCGACTACTTGCGAGAACTCTTTTAAAGAACTGGAGATATGGGGATTTTTTTTTTTTTTTTTTTTTTTTGGTTTTTAGATTTACGTAGTACATTTGAAGAAAAAAAGGTTGAACTTAAGAAGAGAAAAATAAATTATTACGACTAAAATGGGTAAAAATTGACAAAAAATTACATAAACGGGGCCGCTCTGTACCATCAGTAAATGAACTAATTCTCAATTTTGATGTATTATTTTCGTATTCCTTTTTGAAATGACTTTCAGGATAAGTGATAGTTTAATTTTTACAAAAACTAGAGCACTTTATCTGAGATCATACATGAAATTGCTTTAAAAAAACAGTGATTGTATTCACATAAAGAACTGTAAATTTCGTAATAAAACAGTGATTGATAAATCTTTGGGTTAAAACACTTCTACTGTTATACAAAACATACACAAAAAATTTAAGCAAATTATTTTCCAAACTTTTTGAGCAATCACTGTCTCCGTTTGAGCTTTCAAAAAAAAATACATTTCGAGTAAAACACATTTTAAAGTTTGTATCTTATGTAAAGTTCTGGCATCTGCTTTTACAAAAACACTTAAAGTTTTTGTTCTAGTGAATGGAAAATAAAAAACTTGGTATTTTTGTAAAGCTAATAAGATGACCTATGAAATAAAATCATAACAAATTTTGTCAGTTTAAAAAAAAACAACATGATTTTAGAGTAGTCGGATACCTTAACACGAAACTAAGAGAAGCTGAAATATTTTTATGTGTTAAAAGAATTTCGTGTTAAATGATATTGTAAAAAGAAACGAAAAACAAACATATATTCAACAAAATTAAATTTATTAGAGTTCCTTTTATATACATAGATATGTATATGTATTTAATAAAAATAAATGAAACAAAAACAAATCACAAGAACTTCATAAAATTTGACGTAAGATTTAGCATATGCACAAATCTTTACAGATTTTCGTTTGCATCTTCTGTTTTTTTTTGTTCAACAGTTTTAAAAGCTCCATCTTCATTTTAAGTGAAATAGCAGTTTGCTTTTTCCTGAGCTCGTTGCCATTGTACTCTCGTAAAAAATTTCCTCTCAAATAGAAAATAAAAAAAAAAAATAAAAAAAGTGAACTCCATTCATTCACACTGTGATGTACTCATCACCGAATTCCGAGAGGAGATAGTTAGCATCCTTTTTATGAAACATGTGGAACCAACTCTTTCATTTCACACCCCTTTTAAATCTCGCCTGCGTGGCTGGTGTTTTCTGTATATATATTTTGTTCATTCCCAGATGAGAAATCTTTTCATATTGAGCGAATTTCGTTTCGTGTTAAGAGAAAAGAATGCATGAAAATACGTAGTAGTTGGTCGGGAACGTTGTCTTATTTCGTGTTAAGCGTTTTCGCGTTAAACGTATATTTCACCCTATATTAACTACTCGTTTTTTACCGCATTCAAGTGGCCGCTGGTACTTAGTGGTCAAGGTAACGGACTCGTGGCTGGCGTGTTGTGAGTTGAAGACCGCCTCGTAGAGGAGGCCGCTGCAATCTGTCTGGCCAGCGTTTCTCAAACTGTGGGGCGCGCCTCCCTTGGGGGAGACGTGACAACTCTACGAGGGGGCGCGAGCCTATTGAAAAGTCAAAAACAAAAGGCTATTTTAAAAAATTATTAATTTACTGAAGGTAAATAAACACAATACATTCTGCCATAAAAAAATAAAATACACATTTACATCGATATATTGCACTTTATAAATGTATCAGTGTTACTCAATGTATTTTATAATTATTTTAAAAATACTAAGAGCAAGTTTAATAATTACCAGTGAACTCATGGTATATTGTAATCTAAAATTATGTACAAAAATTAACACTTATCTTTATAATTTGTACGGTGTGTGTGTTTATAAGTAATCCCTAACTGCCGTTTAAAAGTTAAGAGATTCGCTTCTCAGTGACGTAGGGGCGAGTAAGGGATGCATTGGTGGTGGGGTGGGGGAATAAAGAAGCAAACCCTTCGCAAACAGTGTCAAGAATCTTTTATTGCATTCCAAAGCCTTCGGAATAATTTTATAGATGGCAGTGAAGAGAAAAGTTCGTACTGCAGAAAGATGTATAGATACATCTCTCCTGGGAAATGACGCTTCGACTGAGCGAGGCGTTTATATACACCGGTGGCAATTAAGAGGCTAGGGTCGTATCGTAGTTTTAGCGTCAATGTATAGTGTTATTGAATTCAATGCACTGTTATTGTATGAGGGGGGCGCGGAGAAAATTATGATTGAGTATTGGGTATTGAAAGTTTGAGAAGCACTGGTCTAGGCTCATTGTCCTCCTATAGATGTGGTGTGGTATCGTAGATTAGGAGGGGGTCCAAGGTTTAAAATGACGATGTTTCTCACCAATAGCCCTCGCGTGTAATTTCCATGCTAAGGATTCATTAATCTTGGTAAGCGATTGTTTCTTGATGTCGTGCCTCAAAGCAGAAATGCGAGGGTTGTTGGCGGCGGACCTCATAATTCTGAACCACTATCAAGGGAAGAGGCTGGCATCTGTGAGCTCGCAGGGCCGTCTTGATGCCACTAAAGACTCACCTTGTAGAGCAGGGGTGGGGGCCGCATGGGCTCACAACGAACATTTTTGCAACCCATCCCGGAATTTCAGCAAACAATAATATACAGTCAGACCTCTATATAACGAAGTAACTAAATCCCGGAAAAAAGTTCGTTATATGAAAAATTCGTTATATAGAGGTTCATGTTTTAATATACTTTATAAACCACATAAAACACAAATTTTAAATTCATAAACACTATATATTAAAAAAAGTAATTAATCCACACTTTTTTTTAAATTAATGTATGTTTATTTTATATATCTTACCCATCAAAAAAGAAAGGAAGGAAGAAAAACTGCAAGGAAAACAAGAAAAAAAAATGTCGAAGTATTCAATGTATTTTCAATTTTAAGAAATTAGTTTTATACTAAAATTAACTAATTTTAAGGAAATTTTATAATTTAAAGCAAACAAGTAATATTAAACATACATTATTTTATAATTTAATACGGGGACATGGAGATAACTCCACTGAGGGTGAAAGAGGATATCGGAGATGTTTCTAGTGAATTGAGCAATGGGGGTTAAAGGTTGCACTTCTTGGGTGAAACGTCTAGAACTCTATTGCTCTCTGTGTGAGTTAGGATTTAATAAAACCAGTTTAAGATTTATGAACACCATAAAGTGTGTTAAAGAGAGAATAGCTTGAAATTTTTTCAGAAATGCTTTTAAGAAAAAAGGAAGAACAAAAACTGAATCACAAGTGAAAAAGTTCGTCGTATAGAAAATGCACTTCGCTATAGAGGTTATTTTAAAAAGAAAATCGTGAACTGTTCAAGGTTCCAGGAAAAAGTTCACTCTATAGAAAAATTCGCAATATAGAGGTTCGTTATGTAGAGGTTAGACTGTATAATAAAATAATAAAATGTCTTCCGATATCAGAAAGATAGTTGCAAAGAAGAGATGTCAAGTGTCAGGACATAAACATTAAATTTGTCTTTTTTTTATACACGTTTATTGTAATGTATTATTCGAAATAAACCTATATTTCTATGGACATGGATTTTTTTATGTGAACCACCTAAAGTGAAAACTTGTTTGTTTGGCTCAAGTTAGCCTTTGAGAGTTTGACACCCTTGTTGTAGAGAGACTGAAGCGCAGTAAATATATAGAGGCTCAAACTTTTCATGTTAGTGTGGAGTGGACATTTGTAGAGACTTTTGAATCAATATCAGGCTAAAGAAGTTTTATAGAAGTACATTTAGAACGTTTTGAGTTACCAGACTCGCCAGGATAGATTTCGAAGAATTTAAATGCCCACTTCTGGTAAATCAAAGACCCACTTCCGTTTTTTCTAATGTTATAAAATGGATTGTAACTTGTTCCGTAGAAACAAAAAAAAGTACTGTTTTGACCGAATTTGGTTATTTTCAACTTGTTCGGATGTCATAAAAGAACATCCTTTAGAGGAGGTTTACTTCCTCAACCTCGCACAAATTTAAGGGATTCAAGCTCATGAATTCTTATAAAATTAATTTCTAAAATTCTCTTAAAGGTGAAGCTTTATTTTGAAAAGCCACGCACACATGCGTGTTTCTTTAACTGTATCCCCCCCAAAAAAGAAAAAAAATGGTCAAGGAAAAACTAGGGTATAATTAGTTGCATACATGAGAGGAAAACTAACAAATGTCTCAGATTTGTTGTGTCGAGAGATCGAAAACTTCAGAAATATACAGTTTAAAAGCAAAAGTTTAAAACACAATTTATAAAATATAGAATAAAAAGATACATATAAATTATATTTACAAAATTTACATGTACACTACGAGTTTAAAATGAAAAAAAAAAGACATCTAGGGAAAAACGCGAAGCATTTCATATAATGTGTTTTTTCTTTCAAGATTTCTTATAAAATTCTACAAGAATTTTGTTCCCAAGTCGAATATATAAAGAAAAAAAAATTGTCTTCGTGTTTTTTTTTACCGTCAAATCCGACGTATAACGCGCACTTTCAACAGAGAGAAGAATATAGAAATTTACGGGTGCGTGTTATATACCGGGTATAAAAATGATACATTTAAAAATAAAAAAAAGAGGCTGGCATATAAAAAAAAATTAAGACTTCTACTATACCGAAATAATCTTTCTTTAAAAGAAATGACATACCTTAAAGGATTTTATATCTAGAAATATATTCTTTTACTAATGGAATATAAATGACTGCAAAACATGTCGTTCCACGCGTACATTTCAGGTTTCTTCGCAAGAAAAAAGGATGCGTGTTATATGGCGGGTTACTTAACAATTGAAAATTGTTGCTAGAAAGTATAGGTACGCGTTACACACTGGATCTTACGGCAATTTAAAATAAACTATAATTTACAATGAATTAAAAACGTACTTTACTTACACCTTACAAGCAGAGTTTATATATACTCGTATTCTTTTTTTTTAAAAAAGATTAGTTATGTAATCATCTAATTGTGTGTGTGTGTGTGTTTAAGTATTCGGTGGTGTCTTTTTTACACTTTTAAAGATTACAGCCACCAATAGGCATATTACAAAAATGTATCTTTTTGGCTTCGCAGATAGAAGTATGTGTTACGTTATCGTACGAGAAGCAAATAGACGGAAACACGCACACATGAACAAAAAAAAAAAGGTAATTTACACGAAGCTACATGACCTATGTGATTTCCAGGTATTTCACAAAAGAACGATTGTTCAAAAGTGTGAAACGGATCACCTCAGTTTCATTTCAGTGCAGACCTTGGAACACTCTCGAAACACGCCCAGGATGCGATGCAGATGGACGAATTCCGTGTCCCCCTCTAGTTCCCGAACGATTCTAATGATTCCAATGGAATGTTTGTTGGAGTTTTCTTTTCACTCGAAAAGAGGGAAAAAAAAAGATTTTCCCATTGCTTTGGAACTTTTTTTCTTTAAATCTAAAGAATGGATTTGTCGTAACATACTATCCCCCACCCCATTTTTTATTTCGAATGCAATGTACAGGACCTAATTACTGTGAACAGGTAGCAAGTCTTTTATTGTTCCTATGACGTTCTTTTGGTGTAATTTTATTCTGCTCCAAAAATTCCAAATTTCCTTATTCGAAAATTAAAATCTAATAATAAATCTACAGCTACTTTAAATTGCTGAATGTCGTTGATGGTTGATTGATTGATTTAATATTAACGTCGCACTGTTCAGCTACACGAGGGCTTTTGGCGACGGACCACGTAATTTTGAACCATGGTCAAGTGACGTGGACGACACCTGAGCTGGCACCACCCTCTCCTAACTACCACACCACACCAACGGGAGGACGTTTCAGCTCTCGACAGATTTAACGTGCATCGCTGCCCTACACGGCGGGTCTTTAGTGGTACTGGGATCGAACTCGTGACCAGGCAAGCCACGATCCGATACCTATACCACTCGGCTACCTCGGCCACATGTCGTTGCCGGAGAAATTTAATTGTTTGAAGAAAATTTCACGTACTCTACTTTTCTTATTTAGTCCTACATGTCTATATAAACAAATAGTGGCACACTCAGGAATTTTTCAAGGGAGGGTGGGGGGACTCCAGAGTCGAGAGTCCACCATTCTTGTATCAGGCTCCAATACGCCACCCAACATATTCTTTGACATTGTGATTCTTTGTCAATTTTTGGAAACAAGAATCAGTAAAAAATTAAACATCGAATAAATAATTATCATTAATTAATAAAACTAGTTATTAATAACAAATAATTAAATTTCACGTTCTATACACATAGCATTATAATTAATTGGAAAAAAAATCAAGAGCTCTATGCGATTTTCCGGACCCAGACCCCCCTCCTCTTGTGTGTGCCACTGTGAACAAATGATTTCTCTTATGAAAAATATTTTGAATCCATTGAGAAGTTGTTTCAACAACTGAAGGTTGCCTACCTTTGTTTTAGCCTGTACGAATTCCTTCTGCAAAACGAGCAACATCGACATATACCTTGATGAGGAGCTGTTAAGGCCAGATTACTGATGTGAAGGCTGCGCAAGGCGCATTTTGATGTTCGTTATTTGAAGTTTTGTCTTGGAGTGTCTCTTTTTTTTTTTGTCTCTTTAAAGGTGGAATAAGTCACGTCTTCAAAAGAGGCACGAGGCGCATAATCATTTCTGTTTGGACGTGGCCGGCATTACTATTCGGCCATTGGTCCCTGTCACCCCTCGTGTGGTGGACTTTGATGCCGGAGATTGGCATGGGAGCAACGCAGAATTCTGCAACACCCTGTATATCTTATGTAGAAGTTATTGATATCTGTCCCAACATTACGCGTTCGATTGTATTCAAAGTAAAATTCTTTTAACCCTTACCTATTGATTAAAAAAGGACTTGAATTTTCAAAATTGAAATAGAATAATCTTTTACGCTTCCGTAACCCCCTTCCCCGAAGTCGATTTCCGAAAAACCCATTTTCAGAGGATTCTCTACGCAACAAAACCGTCGAACCGGGCAAGTAACGGCTCTTAGAAAGGAACAACTCCCATTAAGCATTACACATGATGCTTTTCATATGTGTTGCGAAAAGCTCACACCTGGGCTATGAAAGGGCACTCGAAGGGTTTGAGATGTTGCGCCCTAGGCGATAGAAATCACGGTCTCCGAGGAAGCAGGGGTGGTCACGGTCTCGTTTGGCTGATCAACGAAAAACGATGCGATCTGCTCATTAATCGCCCCTCCCTCCATCCCGAAGGGCACATCCGCTCCTTAACGACCACCCCCCACCTGGAGAAGATCGGAAATGCGAGCAAACGATTTTGGCATTGAGAGAAGGTACAAAACGGAACATCTCCCGTGTGGAACGATCAGGAAGTGACAGGTCAGCTAGGAGTTGTTTTTTAAGAGCGGGGGTGGAGATGTTTTTTTATGACTGGAGCGAAAATGAGTAATGGCTGTTTTACGCAGACGAGCAAGTAAATAAGACGGAGGGAGACGTAAATTCAGCGGGAGGGTTGATGGCTGGGATCTTTATTTTATGTGCGAGGTTATTCAATTTGTTCAGTTCCCCCTCACCCTACCCTAGAATTGAAAAAAACTAATGAATGTTTGACTTTGAGGAGGGTGTTGGATTAGATCCAACAGGACGCAGATTAAGATGACAGGGATAAACCTCAAACTCTCTACTAATAAGTTCTGATTATCTGGTTGACATTTGAAACTAATGGAATAAAATAAATTCTATGTTAAAAAAATTGGTAAAGAGGAGCGTCTATAGTCAAAAAAAAAAAAAAAAAAAAGGTTGAAATAAAGAAATAAACAAGTTTATATAATTCAAATAGTCGTGGGTTCGAATCCTGATGCGATAAAGATAGCCGTTCAATGGATCTGATCAATGCACAATAATAAAAAATGATGCTAGTCGGTGATCTGGTGGATTCCATTCCATTGCATTGCTCACAATCTGTCTCTAAAGCAACGCGATAATCATATAATAAAAATGGTGCCACGCGATAGAAGTGAAACTTCTTTGGAACATTGAATTATTTGCTCTAATATTCCAAACTGACAGTGTACATGCCTCAATCGCTTAATTTGCATGAAAAGTATTCGTGGCGAATTGAGTCTTTATGATACTAAATCCAAAGTAGGAAGATATGCTGGAATTTCTGGGTATACAAAATTATTATATTTGATAAATTTGGTATACTTTTCCTACTTAAACTTTGTCGGCAATTGTAACATTCTTTAATGTCTTCAAATTAATTTCCAGTAAAATATTTTTCTGCTCAGCAACAGGTGTTCTCAAATCATCTCTAAACCATAATCTATCACAAATCGTACCCGTTGGTGTGGTGTGGTAGTTAGGAGAGGGGGGTGCCAGCTCAGGTGTCGTCCACGTCACTTGACCATGGTTCAAAATTACGTGGTCCGTCGCCAAAAGCCCTCGTGTAGCTGAACAGTGCGACGTTAATCTTCACTCACTCACTCATCACAAATCGAACAACCGTGACCGAAAGGATTGTTTTACCTCAGTTGTTGGATATACTTTTCTTGGTATAGCTACTCATTGGAATTAGATGCGAGAGGGTATCTTGGAGATAAGCTAGCGTTTGGACGTGTTTGTTTTACGTCCGTATACGAATTTCGTTATCTCGTGTTAGGACATACTGATTTTGCATTTTTCAGTTGATACTGAGTTCTTTTATAAAGCCGAAAGCGTGGGTCCTAGACCCCTACTGATTTATTTGCAATTCTTGACTGGAACGGATTACCGATATGGAACTGAACTTGGACACGAATATAGACGACGGAATGGAACAGTCACTGCCATCCTCGGCCACCACATCGAGACACTCCTCACGACTTGGAACTCCAATGGAATCTACTTGCAAGCGACTCCAGGATCTGAATCATACTGCCAAAGTCTACTCTGAAGGAGTTACAACCACCAAAAGGACCATAGAAAGCTATACCGAAGGAATGGACTCGAAGATGATAACCGCTTGATTATTGAACTACGATAACTAGCTGCATATGAAGAATACGTACAACGAGAGGTAAGTGAGCTCTCCTCTCTTCCCCCTTGTGATATTCTCGGCTGTACTGATCATAATACCCCCACGTGCTCTCCCACTAAGCCAAGATTCCTCCCCCCACACCTAAAAATACTGCAACTAAACGTAAGGAGAACGAAGACGGTTTCACCTCGCCTCCCTCACGTAAACTAGCTAAAAATATTAGTACAAACTCAAATTCTGAAATTAAGTTTGAAATTAAATTAGATAATAAATTTAATCAACTACAGAATTAGGAATCCCAAATAGAACCCGTTGCGGGAACTTCATCCGACTCAAGTATTGTTAATGTTACACAAAATAAAAACACTAATAACAATCATAATAATAAATCCTTTAACGTTAAGTCAAACACAAATAACCTACCCCCGTCATGCTTAGAATTACAACCACTTTCAGAGAACAAATGAAGACGCTAAAAGAATTAATGCCCAAACTTAGAAGTAAAAAAACAGGAGAATATATAAAACTCTACACAGATAATGCTGACGAAAAACACGAACTTGAAAATCACTTAGAAAGATTAAAATACGAATTTTATTCAATTACTCCTAAGAAACAACGACCGATTAAAGTGGTCATCAAGGGTTTGCCAAAGGACACCAAAACTTCTGACATACATTCTAACATACGCGTAACATACACAACGTAAAAATTTTCAGCGTTAATAATTTATCCTATTTAACTGTTAGGCTAGTTAATTTAACTGTTGTTTATTAGTAGAAGGCTACGATAACAAAGGGGTTACCCAATGTTATCAATGCAATAACTTTAATCATACGGCTGACAATTGCCACCTAAAGCACCGATGCCTAAAATGCGGAGAGGCCCACCAGACTTCCGAATGCCAGATCAAGCGAGTTGATACTATGTATTGTATAAACTGTAACGTCTATGGCCACATGGCAAACTATTCCAAATGCCCACTTTATATCCAAAGCCCAAAAAAGGCTCCACACTACCAAAACTAATTATACTAATGTTATCAATAGTCTAGTAAGACCCAACGTAACTTTTGCCCAAGCCACTCAGAATAAACAAGCACCCTCTACTCCCACAACAGATGACACCACAAGTCGGACAAGTTCCCGTAATCAATCAAACACAAACTCGGGTCATCAAAATCCAAATTCTTCAAATAAAAACAAGCAAAAATGATTGCATGAACTTAATATCACAAACATTAGTGCAAACCATTCAAGCTCTACCTACAGTGGTCGAGCAGATAAATAATATAAACCAAATTAAAAACACCCAGAAACTCACAACCAACAGTAAAAATAAAAAACTAAAAGAGATATACGCCTTATTAGGGGCTTATATGGACGATGAGTAGAAAACCAATGCATGGCCCGAGTTTGTGTTCATGGAACGCAAACGGCATTTTAAACAAAATTTCTGAATTCGGATTGTTTGTAGAGAAGCATAGTCCCGATATTCTTCTAATTCAAGAAACACGTTTGAGACCCAAGAACAACATAAACATACATAATTATAGATGTTACAGGAATGACCGCATCACGGACGGCCCCGACTACGGTGGTACTTCAGTTCTCATTAAAAACTCTATACCTCATTTCAACCCCCTCTTAAATTTATTGAAGCTACCCCCAAATACTAATCAAATAACTATCACCTCTATCTACAGTTATTCCCAAAATTGAGGGTACACCTACTTTTAAAATGGGAATCAATGTTTAGAATGAAAAAATTGTATTAAACGAGGGAAATAATTAAAACCTGGGTGAGGTCGATAGCTCTGATTTTAACCACAAATGGTGTGGTTATTCTAGAAATGTCT